>OX336399.1:61235738-61630738 GCA_946902985.2 Meconema thalassinum
TCCTGTGATCTCATGTACTCTGTAACTTAATATTGTTTCACATTTCACTATTATTAATATTTTATTGCCAATCACAGCAAACGTAAAAAAGTATAGGAGGATAGGGCTAGGGAAAGAATGGAGATAGATGAGGATTTCTGCCGCAATGACAGACGGAAGCTGGAAAAACTGTGATCTAAAAGGACTGCTGGGGTATTGAGGGATGTAGAATCTAAAATCATTTTTTAATAATATTTCTACAGAGATAAAGAATCTTATTTTTGTCGTTTAAATATGTCTAACTGGATCATGTGATATGATAGCGTATTGCATACTGAGACAGGTAGAATAGAAGCAGGTTCAACTTTAAACTAAAGAATCTGTGTGCGAGGGAGCAGATGATACAGGAAGAAAGAGCAGTATCGGAGCCAATTAAAATAGACGCGCTTCAGAGATAAGAATTGTGTGGGAAGTTGGTAGTTAGGGGGGAGAATGAACTTCTAGAAGTAGGTCTAAATACCTGTGATGTGTCACTCAGGGTAATTGTAAGAGGTGAGATGAATTTTGAAATTTGTTCAAAGTTCCAAGTGTTGCAAAATTTTAATGACTCCCTTTGTATCCTTCAAGTTCTCTTTTAGGGGCTTTACGACAAAGTGGTCGTGTATCCTCGTAAACTTAGTTGCGAGTTGAATCTGTCTGATAACCTGTGTCTTTGTGATGACAGAAGTAATGTGTGTTTTTAGCCTATTTTCAATTTTAAAAAAATAGGCTTATGAGATCAACTTTTGTCCGTGTGTGTGTGCGTGCGTGTGTGTGTGTGTGTGTCCCTAATAAAATCTAAACGGCTGGAGCGATTTTAATGAAACTCGGTAAGTTCATAGCACTATTCCCGGCGACCTCGACCGTGCCCTTCAAATTTTGTTACGTCTCACCAATCCAACATGGCGGCTGTGCGAAATATTTCACTGGCATTCAATATCGCCGAAGCTATTACCGATATCGCCCTGAAATTGTGTACGGTGATAAAGGGCACTACTAGAATTTCACCTATGAGACTTTCAAAAACCTGGTGACTACAAAACCAACATGGCGGTCAAGCGAAGATGAGACTTTTAAATAGACTTTTCTCGCGATTTAACTATCCAAACGTAATGAAACTTGGTACAGCAAATGTTTATACACATTGTAATGCACTGGAGTCTAATTTAGTTCAATTGCTTACATAACCTCAAAATGGCGGCTGGGCGAAATATTTCACTGACATTCTATATCTCCGAAACTATTACAGGTATCACCCTGCAATTTTGTACGGTGATAAAGGGTACTGATACACGTTTACCTCTGTATATTTCATAAACCTGTAAAGTACAAAACGAACATGGCGACCAAGCGAATTTGAAATGTTTTAATAGACTTTTCTCGTGATTTAACTCTCTGAGCGCAGTGAAATGAGGTATAGTAAATGATTTTGCAGATTGTAATGCACTGCCATCTAATTTAATTCAATTGTTTACATAACCTCAAGATGGCGGCTGTGCGAAATTTTAAAATTAAGTTTATATTTCTTGTGTCGTAATCATGCGATCGAGGTGAAAGTTTGAATAATGAACCTAGGCAATAATTGTCCTTGAATGGTACATAACTATATGGCCTATACATATAACAATCCTAAATGGCGAGTTTCCGAAATATTTAGACAGTTCTCAATATCTATGAATCTTTTACAGCAAGCAAACTGATTTTTTTTAATGTTCATAGAGACTATGAACATATGTTCACCTAAAGGACTTTCAGTAACCTGGTGAGCACAAATCCAACATGGCGGCGACGCGAAGTATAAATATTTATATGGACGTTTCTCGCGAATTAACTATCCGAATGCCGTGAAATGTTGAACGTTAAATGCTTATACAAATGTTGATCCACTGGCATCTAATTTATTTCAACTGTTTGCATAATCACAACATGGCTGCTGTGTGTAATTTTAAAATCTTGTTTTTACTTCTTGTGTTCTAGTCATGCGATTGAAGTTTTACACCAACACTAAGGGAAAGGCAAATAATAATAACAGTAATTTTAAAAATAACAGACCACATCGAAAGCAACCCAACATATCAGAACTTGAACAGAAATGCAGGGAGTATGGTATGCAAAACAACCAGGTGAAGTTGATAGGGAAGAAACGCAAGAAAATAGAATACCAGATGGAGGAACTAAATTAGAGCAGGCGGACACCATTTTAAGTGAGAATCCACAGCCTGCTTCCAGTCGACACACCGGGTCAGGGAATGGAATGAATGAAGCCCCCATCTAGCGGCGAAGATATTAATATTATTTTCGTATGGTACAAATGATCTACATATATGTACAAATATGTACATAACAATCAAGAATGAACATCAAGGCTCTTCCACCAGGAAAGCGCTGGAGCTGATGCTTTCATGAACTCTTCCCATTCGCCTCCGAAGCTACGCTGTGGGCACTCCCGAATGATGTGGTTCATCGTCTGTTCTTGAGCTCCGCAGTCACAAGCTGGCGATTCTAGCCAACCCCATTTGTGTAGCATTGCTTTGCACCTTCCGTGACCAGTTCGAGCACGATTTAGTTGGCACCTCGTAGCTCTTGGTAGATCAATTCCTAGGATATGCTGGGAAGGATCATCTAAGTGGATTTGGTGAGGTGAAGAAAAATCTCTCCACCTTTCCTTCCAGGTTGTGTTGATGTTGTAAGGCTCTGGCTGCTTAATAATGTCATCACTCCAAATAGGATTCCTGGATTTCAGGCGCATGGGAGGAGGATTACTCAGTACTGAGTGAACCGGAAGGTGCTTGAAGTCAGAACAGATGTAGGTTTTCCAAGCGTGGGCAGCTGCTTGTTGTCGTCTCAGTTGTGGAGGAGGAATGCCTGCCAGGACGTGCAACCACGGCACAGGGGTTGATCTTAATGTGCCCGTTATAATCCTTGAGGACTCATTGAGCTGAGTATCCACTCTGTGGACATGAGCACTTCTATACCATACCGGTGCACAATATTCAGCAACAGAGTCGACTAGCGCAAGGCTTGCCATACGAAGAGTACTTGCATGGGCACCCCAAGTTGTGCCAGCCAGTTTGCGAATGATATTTTTCCTGGTCTTAAGTTTTCCTGCAGTATTCTCAAGGTGTTTACTATAGGTCAGAGAACGGTCGAGAGTTACTCCTAGGTATTTGGGGTTGGGATTGTTTTTCAGCCTCCTTCCGCAGAATGTAATGTTCAGCTCTTGTTTGGCGATTCTACTATTAAGGTGAAAAGCTGTGACCTCAGTTTTTGATGGGTTTGAGAAAAGCCTCCACTGTTTGATATAGTTTTCTATTTTTTGTAGGTCCCGTGTCAGGATTTTTTCCCCGTCGGCGAGGATATGAACTGTGCCGGCTGCCGAAACCTGTCGCACTCCCCTGGGGCAATGATTAAGTGAATAACAGATTAAATAAAATAAAATTACAGTGAAGAGTGTTGCTGGAATGGAATTTGCGACAGGGAAAACCGGAGTACCCGGATAAGAACATGTCTGCCTCCGCTTTGTCCAGCACAAATCTCACATGGAGTGACCAGGATTTGAACCACGGACCCAGTGGTGAGAGGCCGGCGAGCTGCCGCCCAAGCCACGGAGGCTTACCATTTTATGTACGTTCTGTAATCTCTCAGGATGAGAGTATGTGGAAAGAAATAGAGTCACGATGCAGATAAGCAGAAAAGGCCATCAGTGAGTTCTCAGTTGCGATCAACAGTAGGCCTAGTCTGCAAGAATGAAGTAATTTAAGCGACAAAACTCTCCCTACAGCACTCAGTATTTAGACTAACCTTGCTGTATGGAAGTGAGAGGTGGGTAGATTCAGGATCTTAGATACATAAGCAAGAGGTAACTGATATGAGCGTAGCACAAATGATTGGTGGGACAAATAGGCGGGATCAATGGCAGGAAATTACTCGTAATGAATATATAAAGGCTAAAACTCTAGGTTTGTGCCGTGTCTTGTGTGGGGTTTCACCTAGGACACCAAGCTGGCTCATCAGCGGGCTCTTGGCGTCCCCGCCCGGACCCCTACAGGTGTAGCGAGCTGCGTGCTACCTCCCTTTTTATGAAGGGTACCTGCGCCTTTTCACTGCGAGAACTAACAGCTCAAGCAGCCATAACCTCCCTATGACGGCTTCCAAATGGATGGTATATTGGTTTTCACGGCCAATGATTAATTCGTTTAATTAATTAATTATTAATTCGTATGAGTGATTAACTGGCCGTGAGTTTTAATTCTCTGGCTGTGAAAGCCAATATACAATATAAAGGCTAAGTTAGAAGTGAATAAAGCTATGCAATATGAAGGTGTTAGTATGAGTCGATTCAGATGGTGGGGTCATGTTAAGCGGATGAGAGAGAGATTGCCAAAGAAGTTAACGAGTCCGGTTATAGAGGGTAAGAGACGCAGATACCTAGGAGGCGATGGTTAGATTCAGTGTTGAACAATGTCAAAGTGGTGGGAGGTGTAGGAAGGATTCTACTTTAAGATGGTCAATAAAAGAAAATTTACCAACTATGCCACAGTGAAACATGCTGTGATTTATCGTGGATGTGCTTCTTTATTTTATCGAGTCGATATAAATTAAGTGGTACCGTGAAATGACTTAGGCATTATTGTCTTTTTGTCCTTCAAAACATACTGGAACATATTGCCCATGTATTTTCGAAGGGAACATGAACCAACATCAATGCATCAAGGTTATCGTGAAACAGTATTTTCCAGCTGTCCGTGTATTGATTGATTTCTGCACCTCGTTGGTTGGTTGGTTCCTCAGTTTAGGGGCTGCAACAACGCGGTCATGTAGCCCCGTGAACTTTGGGCGTGTGGTATCTGTTTTTAATTCAAGTAACAACTGCAGACATTCGATTTTCAAATAGTTCCAACTTTTGCTACCAAACGCCACTGTCAACGACCAACTAGTTCTAAACTTGGTTACTAGATGCCTCCACAGTCGGCTCCTGGCGACGATCATTGGAAACTGAGAGCGTAAGTCTAATCCAACCTATAATTTAGCTTCACACAAGTGTAATTAATGGAAGGTTCTTTATCACGCCATAAATCTATAACATGGGACCGCCGGCATTACTTCCCTTCCGAAGGAAGAGATTATTAACGCTCATAAAAAATTCCGACGACTTCGGCCTGGTTTGAACTAGCAAACTTGGGTATAGAAGCTCAGCATGCTACCAACTACGCCACCGAAGCCGTTACAAGGCAAATATAAAAAGAAGTTACCTGACGAACTAATGAGCCTACTTCTCTTACAATTAAAGGTCCATGGCAATGATTAATCTATATGGATCTATCTAGAATAATGACGAAATTAAGTTAGTAATATCGAAATTTCGAATTAGTTCGAAATACTGTATACCTGGCATAATGTAGCCTAATAGAGAACTACAGTTGGCAGCCCTGGTGACTGAATATATTCTTAGTTCCATCTCTTAAGGTACAGAATACAAAATTTGGTTGAAGTCCAATGGATAGCATGGGCGTTACATGCAGTTAAATATTGGATCTAACAGCGCACGTAAAATCATGTTGGCAACAATGACATACATGTATTGGTCAGAAATAATCTGAAATAATATGATCTATTGTTGGGACAATTTTGAATGAAATCCATTAGTTAGTTTAGAAGTTACATGCATTTTAAAATTGGACCCATCACCAGGCTTAGAATCATGTTGGCAACACTGGCGTAGGCTTATATTAGTTACTCCAAATTAATCTAGAATGCCAGGTAATGTACGTGTGCAATGTTTAGAGCTATTGGCTTGCATACTTTCTGATATATTGATATTAGGGTAACAAAAATAGAGACAGTATTTATTAACAGTTGGCAGCCCTGGTTACTCTTAGGAATCGGCATAGTCATATCTGTTATGGTACATATAGCACAGACGACATTTGGTTCAAATCCAAATGATAGTATAGACGTTAAATGTATATAAATTTGGACCTCTCAGCAGGCATAGAATCATGTTGGTAGCACTGACGAATATACTTTACTCCAAATTAATATAGAATGCCAGGTACTGTACGTGTGCATGGTTTAAAGCTGTCGGCTTGCATACTTTCTGATATATGGGTATTTGGATAAAAAAATATTGAGAGCATTTATTAACAGTTGGCAGCCCTGGTGGCTCTTAAGAATAAGCTCAGTCATATCTGTCTATGTACACATAGCACATACGAAATTTGGTTGAAATCCAATTGATAGTGTAGAAGTTATATGCATTTAAAATTTGGACCTATCAGCAGGCTTATACTCATGTTGGCAACAGTGCCATGTATGGCCTCCTGGAAATTAAGCTGCAATATTATTATCTATACGTGTGCCAATTTTGAAATAGCTCCTATTCATACCTTCCAAGATATCCAACATGGAGCTTAAATTTCAATTGCGATTTTTCAGCAGTTGGTAGCACTGACATCATTTTCAAACATGGCCGTGAGATATTCAGGTATAGATCTTTAGTCCTACCAAATTTTGTTTCGATTGCTGCAGCCGTTTAGGAGTTGATAGGGGGGGACACACACACAGCCAGCCAGACAGACAGAAGGACAGACAGACAGACAGACAGAAGGACAGACATACAGACACACATTTGCCCGATCTCATAAGACTACTTTTTCCTCATTTTTGCAAAATGTGAAAAGTAGGCTAAAAATGGAGCAAGGTTCCTTACAATAAAATACAAATTCTGGAGTGACCTGTCATGTCTCTGGTCCCTAATCAAATTAGAGAACCTTCGACAGCTAATGAAAATAAAGGTTTCTACTGACATGGGAAGCAGCAGTTAAGACAGGTCGAAACCTACCTCGAAACTTTGTGAACGCAATCTTGTTTTATAGGAGGACAACGTGCCGGAAATCGGCCATCAGTTTTAATCTAAAAGGCTCCGAAATCGTACCTGACATCCTGATACACAGGCATGACGGTTGGTGGAGCTGGACATCCCCAGGGCATTCAGAGTTGTCGCGTGGCGGGGCGTATATGCAGGCTGCTTCCCACCGGCCTTGAGTGCCTGAGCCGTCAGCACTGTCCCCTCCAACATGTACGGTACTTGTTACTTACCATTGATTTATATGAGCGATTCCCCAGATGATTACGGAGCCTTGCGGTGGAATCTGGTAGCTGGTTTTCCGCATGTTTTGCTCTTATAGTACATCGATTGCGTCCATAAAGTTTCAAGTCTTATTGTGGGGATTGAAGCCATTTTTCAGTGTTGCCTAAGTAAACAAAAGTTTGGTGCTTTTCAATCGGTCAACACATTTAGTGTATTTATTAATCTCATGTAATTTATTTCAGGATTAGAGCATAACCCCGCTCTTTTTGGGTACATTCGTGTTGACCGACTGAAAAGCCCCAAAATTTTGTTTCAAGTCATACCTAATACGTCCCTTGTGAGATTGTCACGGATTGATCGTAAGAATTACCGATGTGTGGCATCACTATGATGGAATTACAGTTTACTGCCAAATCTGCACCGTTAACTGAAAAACTGTGCCTAACAACGCCATTAAACTGTGATTGTTGAGTAGCGAAATGTTAAAAATTTTGAGTTTCATCTTTTTTGCGGTTTTCATTAATATTTCCAAACGATTGTAGTGTAGTAGGTTTTTCAAAAACAATTTAGGATTAAGAAAGCGCTCTCAAGTAGCCCTGTTCTTGTTGCCTCATTTGAAGGGCTGAGACATCGTTGTCATTTATCCCCGTGTATTTGGGTGTTTATGGAATCTCTTGTCTGATAATCTGAATTATTGTGATGGCCACATCAGTGTTTGTTACGTATTTGTATTTTAGATGAGTATTGGAAATGAGGCGGCCGTGGTATTAAGTTAGGAAACTTCCCAGCTTTTGCCTGGAGTAGAAGTAGGACACCACTGAAAACCACTTTCCGGAGGGCTGAGGTGAGAATCGAACACCCCTCTTCTCAGTTTTGTCTAACGATGCTGAGCGTGGGCCGTTTCAACCATCAGAACAAAATTAAATTTCTTGCTAGACCCGCGAATCGAACTCGAACCACCAACCAGACACCACGAGATAGTCTCAACAAGGAATAAACAACTTAATGAACTTTGATAGCAACATGATGTCTGTAATAATTTTAAAATTAATTAAATTAAACACTGCACAATTAGGGCGTCATTATTTGTAATAATTGTAATTTCTATCTCGTCAATTTAACCGCCGTTAACAGCAGTTCATTGTGATTGCACAGTTGCATCGTTTACAATATAGTTTTGCAACCTTCCAAACGAGGTAGTCGGTTAGAGTCGCACTCGTCTGCCACCATACTGACCGCGATATTACGCGTGGGAGACAAATGATATAGAAAGTTAGACGGGGTTTGTAGCGACAGCCAGATTATATTGATCTGAGTCTAACGTCACTGCTATCTGTGACGTGATTAAACCAGATCTCCACAATGACAGTGTTCCTGACAGGTGTGGTTGGATTCCATCGACCAGTGGAACGCAGCAGACAGCTAGGAACTAACAAGTACGCACTGCAGATCCATTATTATTCATCTGGAGGCTTCTTTGAAACTTCACCCTCAAGTTGAGATCGATCAGATAGATTATTATTGACGAACAGGATAGCAGTGTCAATAATTTAAATTATTTATTATTTATTTATTTATTTATTTATCTTATGATGCAAACACAATAAGGAAAACGAAGATATGAATACAGTGTCACAAGCATCCAAACAATATGCCAACAAGACATCTGGCTATTAAAGTTGAAAATATCATAAATCAACATCCAGTCTATTTAATCAATTCACTGCTTCGGGAGTAGCACAATTTAAATCCTCCAGACTCCCCGGGAACGCTCGGCAGGGACAATCCAACACTATGCCTATGTGTTCCAATGTCTGCGGAATGACATCACAATCACAGTATGGCGAATCTTTCCAACCCCAAGTATGTAGTACAGAAGCACTTCTTCCCACACCACATCTAATGCGATTGAGTCTAATCTCGGCAAGTTGAAACCAGTGAGTTCCGATTTAAATATAATAATAATATGTTAAAGTCAAATATTATGTATGCTTGTTTATACAAGGCCGGCCCCGTGGTGTTGGAATAGTGCACCTGTCTCTCACCTGTAAGCCCCGGGTTCGATTCCCGGCTCCGTCAGGGATTTTAGAAACTGATGTGAGGGATGGAACGGGGTGCACTCAGCCTCGTGAGGGCAATTGAGTAGCTGTCTGACAGTGAAGCAGTGCCCCGAAAACCGAGATTAACGGCTGAGGGGACCCGATGCGCGGATCACTTGTTACCCCAATATCGGCAGGTCAATTGGCTGGGCAGCGGTCGCATGGTAGGCCTAGGCCCTTCATGGGCTGTAGAGCCAGGGGTTATTATTATTATTGTTTAAACAGGGTGTAACGAAAATCACCGGACTGATTTTGAAAAATGGTAGCTAACGTATCTGATGGAATAATTTGGCAAGATTGGCTGTGAGATGTTTTCAGACATGGTAGAACCAATTATAGTAGGTCTAATATCAGAACAGTGCGGCGGTTGCCGTGCGCTGAGTGAGTGTTATAAGGTCAAGCGGCGACAATGCATTTTACGCGCGCACAATGGGTTGCTTTATTGGAGTCTTATTTGGAGTGAAAAAGTTATGAGAGATGTGTGGAAAAATGGAGAAATATATTTCTTGATGAACCCTTAGCAAGTATGTTATTTTACGCAGGTTTCGTGACACAGTCTTCGTGGGTGATAGAGAATAATATGAGAGACCTAAATTAATTACTGGCACTTTCCTTCGCGATGTTCGGCAGCGCATTGAGAGATCTCCACGGAAATATGTAGGCTAAGTTGTTTGTCACAAAAATTTGAAGCATCAATTCAGTCCACACATAAAACACTGAAAATGGGACATTTCTCAACAATTCGTAATTTAATTGGACGAGCGCTATTGCTTGTTCCTGCAAGATGGCGCCACTTGTCATATGCGACCATGGCTATGTTGCGATTGTTTCCAGAAATTGAGTAAACTCAAGAAATCTGTGGTCTCCTCGTTCACCAGATTTAACCTCTATATAGAATCCATGGGGTTATTTGAAAGAAAGAGTATACAGAGATTATACGCATTCCTTACAAGAACTCAAAGAAGCAATTTCTAAATTTATTGGAGAAATAACTTCAGCAACATTGAAGGAAGTATCGCAAAACATATGTAAGCGTGAAAATGTTGTGCCTGCAAGAAAATGGTGGTCACTTTCAAAATCTCTAGTGAACTGGAACTGTTGGAACGCAATTTGTGGAAAACGTCTTACAGTTAGTGTTACGTCTGAACATTTATTAATCTCAGAACTTCCAGAATACTTCCACTGGAGTTTAAAAATATTGTTCTTTACTTGAAGGTATGTGGAACTATTGTGTGTAAACACTAGATTTGTGTATGAAATACAACGTCAGAAAAGAATCCGAAATATTGAGTCTAGTGACTTTAAGTACTTTTGTGCCTGAGTGGTCTTGAGGTTTTGCGTTAGTAGTACTGCAATGTGAATAAAAATATACATTTTTGTTCATTTTATTGAGGTAGACAATATCTACTCATTTTGTCAAGAACTTATAATCAGTAAAACCAGTTCATTTCCAGTATTATTATTATTAATATTATTATTATTTCTATTATTATTTTCTGTATAATATTAATAATCATCATCCTAAATTATATTGTTCTTATAAAACTGTTTCCCCGGTCTTCGGCAAAACTTCGGTGAGTTCAAGTAATTATGAAGGAAACCCCTTCAAATCAGAAGACTCCGGGAGATAAAGAATGAATACACAGGAGAGCCGGCTTGAAATGAATTACAAAACAGAATGCATGAGCCAGATTATATGGGTCGCTCGTGTTGGCCAATTATTCTTAACAATATAGGCCTAATTAATTCACCTAACATTATAAAGAATGTCTTACAAATTAATTGACCAATTGCAAATAAAATTAGATAACTTTGAAGCCCTTTTTTCAGTGTTGCCATATTAACAATTAATATTATAGCTTTCAGTTGGTCAAACCCGAACATTTAATGAAATGAATGAATGAATGAATATGTGAAAATATTGTTATTGTTATTGAATATTGAATAAAACAATATATATACATTTTAATCATATTGAATTTATTTCACGTTCTTTGACATATTGCAGTGATTGGAATGATTTTTGTGTTGAGCGACTGAAAGCTACAATCTTCTTCTTTTTCTTCTTAGCATTTATCCCGTTAAATTTCAGGATCTGCTGTTCTGCACTTTCCATTCCACTTGATGCGGTCTTGTGCATCTTCAGGAGAGACTTTACCCACATGCATATCCTCCCGCAGTGTGTCAAGCCAGCACCTCTTTCGCCGCCCTCGAGGTCTGCGGCCTTCAGGACTGATGTTGAAGGCTCTTCTCGCAACGGAACAACCGCTTCTGCGTAGTACGTGGCCATACTGTCGAAAACGGTTCTCTCTCATCTTCTCAGGGATTGGGGCCACACCAAATGCCATTTGAACATCTTCATTTCTGATGTTGTCCAGTCTTGTGAGTCCTATTGGCAGGTGAAGCATCTTCTTTTCCATGACATGCAGCTGTTGTTTATGTCTCCTTGTGGCTGGCCGACATTCGGTTCCATACAGTGCCACTGGTCTAATGATGGTTTAATAAATTTTAGATTTCAGGTACATTAGCACTCTCCGTTTGAAATAGGACTCCTGTAACTTGGCGCCACTTCATCGTGGCAGCGTTTGTTTATTATTTAAAAGCTACAATATTAATTAATAATGATTAATAATTGAATCAAAATAGTATACTTTTTAATTTGTAAACGTTAAGTTAGCTGTAAAAATTTTCGAAAATTCTGTTCAGAAATATGGAAGTTAGAATATCAAGTAGCCTACTATCTATTTACTTATTGTGTTTCCAAAAACAGAAGGACCCTATTTTGGCTAACATATTAGGGTTATAGTTCGACAACTACAAAATATTTACAACAGTACTTTTATCTAAACTATAATGTAATAAAGCTGAAGAGTTTGTCTGTGTGTTTGTATCTTTAAACGTGCTAATCTCGGGAACTACTAGTCCGATTCGATTTTTTTTTTTTTGATAGCCAGATTCAAGAGGATTAGTTTAGGCTATGTTAAATTTCGGACATACCTCTCCATTTCCTGCATTTAGGCCCGTTCACCGATCTAAGCCAAAATTTGTATACTTACCCTTTGGAACCCTGCGAGTAACACTGTCTACGTGAAATTTATGAAAGACCAGTCCATTCCCTTTTGCACAATCTACACCGTTTCACCGATCTGAACCAAAATGTGTATACTTACCCTGCGAGTAACATTGTCTGCATGAAATTTGGGACAGACCACTTCATTCCCTGCATTTAGGCCCTTTAGCACAAATCTACACTGTTTCTCCTAATTGCACCAAATTTTACATAGGCTACACTTTGAAACCCTGCTGGTAACAGTGTCTACTTGATATTTTGGACAACGCTCTCCATTCTCTACATTTGGAATACAGACAAAATGAACTTGAAAACCACGTATTAAGGCCCTAGAACCATTCATGTCCGTAGTAGGGTAACTGTAAGAGTATTTTAATAAGTCTATTGTTGACGGGCAGTTCGGGCTGCATCACGTCACCCCTACCAGTGTTGTGGTGCAGAATTGCGAAAATAGTTGCATCTTGCGCTGTTTATAAATTGAAGTCACGGGGAGTAATTAGTGCAAAAGGATCTCTTAGGCCCCATAAAACAGTTATCATCATGAAAATATTATGCCTCTGTATAAGTGCAATGGTGTTGGTGCAGTACATTGAGGTTATCAGCTGCAATAAGCGTTGGTGCTTTCAAATTTATCTTCATTTATTACGAACCTTATCGTTGAGCGCTTTGTAGCGATAAATGATACTATTGCTACCTCAGTAGCTTGGGACAGCCGAAGTGTTGCGAAATGTTCTGATTATTTTCCTACGTCGCTATGCGACTAAATACGACACTATTGGTCTCTACATTTCTAACAGCCAATGAGATATAGGTCCTAGGCAGTGTCTTTTATTTCACTTACTCCTCTTTCTAATCATTTTTTTAAAATTTGTTTGTTAATTACATGTGTCAGTGCTGTAGATACAAAGTAGCCGTTTGCCTCTTCCTTATTATCATTACGGGAAAATGAACTGAATGTTACGTCCATTATACTGTACTACCCCCCCCCCCCCCACCACCACCACAACCACCACCACCACAAAAGTTATATTTTTTTTTTCTGTTAGTATAAGTATCATGTGCCAGTTCTGTAGTAGTATTCATTATCATCCATAAAACAAATAAATCCACCGGGCGAAGCCGGGCACTATTGCCAGTTATATTATACAAATTTATGGAAGTTAAGATGGATGAATGTAAGAAAATGTGAATAACAACATGATTTATAAGCCTATATTCATTTTATGAAAAAAAAATAGGATTATGAGATCACCTTTTGTCCGTGTGTCTGTGTGTACGTGCGTGTGTGTGATTGGTGTGTGGGTGTGTCCCTAATAACTTCTAAACGGCTGGAGCGATTTCAATGAAACTCAGTAAGATCATAGCACCATTCTAAGCGACCACGACCGTGCCCCTAAAATTTTATTCTGTCGCACCAATCCAACATGGTGGCTGTGCGAAATATTTCACCAGCATTCAGTACAAGTTTAAATATGTAACTTTCAAAAACCTGTAAAGTACAAATGAACATGGCGGCCAAGCGAATTTGAAACATTTTAATAGACTTTTCTCTTGATTTAACCATCTGAGCGCAGTGAAATGTGGTACATTAAATGATTATACATATTGTAATGCAATGGCATCTAATTTAGTTCATTTGTTTACATAACCTGAAGATGCCGGCTGTGCGAAATTTAAAAATTAAGTTTTTATTTCTTGTGTCGTAATCATGCGATCGAAGTGAAAGTTTGAATAATGAAGCTACGCAATAATTTTCCTTTAATGGTACATAACTCTATAGCCTATACATATAACTGTCTAAAATAGCGAGCATCCAAAATATTTAGACGGTTCTCAATATCTACGAATCTTTTACAGCAATCAAACTGAATTATACTATGTCAGTAGGGGGGTAGTAGGGGTTCTGCCCCCCCCCACCACTACTCCCAATGCGAGCCGATAATTCCCGAACCCGTGGTCGGAGATTCACGAATAAAGTGTCGTTGGACTCGGGCTGACGGGGGCTTTGCTATGGACCACTCATTTCAACCCCTAAATAAAACCTACCCCTACTAGGGGTGAAATTGTAATTTTTAGTGAAAGTCTCTTTTCAAATACGACACGTATAAGGTGCGCTGCTAAAATGAACTTAAATGTTGTTGCTCATATCACGCATACGTTTTTCTGGCTGCCGCTATGGATGAACATTTTTGTTTTTGTTTTTTACGCATGCGCACTGGGGATTTTTGTAAGAGGGCGAGCTCTTTGAAAAAAAATGATTGATAAGAAGAGGTTTTGATGGTGAGGAGAGAGCCAGATAGTCGCCTACTTTCCTACGAAGTTTGCCGATATGTCTCAAACGCAAGGTCGGATTTGGACGTGTGACGTGTCAAATCGCTTGTCTCGAAGCCCTATACATGTTATTAATAGGTTAAAGTTTTGAGAATGAGGGAAACAGGCTTTTTTTTGGGGTAAAACCATGATTTTAGACTTTTTCCGATATCTCACGAATGCATGGTCGGATTTGGTCCTATGACGTGTCAAATGGCTTGTCTCGAAACCCTGTGTATTTTGGTAATAGGTTAAAGTTTTTGAGAATGAGGGAAACAGAATTTTTTGTTGTAAAACCGTGATTTTAGACTTTTTGCTATATCTCGCGAACCAATCATGCTAGAGGCATGTACGACGGGTCCAAGGACTCGGGGTGATGTCCTCTTTGCTATAGACCACTCGTTATAATTTTTAATAAAATTGGAAACTCGATTTTGGGGTAAACACGTGTTTTTGTGATTTTGCCGATATCTCGCGAACCAATCATGCTAGAGGCATGAACGAGGGGTCCAAGGACTCGGGCTGACGTTCTCTTTGCTATGGACCACTCATTGTAATTTTAAAAAATTTGGGAAACGCGATTTTGGGGTAAACACGTGTTTTTTGTGATTTTGCCAATATCTCACGAAGCAATAACGCTAGAGGCGTGTACGAGGTGTCCTAGGACTCGGGCTAACGCCCCCCCTTTCAAATGTGGTAGATATTTTTTTCCAAAAAATAATTCACAAAGGGCCTAACGCCGTACATGTTGAAAAAACGTTTTCTTTTTCTTTACTTGTTTATAATGTTCATGAAGCGTGGTGGTTGAGAGAGACGATACGGCTGAGTGTGTGTGTTTGACCAAACCTGTCGCTTAGCACAAGGACCATGCTTAATAGAACAATCGCTATTTCGGCTGGTCGGTGTATGACAGAACGAGCGTGCGTTTTTCTGATATTTTACCTTTGACGTGTAAACGGTGATGAGAACTTGGTTCTATGTTGGTCGAAGCGAGTACAGAAAACAAACTTACAGGAGGTGAAGGTCATTTGAGCTTATTGGAAGGCATTGATCTGACTTGACAACAGGTGACGCTTGAAGGTGAAATAATCTGACCATCGTGGTGGCAGGGGAGTGTGAAAGGCGTGCACACATGTGTGAAACCACAGGCACGCTAAACCAGTGACATCCTGTCTTGCTTCGTACGTGACAAAATGCAAGTTCATGTGAAATTTGATCTTTCACAAGTGTTCGCTTGGGTGTTATCTGTCCACGTGCGCGATAACTGTTAACAAGTTACAGCCTGTCTTGCTTCGTACGTGACAAAATGCAAGTTCATGTGAAATTTGATCCGGCACAGGTGTTCGCTTGGGTGTTATCTGTCCACGTGCACGATAAGAGAATGTTCAAAGCGTGGGAATCGCTGAATCAGTAAAAAGTATAATGCAACTTGTCGGAATGATGTCACAACCAATAGAGAGGCATGAGCTGCAAACAGTAGTGGTGGGAGGTGAAGGGAGGGAGAGGGGAGGGGTAATGTATGAGAGAACACAGGAGGAAAGGGGAAGACAAACATGTATGAACATGCATGAAGCGCGGAGCGCTGTACACATAGAGCTATAGGTAGTGTACAACATGGGTGAATAAATAAAAAGTACACAGGTTCACACAACATGTAATTTATTGATCCAAGAATTAAACGTAGAGTTAAACCCTAACCATTTGACGTAGAGTTTATTTCCTTTTTGTTTCAACACTTTTTCCACAAGATAATGCTGAGGAAATGCTGTTTTCTGAAGTTCATGGAGATAAAATCTACCTTTTATGGGTTGATGGTTGAGGTCCTCGAGTAAATAGGTGACTGGACTGTCCAAGTAGACTCGACGAATTCGAAATAGTTCAGTCCCCCACTGAGGCGTGTAGCCCTTATTGAAGGCAGACTTAAATTTGCTCACACGAACAAAATCCCCAATGTTCAGTCGGTGACGTTTAGGATCAGCTGCTTTTATGGGGTTAAACAGTTTATCCAATCGCTGAATATTTTTAGTTACGAGACGTGGCTTGGTCCCAATCGTTCTATGGTTGGTGTCATTGTAACGTGACACTAGCTCAGGTAACATGTCCAACCAGCGATAACTGCCCTGAGCGGTAAACGCTTTCCACATATGGGTTTTCAATGTTCGGTTGAACCGCTCGACCACACTGGCTTTGAGATTGCTGTACGTGGTGTAATGGTGAATATCCTTAGATTTGAGAAAACTGGAGAAATCCTTGTTGAAAAATTCTTTCCCCTGGTCAGTTTGTAGCAACTGAGGTTGACGTTGGGAGTGTTGAATAATATGTTGAAAGGCCTTGGTAACTAGTAGACCAGACTTGCGACGCACAGGTTCAACAAAGGCCATTTTGGAATAGACATCAATGACGGTCAACATATAGCGTACACCATCGTTAACGCCAGCATAGGGTATCATTTCAACCAAGTCAGCCTGCCAAAGTTCATCCACACCTCGTGAAATCACCTTGAGTCGCGGATAGTGACGCCTAGCTGGGCGATGCAACTCGTGAGCAATACCCATTTTAATGGGTGAGGGCTTAAACAATAATTTTGGCATTTCGAAGTTCTTGTTCAATTTCTTGAATTTCCCAATCGTGACCGGTATGGCCAGCTTGACGTGAGGCATGCAACAACTGTAGCCGCTGGACGAGCTTATTGGGATTATGCCAGTAGGTAACATCCACAAGGGGTTTTAATGGTTTAAATGTCACTCCCGAAGCGGATGCTTTACGACGAGTACTTTGACTGGTGGGAAACATTTTTGCAATGATGGTTTTATATTTTTGAGATATATTGGCATTCACTTGTTGCGTGGGATCATACTGTCTTTTGTGGGCATGGGTATCCAATAAAATGGATTTATATTTGTCAAGATCCTCTGACGTATAATCATGGGAAGAGGGGGTCCGAGAAAAGAGCAGCTTTAACAGTCCTGGCGTTAATTTATAGTTGATGTTTTTAATGACAGCTTTAGTACGAGCAAATTTAATGGATGAATCGCCAATTTTAAAACTATCATTCTCATAGCGAACACCATACGTGGTATCTGTGTTTCCAATAAATAGATCGGTGAAATAGGGTTCCAATGTTGATCCATAATATTTTATTAAAATGGTTTTCAGTTGAGCTTTATGTTGAGGGGTGGCCAAGAGTTGTGAAAACGGAGACGCTCTGGAAGGGCAAGGTGTTTCGACCATGGCCAAGGATTTCTTTTTTCTCAAAAACTCTGCAAGGGGTGCGGCTTTTTTTTGAGGCGTAAACACTTGTTCCTCCTCATCCTCAACTTCACTATCACTAGTCAAATCTTCCTCTTCCTCTTCCTCAGGGTCCTCGTGCAGCGTCTGCGTGGCTTGTGAAACGGTGGGTAGCGTTTCAGATGGCTTGAAAGAGGGTTTCAACATGGCTTTTAGTGGAGGTGCTAAATGTTGCTGAATAAACAAAGCATGATTTGCACGTGATTGTTTCAATTGACGAAACTTTTGGCGAATAGTATTTTTTGCTCTAATAATATGCTTTTTCAATTGACTCTCTGCTAACGCCATGGTGTCTTGACAAATGACTTGATGGGGAATGAGACAGGGCTTTAAATAGCAATAAAATGATCAAACCCTAAGCGATAGCGTCCTTGGTTGAGTTCACGTTGTTTATCAATCACTAAACAGGCATGACGTTGAGTGTTCCAGCACTTGGCACACAATTCTGTAAACATTTGAAAGGTCATATCCGGATTCACATGTTCATTATAAATGTGACGACTGTTCCTCTCGTCCTGACGAAATAAAACAATGACATTGGCATTGTCACGAATCAACTGTTTGGACATTTTTGAATACGTTTGCCCAAGATAGAAGCAATCGATATGTTTGTGTCGACCCATGCTGAAATAGCTTTGAATGATGCCTTGACGTTCAGTGGATACATCATCGAAAATCATGAGTGAATCAGGCTTTACCTCATCCGGTGAAATCACATTTTCTTGCATGGAAAATGTAAAATAACCCATATTCTCTTTTTGTAATCCAGACATGACTTGATCCAGAAACACGTAGAGGGGTTGGTAGAGAGATTTTGCAAAAATATAAATATTTTGAAAACGCAGACCATTGGGCGCTGTAATGAGCGTTAGCAAAAGATTAGTCTTTCCACAGCCGGAAGGCCCCACAATGATGCAGCGAATGGAAGATGGAAACAGTGAACCATGGCGTTGTTCACGTGATGTGGGACAGAGATGGGAAACCATGTCCCCCACGGGGAATGACTCTTGCTGCTTAATAATCTTCATTTCAACTAAGGCTTAGACAGGCTAGCCGGCTGTCTATATACAGGACACCGAACCTTGTCATAGAAACAGTAGACTGGTACTACAGGTTGACGATGGATGTCTTTGGACGTGCGTTGATGGCCAAAGCTAGGCCTGTCCTCATACATGATCCTAAACAGGAAACAGATCCTGCTAATAAACACTATGTGGATAGGTCAGTAGTGCCACGCACAAAACAGGGAGATTATGACTTTAAGGGAAAGCGGTTAACCCATGTAAAACATCCTCAAGTGTCTACAGACGTTACTACGAAAAAGTATGTGGATAACAAAGTGTATGAGTTTTATGACAAAGTGCCCCAGCTTATGGTGAATGGCTATAGCGCTAATCACCATCGGATTATTCACGTGGAAGACCCACAAGACGAAGACGATGTTTGTACCAAGCGTTACGTGACCCATGAAATGAAAAGGCTTTATAAATTTATCCCATCTGTGTTTTTAGTGTATCTGACAAATGAAAAACCTGTGAATGACAGAAACCATTTACCGCTAGTCCATGATCAGCACTTGACCTATGTGCTTGCTTCGGGTTTAAGCCACTATCGATTACACTATGATGGAACCATTCACATCAAATATGCCATACCTGATGAGAACCATTTACAAATAAAGATAAATGGTCATAGGATGTTGGTCCATGACCATGAAATGGTCAATGCAGGTGACGAATTATCCTTTTATCTCATGTTGACATGGGATGAAAAGCAAGCGGGAAAAACCATAAACGACTTCCCACTTTATGTGGAATTGGAATATACAGCCATGAAATAACCATCTGACGTTAGTTGTGATTTAAACTTTCGTGTGAAAGGTTGTTGGTCATTATCATCATGGTGAAACAAAGGTATGCAGTGAGAAAGACTAAAAAAAGGAGTTTGTCCTTGGCAAAGCCAGGGCTTACAACATTCGAGGACAAGCCCTTGCGAAAGAAAAAAAGAAAAAATAATGTATTGACCATAAGGAAAGCCCTTCGAGCAGCACAGAGACAGGTTATTCCAAAACGTCGGCGACAGGTTTCAAACCAAGGGCGAGTGATTCCCGTTCCCAAACGAGCGGGATTTTTACCTGCATTATTTGCTGGTTTGGCTGCTCTGGGCTCACTTTTGGGCGGTGCCAGTGCAGTGGCGAAAACCATTAAAGCCGCGCAGCAGGGCAAGCAACAACTCAAAGAAAGTCAGCGACACAATGAAACGATGGAAGCGATTGCCATGGGGGCTAGAAATGCCAATTTAAAGCCAGCCTTTTATCAACAAGGATTTGGGATTTCACCATTTCGAAATATAAAAAAAAAAAATTTTTAACCTCAGCCATAGCGAGACATGCCCTGACGCATCAACAAGTGGAAAGCTATGCTAAACAACTAAAGCTTTCTCATTTTCGAGGTGTGTTTATGCGAAACCAATTACCCCCACGACCTTGGAAACAGGAATGTGCTGTTGTCAATTTGGATGATCACCGAGGACCAGGAACGCATTATGTAGCTTATGTCAAAGAGGGATCCACGGTATGGTACTTTGACAGTTTTGGGAATTTGCCCCCGCCCATGGAACTAGTGACCTATTTTGGAAACAGGATCAAGATATATTATAATGTGAAACGTGAGCAAACGTTTAACAGCCAACAGTGTGGACGTTTGTGTTTAATTTTTTTATATAAGACGCAGCATAAGCAAAAACGCCACCAGTATGTCGGCAGAAAGTAAAACGTTTACAGTGCATGGACGTGGACCTGAAGTCAGCCTAGACTTTTACCCGCCTATCGAATTGAGTGAAAAACCCTATGGTTTAGGACTTGTTTCTCTTGAAACGTACAATCGAATATACAACATACGTGAAAATGTGAACAACAAGTTTTACTATGATGATTCTGTGCTCACCCTGAACTCTGGTGGATACACGATCGATGATATTTATGAACACATTTATGTGGTGTTGATCAATCATTATGGTTTAAAGTCATTTCTCGACGGAACGCACAAGTTTGAACTTGTAGGCAATACTAACACTCATCGCTGCAGTATTTTCTCTACCTTCAACATTGACTTTAAAACACACCCCGATTCCATTGGCCCATTACTCGGATTTAAACCACGTGTGTTGGAGCCCAACAAAAAACATGAATCGGACCATGAAGTGAAATTCATTGAGGACCATCATGTGTCGGTGACGTGTAATATTATTAGCCAAGTGTACACCAATCAAGAACCATCGCATTCGCTTTATGACTTTATTGTGACATCGCCCAATGGGTATATTATTCGTGAAAACCCTCCAGTGGTGCTTTTTCATGCTGTGGCTGTTGATAGTATTAGTAATATAACATTAAGACTGATCAATAGAGATCAACAACTCATTGATCTAGATTCCACCACACCAGTGACTTACAAGTTGGTGCTAAAGCCACTATGAAATTTGTGTATAAAGCAACAACACCGTCTAGGAATAGTGTTAGTTGTTTGCCACGTGAATACACGTTAACATCTCAAGGCAAGCAGATTTTACAGCATTTGGGTTACCACGTCAACCCTCATAATGAATTCTATCCTAGAGATAGCAAACCACATCGAGGAGCAACCAGGAGTGGTAAGAATTGATCTCCATTCCTATCAAGCTCAAACACCTGGACTCAATAACAATGATGAAATTCAATTTGTTATCAACAACCAAGATATTTACACCCTACCGCATGAAAGTGTTATTCAGATTGAAGGTCGGCTCACCAAAGCCGATGGCTCTACACCCACTACATCCAAGTTGGCCAACCATGGTTTGGCCTTTCTGTTTTCTGAAGTGCGGTATGTCATTAACGATATCGTGGTGGATAGCACTCGAAATGTGGGCATTTCCAGTGTCATGAAACTATACCCCTCTTATAGTGAGGAAGAAGGTAAAACACTTTGCATGGCAGGTTGGTGTCCTGACTCGACCAATGACTGGATGGTACACACCGATGGGACCTTTACTGGATATTTACCTCTTAAACTGGTTCTAGGCTTTGCCGAAGATCACCAACGCATTGTGGTTAACGCAAGGCAAGTGCTTTACCTAGTGAGAGACAGGAGTGATAATAATGCACTCAAGGGAGCCGACAATGCCCCCATCGATTCAAAAATTCAACTACAACGCTTGCTATGGAAAGTCCCCCATGTGACCCTCGAAGATAGCAAAAAACTGGACATACTCAAAATGGTAAAGAGAGATATGCCTCTACCCATGGAATTTAGAAGCTGGGCACTCCATGAGTATCCGCTATTGCCCACCACCAACACACACAGTTGGTCTGTAAAAACAGCTCGCTATACAGAGAGACCTCTCTACCTGATTGTGGGTTTTCAAACGAATCGCAAGTATCAACAAACCAAAGATGCCACGCAATTTGATCACTTGCAATTGAGAAATGCACGTCTTTTCCTCAACGGAGCTGTGTTTCCCTATGAAGGACTGGATTTGGATTTTTCAAAAAATAAGTTTGGCCCCCTGTACGACTTGTTTTCTAAATTTCGATGGTCGTATTATCAAAAAGAGAACGGCCCCATGCTACTACCCCAAGCGTTTAAGGCAAGAGCACCACTGATTGTTTTTGACTGTTCATACCTGGAAGAGTCTGTCAAGCCATCCAATATCGACATTCGACTAGATTTTGAAACGCATGACAATGTACCAGCCAATACGACGGCCTACTGTTTGATTATTCACCACAAACAAGTCAACTATTATCCACTGTCCAACCAAGTGACGAGTGTATAAATAACAGGTCATCCCACGTCAAGCCGCTCAGTCATGTCTTGCTTTAAAGCCTCAAGAGACGTTACATCCATGAATTTAAACTCTGAGGAACAACGTTTCAAGACTTTTGCCACATGGCCAGTGCCTTTCATAAACCCTCAAGACTTGGCGGCCGCTGGATTCTACTATTTAAAAACAAGAGATGAAGTGAAATGTGCCTTTTGTCCCATCATCATAGACCAATGGCAGGAGGGTGATGAACCCATGCAGGAACATCAGCGCTGGTCACCCACCTGCCCCTACCTGTGCAGAATGAAAGTGGGAAATATACCCTGTCATTCAAGCTATCCCTCACTTGTGTCTCTGGGTGATGAAAAAAATACAAGTTATGATACATGTGGGCCGTATGGTATCCATGGTGCTTCGGTGAGCAGCTCACCATCAAAAACGTCTAGTTTAGAGACATTGGGACATCATCGGTGTTATGGACGTTACAAACACAAGAGACTATATTGTTGTATCAGTTGCTATCGTCCTTATCCCAAAATGAGAAAAGCCTGTAAGACGTGTTATGATAATAAAATGATGTAATTCTTAAATTCTTATTTTTGCATGTCCCTCTGTCCTACCCTAACCTTCTTTTTTGAAACTAGCATGGCAGGTAAGTCCATGCCATGATCACACTTGATCGTCAGTCAGTCGTCAGTTGAACTTGGTCCAGACAAGCGTCAACATGTTGCGCACACTCATTGTGGATTGCCAAGGGTTTAAAATTGGTGACAACAAATTTATATTTAAACAAGTGGCCGTGATCGATTGTACCACGTTTTGGATATCACAAGCTACGCATTTGCTATTTAAACCACCCCATGCTTTTGATTTGTTGTGTGAAAAAGACCGTAAACAAACCCAGTGGATTGAAAATCATAGGCAACTAGACTGGAATCAGGGAACCATTTCCTATAAATATTTGGACGTGGTCATGAAAGCACACTTGTCCTCGGCCAATGTGGTATTTGTGAAAGGTAATGAAAAACGTCAATGGTTGCAACCATTTTTGGCGTCTTACTGCCAATGTATCGACCTCATGGAGTTGGGCTGCCCCTCCCTGCAAACGCTCATGGATACTTGTTCCTGTGGCAACATTACCCATACAGCCCTATCACATGCGTGGCATCTCTTTCATTGGTTAACCACCCATGCCTGCTGGGAGTTGTTGAACAAAATTATAACTCATGATTTACCTGTGAATGACGTCAGTGAGATTTCTACAAGCGACGTGTAAACATCTACAGCACGTGTTACCATGGAGAAAGGCAATGCTACGGACAAAGCCATCGGCAAGTTCTTTGTGTGCAAAAAGAAACTAGACAGTTTTACCAAAGAGGAACTCTTGGCGCTGCCCAAGTCGTTCATTTATTATGTGGCCGCCAACGCGGTCAAAGAAATCTGGCAACATGTACCAAAATCATGGACTCAAGATCCTGTGTTGAGTGAATTGCAACCCTGTACGGATTACGATCACCATAAGCAAGTGGCCATGGCAAAAATACCGTCTATGCGTCAGTGTGCGACTTGCCAGCTAGTGAAACTGTATCACGGTCATAAAAGTCCATGTAAAGACTTTGTTGAATCATTCCACGGGTGTCATGGCGAGAAAAAGCAACAACAACAACAACAACAAACACAAACATCGTCCACAGAGGAGGAGGAAGACCAAACCTTTTTACCATCGATGGAAAAGGATATGCCAGACCTGTACTGGCAATGGCGTCATTGACAAAGTGATTCAATACTTACCTTTCGAAATCCATCTTCCAGGTTATCGTTTTTGCGGCCCTGGAACTCGTCTCGAAAAACGTTTACAACGTGGTGATGTACCCATTAATCTTTTGGATCAAGCATGCAAGGAACATGACCTTTCTTATCGCCACAGTCATCCTGGTTCAAGACATGTGGCAGATAAATTGTTATTGAAGAAAGCTAAACAACGTTTCACATCCAGTGATGCCTCAGTAGGTGAAAGGATGGCAGCCCTAATTGTCATGAGTGCTATGAAAGGAAAGTTGATGATGCATGGACATAAACATTGAGGAGTGAGGAATTGGGATGTGTTTGTATTCTATTTTTCTTTTGTCAATTCCCTTATGGTTATGAAATAAAAACAAAGGTTTACCAGAGCACGATGTTATGTTATTTTTAATTTTAAGAAATCGTGATGTTGATGGCTGATTTTTTTCATTTTACACATTTCATACATAATGAATTCACACACTGCCATTTGTCATTTTGCAATTTACAGATTTTAAAAATGTTCGTTTCAAGTTTTGCGTTTTTAATGATATGGATTTTTCCAGTTTGTTGATGACACATTTTAAACAATGTCCGTTTAAAGTTTTTTGAATTTTCATATTTCACAAATGGCCATTTCCAGTTTTTAAAAATGTCCGTTTTAAGTTTTGCGTTTTTGGTGATATGGAAACATGGATTTTCCATTTTGCTGTTTTCACATTTTTCCATTTGGTGTATGTCGAAAGTTGAGATTTGACAATGATGTTGATGCGAGTGCTTGACCTTGATAATACTGCAATGTGCTGATGCGTGTTTGGAGAAACGTCGAGGTCTACGACTTTTGCAGGTAAGACTGTTTTTGCAAAAATAATGTCTATTGTCTGCCTCATTTCAATGAAAAACGAAACTATTTAAAACAAAATGAGTATATAAGTGACCATTTACCCCCTCCCCACCCACCCACTCTACCTCATCGTGTTTGCTCTGGTCAATCATACACACCAGTTTTCTCTCTCCATTCATACATTCACACCTGTCTTTGGAAACAAACACAACCACTTTATTTATTCCCAAAAGCACATTCTCTACATGCTCACTCATCCCAAAAGAACTTTTTAGTTTATCATTTACATTACGAAAAATAATTAAATACTAGTTATTAAAGTTACTAAAAATCTTACTTATTTCATATTTACAAAAAAACTCAACTTTGTACAGCGTTAAAATAATCACACTATTAACCAATCAAAAAAAAAATTTTTTTTAAATAAGGTTGCATAGAACTTTTTAAAGAGCAAAAGGTCCAAGTGGGTTGTCACTATTTACAAAATCTACTATTTACAATGACAGAAACCAATATTTACAAAATACTAAATCTACAAGTTACATAAAGCTATGTCCCATAAACGATTATACAGTGAAATCACACCTCCTCCTCCTTGCGATCATAACCCCAGGGCAGGCTGGTGAGCAGGTCATCAGCCCACACACGTTTGTTATCCATGGAGGCGAGGGTGCGTTTTCTCTGTTCCACAAGATACAGATGATGGTTGCTGGATTGTATCCTGCACTGTGTATGAGACATAGCTTTGCCCGTGCGTAAAACCGCTAGATAGTCATTAACACGTAGCGATTTTACCACTGCCCTACCTACACCTTTTGCTCTTTTGGCTTCCTTACAGTCGAGTGTGCGATAAGCATACATTTTTGAAGCCAAACCTACGAATTCCGTCATAATGGAATCACCGCATTCATCTTTTAAAACGCCCATTTCCTTTTTGTTCTTTATGGGCAGCTGAAACACGTTGTCAGCGCTATAGCAAGAGGTGTCGAACCAGTCACTATGTTGCCTCATGACGTCATAGGGGTTGCAGTGGCGAATGTGGTAAATGAATGAGTCCGTGTCCATATACAAAAGGGAGACGTCCTCAAAATGGCGTTTCGCAAACTCATAGTGGAATCGATACATGACCGATTTAGAAAAGTCTAAAATGACTTGACCCAAGTAAATGGGCTTATCCATGGTCACGCTGGTCTTACTCATTTCAATAGTAGCCAAATCCTCATCGATAATTTTGATCGATTTGAAATTTGGCTTGGCAATGTACCGCCGGGCACCCCACCGCCCCTCCCAGACATTCACCAATTTAATGTCACGGTATTTGCGGACATTCTCCATAGACTTGCCATAGATGCAGTTGTTCATTAATTTAAAAAAGTTAATTTCAAACTGCTGTGTTGCCATTTGTCGGTGCTCTGTGTTGAGTCGCATGTATGGCTCAAGCCATGCTTTTTGAGCAAAAGAAATACCCCTGTGGACTTTCTTCAACACCAAGCCTTGGGCGAGGCATTGCACCAACATTTGGATATGTAGTACATACCGATTTTTGTTGTAAAGTGTGCCCATGAGTTTTTCAATTTTCACTTTACTGTCAGGGGGAACCATTTGCTCAAGGCAGAATGGGAAATCGGCATGTTCATCATACAAGGATGAGGGATATTCAATATCCACTTCTAGCACATATCCACAGCCTGTTTCTTGGCTAGCCTTCATTACATCAAATTCTGACACTTGTTTCTCTGTCAGCCAAGCAAACTTCCCATAGGGCAAAGGCTGACCCATGGCGTAACCATACAAATTATTCACGTCATAGTACATTAAGTACGATTCTGGTTTGTCTAGTGAATAATCAGGCATGTAGACATTGTTCGCTTCGGCATGGCGTTGGTTAAGTGACACAAAGCCGCCACGAATGCCCTTTTCAAAAAATAGAACCATGTCTACGTCAGTGAGTAAATCCAATTCCACTTGAGTGTATTTCAAAGCGGCATCAAACGAGAGTCCAGGACTCGTATAATAGTGAGCCGGGTCAAGACCGTAAATGTGTTGACACAACTCACGGAATTTTTCAAACACATCAGTGAGCAGCAATACATCCAGTTTTAGGTAATGCAAAGCATATTCACTTAGCGTGTTCATGCCAAACACTCGCCAAACTTGACATGCATGTGCATAGTCTTCATCGGAAACGGTACTGCGTGTTAGTTTCGAGTAAAATTTCTCTTGTGGTGGGAGTTTTCTTTGCTTTAACACGTCCCAGCTATTGCAGAAATCATATGGGAATATACCTTTCCGAATGCACAATTGAAATTGCTCAGGTTCATTAAAATGCATTCTAGTATTTTTTAATTCCTCCTCATTCAAGCCATTCACAAGGCTGTCTAGCGAGGATGCCATAAACTTAAAGGAATCCAAAAATCGAATGCTTAAGTCGCCCAACCTCCATGTCAGGGCTGTAAAACGCTCATGGTTTTGGGGAATAATGGTAAACGAGCCCTTGTTGACATGACCCAATTCACGAATCAAAAACTGAATGTCATAATTCGCCAGATTGTGGAAAAAGACACTGATGAAACGAGGAGCTGGAAAGTTCAAGTTACATTTACTATGCGCAGCTCCACGAAACTCCCCCGTAAAGTGCGAGTGATCACGAACGGTGTCTTCAGCATTGATCAGTGGCTTTTCGCAAATATGGCATGTCATGGCATGCTCATACTGCTGCTGTTGTTCTGGAGATAGGCTCATGGGTACTGGGTGGTCCAGTAATTCCTGTACATCATGAGCCAACTTCACAAGTTCATCCAAGAACCATTTGGCACAATCTGGCCCCTCACGGTATTTGTAAACGGATTGCGTGGGGTCATGGGCACACACCACATTAAATCCAATGGCAAAAGGTTCATGTTTTTGAATGGGTGTGGTTGAGCTGATGGTGGGATCTGGTTCACATCCCGCCATGGGTGTGGTGAGAGCTTCGAAATCTGCATATACCAAATAGGGGACAGTGTCACGCTTGTGAATGTCCTTAAACTTTAACACAGCCTTGTCCCCTTGTGGCAATATCAATCTCACTGCTTCCTGAGAAACACAATCTACCCTATGACGTTCTAAGAGCATGGGGGTTGTAAAATATTGCAAGCAACGATCACAAATATGCTTTTTACATTTATATTTAGACATTTGACTGCTTAGCAATCTACTCAGGCTTTTAATTAGGCAATAGTGATTCACCTCTCCGTAAGACTGATATAAAAGATGAATGTGATGTCGTTTCGGTTCTTTTGTAGCATAAAGAGGACCCACAATCTCATCACCATCAAGGCCATACACCATGAACGAAAAGTCCTGGTTATCTTGTTCAAACCTATGGATCTCGGTTAAGTCCATAGGGAACGACACTCTTGTTAAATTTAACGTTTGTTTCAATTCATCAAACTTGGCCTTGTACTTTGCTGGTCTGTTAACATGACGATCTTGAGCTGGCTGCAAATACGCAGCCACAGCCCACAGAAAACATTCATCATCAAAATTTTCAATATTCACCACAGCCTTTTTCGAAGCTATTGCTGGTGGTGTTTTAATATAGCTAGACCCAGCATTCAACGGGTTGAATTGACAAATGTTGATTTGCAAATGATGAATTTTGTCTAAGGCTAGACCACTCGGTCCTTGTTGCAGTTTATCAAATTTTGATAGCAAGGCATTCACCACGTGGGTTTCATACCAATGTTCCAAATTATGGGCTATGAATAGCTCTTGCATTTTACTGCAAATATAAAATGTATCTTTATGCTCTACGTCCTTCTTTTTATATACGAAATCGCACACCAGTTCTGTATTCACCTTTAAAGCCGTATGCAACCTTTGCGCTGTACAAATTTCAATTTTAAAAATTTCAAAACAAGATTCTAAAAATTCTTTGGGAATCAAACTTTTTCTAACATTGACCACGCGGCCAGAGCATACACGTGATTTGAAACAAGACTCAAGGGGCTCCCAAGTTAACGTATTCTCAGCAGTAAAAGACATTATTTTGAAAGAACACTCTCACCTGAGTTTTCACCTGTAGACTGCTTGACAATGGTCCCAAACACACACGTTCCTGGTTATTAACAAAGGTCAAGCGTTTTCCAACACTCTAAAAAGAAATAAAATAAACCACCATAAGTATATCCATTCCATATAGTTTATGCATTTCATAAACAAAACAAAATCAAACAGGTTATATTATATAAAAAAACAAATCTCACCTTGACGTGTAATGCTTTTCTATATTCCCGTCTCGTGGGCTAGTGTGGAAATGGTTTTCTTTTCTATCGGTCTGTCTTTCTCTTTCTTTAATATATATTTCCCACAGACACACGACAGATCGGCTATACACGTTATCTGCAAACAAATAAATAAATAAAAATCATTAATTACCTAATCAATAAATAATTGCATGTATTTATATAAAAATCAATAAATATATAAATAAATAAATATATACCTACCCCACAACAAGGTTAAGTATTTTCCACCAACACCAAAACTGATAAACTAGACCAGGGGTTTCTTGCAACGCAGTGTGTTCAAAGGTAGTCACCTAAGTGAGTGTGGAAATGATAACGACATGTCTTTATATATGTTACGTTGCATGTATAATCTTTTTTTTTACCCACGCTTTGACCATTCTGTTATCAGACACGTGGACAGCTAACGTCCCAGGCGAACACCTGTGCCGGATCAAATTTCACGTCAACTTGCATTTTGTCATGTACGAAGCAAAACAGGATGTGACTTGTTAACAGTTATCGCGCACGTGGACAGATAACGTCCCAGGTGAACACCTGAGGTAGATCAAATGTCACCTGAACTTGCATTTTGTCACGTACGAAGCAAGACAGGATGTCACTGGTTTAGCCTACATGTGGTTTCACAAATGTGTGTGCATGCCTTTCACACTCCCCTGCCACCACGATGGTCAGATTATTTCACCTTCAAGCGTCTTGGTCATTTTTTCCATTGCACCTATTGTCAAGTCAGATCGGAGCCTTCCAATAAGCTCAAATGACATTCACCTCCTGTAAGTTTGTTTTCTCTACTCGCTTCGACCAACATAGAATCAAGTTCTCATCACCGTTTACACGTTAAAGGTAAAATATCAGGAAAAACGCACGCTCGCTCTGTCATACACCGACCAGCCGAAATAGCGATTGTTCTATTGAACACGGCCACCGTGGTCAGCGACAGGTTCATTGAAACACACACACCCAGCCGTATTGTCTCTCTCAACCACCACGCTTTATAAACATTATAAACAGGTAAAGAAAAAGAAAACGTTTTTTCAACATGTATGGCGTTAGACCCATGTGAATTTTTTTTTGAAAAAAAATATCTACCACATTTGAAAGGGGGGCGTTAGCCCGAGTCCTAGGACACCTCGTACACGTCTCTAGCGTTATTGGTTCGTGAGATATCGGCAAAAATCACAAAAAACACGTGTTTACCCCAAAATCGCGTTTCCCAATTTTTTTAAAATTACAATGAGTGGTCCATAGCAAAGAGGACATCACCCCGAGTACTTGGACCTGTCGAACACACCTCTAGCATGATTGGTTCACGAGATATCGGCAAAAATCACAAAAAACACGTGTTTACCCCAAAATCGAGTTTCCAATTTTTTTAAAATTATAACGAGTGGTCCATAGCAGAGACGACGTCAGCCCGAGTCCTTGGACCCGTCGTACATGCCTCTAGCATGATTGGTTCGTGAGATATCGGCAAAAATCACAAAAAACACGTGTTTACCCCAAAATCGAGTTTCCAATTTTTTTAAATTATAACGAGTGGTCCATAGCAGAGACGACGTCACCCCGAGTCCTTGGACCCGTCGTACATGCCTCTAGCATGATTGGTTCGCGAGATATAGCAAAAAGTTTAAAATCACGGTTTTACCCCAAAATATTCTGTTTCCCTCATTCTCAAAAACTTTAACCTATTACCAAAATACACAGGGTTTCGAGACAAGCCATTTGACACGTCATAGGACCAAATCCGACCATGCATTCGTGAGATATCGGAAAAAGTCTAAAATCATGGTTTTACCCCAAAAAAAAGCCTGTTTCCCTCATTCTCAAAACTTTAACCTATTAATAACATGTATAGGGCTTCGAGACAAGCGATTTGACACGTCACACGTCCAAATCCGACCTTGCGTTTGAGACATATCGGCAAACTTCGTAGGAAAGTAGGCGACTATCTGGCTCTCTCCTCACCATCAAAACCTCTTCTTATCAATCATTTTTTTTCAAAGAGCTCGCCCTCTTACAAAAATCCCCAGTGCGCATGCGTAAAAAACAAAAACAAAAATGTTCATCCATAGCGGCAGCCAGAAAAACGTATGCGTGATATGAGCAACAACATTTAAGTTCATTTTAGCAGCGCACCTTATACGTGTCGTATTTAAAAAAAGAGACTTTCACTAAAAATTACAATTTCACCCCTAGTAGGGGTAGGTTTTATTTAGGGGTTGAAATGAGTGGTCCATAGCAAAGCCCCCGTCAGCCCGAGTCCAACGACACTTTATTCGTGAATCTCCGACCACGGGTTCGGGAATTATCGGCTCGCATTGGGAGTAGTGGTGGGGGGGGGCAGAACCCCTACTACCCCCCTACTTATGTCCATAGAGACTATGAACATAAGTTCACCTATAGGACTTTCAGTAACCTGGTGAGCACAAATCCAACATGGCGGAGACGCGAAGTATAAATATTTAAATGGACGTTTCTCTCGATTTAACCATCCTCGAGCAGTGAAACTTTGCACGCTAAATGCTTATACAGATGTTAATCCACTGCCATCTAAGTTATTTCAATTGTTTTCATAACCACCGGATGGCAGCTGTGTGAAATGTTCAAATCTCGTTTTAACTTCTTGTGTCCTAATCATGCGATTGAAGTTTGAATACCACACGTACACACTAATCTTCATGTAATAGTACATAAATAAAAATCCTACCTGGCGACCATCTGAAATATTTAGACGATTCTCAATATCAACGAATCTATCACAACAATCAATCTGAAATTTTGTGTTCTGATAGAGGCAATTAACATGAGTAGGATATATGAAAATAGTCTGTTTAGTTCTTCATGGAACTACTTGTTAAATATAGAATGTAGAGGTTTAGTCAGGTCATTATTGCAGTAACTCAGGTGACATTTCATTATGAGTCTCAAAAGCAGGGCAGTCGAAAATCAAGTGATTTACAATTTGGGAGGACCCACAAAAGCATGTATAGTCATTTAAAATAGTGGTGCGAAATCGCTCAAAGTATGATGTGAATTTCCCGTGTCCAAATAAAAATTTAATAATCACAAAGTTCGGAATTAGTATTTCACTTTGAAGTCGATGATGAATCTCAGGAAAAAATATTCCTATTGTAACAGATCCTTTCGAAGTTGAAGTCTAAATGTTATTCCACTGGTGAGTTATGTAGTCTTTTATCTCTCTTTTCAGGTAACGTACTGGAGTTCTGTCATATGTAACTCCCATTGTTGATTCTGCAGCCTCTTTAGCTAGTTCATCTGTTTGTTCATTCTCAATAGTCCTTGTGTGTCCACGAGCCCAGTACTAATTTCCCTTTAATGATATCGGACTACAGAACTTTAATTACCACAATCAATTTTATATACACTACTCAGGAGATCTTGTGTTCCCTTGCGGAATGGAGCAGTGTATTCACACAGCATGGCTAACACCGTGCTAGCGGCTGGATGCTGTCCAGACAAATGTCTCGGGCGATATGGTTCTGCACGCACCAGAGCCTCCTTCTAATTAACCAAGTAGATTGCTCCTGCGCCATTTCAAGCGTAGTGGCAAAGGCGTAATAACCATTCCGGTAGTCGCACTAACCAAATAATCGCCTCTCCAAACTAGCGGAGATGTTCAGATCATAATTAGAAGACTGGCTACGAATCCATAAAGACCACAAAGAACTCATTGAATTCCTCTCGTAATGAATCTAATAATACCTTCTGTTTTCATACAGATCGTGAAGCTCTCACTAAAAATCTTGTTACCTATTCATGATTTAGAAACATTCAATATGTTGAGGATACCGCGTTGTTGAATATATTGCTCTTGATAATAATTTATTTAGGGGCTTGTGGCATCATGATTATTTATTTCGGTGTACTTGGGTAGATTGATTGATTGATTGATTGATTGATTATTTTAGGATTATATGTATAGAGCTAAGAAGCTTCATTTGTTGCATGCAATCCGCTCTTTTACTGTACAAACATTACAATGCATTAAATAACAATACTCAAAATAATGCAAACCTGAAGATACATATGACTCATTTTCTCCGGGAAAAGAAAGTTGAAATTGAAAATATACTGCTCAAAAAAATTAAAGCACCACTTTTTTCAAAGCCCACCAAATTTTGAAAAATTGACCTACAAGCTCGAAATCTCAGTATGACGTTTGTCCTGACGCCTACCAAGCATATGCTTCAGCACAACTCCCCAACTTGAGTAGTTTCAGGGTAGCACCCCGAAAACCAGCCCATTTTCGAAAACCGCAAATTGAAGTTTGCGAAAAACGCTGCAGGACTTGTCGCAGGTTGCCAAAGCAGTCGAAAATGAATGAGTCTTGCTCTTAAAGGTTCCACAAACACGTTGAAATCGTTACATTTGACGTTTGGGCATTTTCAACCCCCTTCATCATCCCCTAAACATGGACTACCATTGGGGGCGTCTGAGAAGGTACCGGGTGTGTTTAACCATCTGAAAACCTGTACACCGTCCTCAGTTGCTGATTGCAGTAAGTTCTTAAGGCCTCCGGCAATGTCCACACCCCCTAACACACTCAACTGGCATGGGACCAAACCACCCCTTCTCGATTCACCCCTAAGGAAGGTTTTAATCGAGATGTTTATCAGTGCTGCTAATGGGGGGGGGGGTCTTCCCCTAACGTTTCAAAAAAGGAACTGTGCCTTTGTCACCACCTCTTCCCCTGCAACCCCCGTTTGTATGATTTATCGAATCAGGCCCTTTTTAAGGGCTGAAACGACGTCTTAATCCCTGAAAGGGCTGTAAAGGTCCTTAGAAGTAGTGGTGACACGAAATCAACCCCTTCCGATCGATGATTGACATTCCGTCCCCCAAATTCGAAATTTTTGCACCCCCAACCCTCCCTGTCTGGACGCGTAATGCGTCATGGCAGAGTTTTCAGAGTTGGATGAAAATGAAGCTTATGGCCTGCAATGGAGCCCAAAACAGCAGGCTGGATAGAAATTCATCGGTAGGTTGGGAAACGGGACCAAAATTTTTCAAAAAAGTGTACAGCCTACAGTAAGTACGCCCATGCATAGGCAACCCACATCACGTCCGTGCGTGTGGGTTGCCTATGATCGGCATTAGGTTACAAAGTTTGGCAACGGGAGAAAAATGACGTGATGTGGGTTGCCTATGCATTGGTGTACTTACTAGAGGCTGTTAACTTCTTTGAAAACTTTTTGGTCCCGTTTCCCACCCTACCGATGAATTTCCATCCAACCTGCTGTTTTGGGCTCCATTTCAGGCCATAAGCTTCATTTTGATCCAACTCTGAAAACTCTGCCATGACGCGTTACGCGTCCTGTCAGGGAGGGTTGAGGGTGCAAAAATGTCAACTTTGGGGGATGGAATGTCAATCAAACATCGGAAGGGGTTGATTTCGTGTCACCACTACTTCTAAGGACCTTTGCAGCCCTTTCAGCGATTAAGACATCATTTCAGCCCTTAAAAAGGGCCTGATTCGAAAAATCATACAAAAGGGGGTAGCAAGGGAAGGGGAGGCGACACAGGCGCAGGTCCTCATTTGAAACGTTAGGGGAAGACCCCCCCATTAGCAGCACTGATAAAAATCTCGATTTAAACCTTCCTTAGGGGTGAATCAAGACGGGGTGGTTTGGTCCCTTGCCAGTTGAGGGTGTTAGGAGGGGTGAAAATTGCCGGAGGCCTTAAGAACTTACTGCAATCAGCAACTGAGGACGGTGTGCAGGTTTTCAGGTGGTTAAACACATCCGGTACCTTCTCAAGCGCCCCCAATGGTAGTCCATGTTTAGGGGATGATGAAGGGGGTTGAAAATGCCCAAACGTCAAATGTAACGATTTCAACGTGTTTGTGGAACCTTAAGAGCAAGACTCATTCATTTTCGACTGCTTTGGCAACCTGCGACAAGTCCTACAGTGTTTTTCGCAAACTTCAATTTACGGTTTTCAAAAATGGGCTGGTTTTGGGGGCGCTATCCCGAAACTACACCAAGTTGGGGAGTTGTGCTGAAGCATGTGCTTGGTAGGCGTCGGGGCAAACGTCATACTGAGATTTCGACCTTGTGCAGTCAACTTTCTAAATTTGGTGGCCTTTGAAAAAAGTGGTGCTTTAATTTTTTTGAACAGTATATAATTAGTTGAACCTATATTTTTTACAAACGCAAATTCAATTTTCCATCTTATTCATTATTTTTAGTGCATAAAGCATATATATGGAACGTGTTATTCGACTAAGCCATTATACAATTTTACATAAATCATAGTAAACATACATACATACATTTAGGAGAAAATAGGTATATGTTATTTACTGATCTTGTTTCATTAATGAAAATAGGCTAGAAACCGTAATGTAAACGCTGACTTCTTACATACAAGGTTGGTGACATCCATGCTAGGCTTAAACTTTCTCCTCGTAATTAAATCCGGCGTATTTCTAAAGAAGAATATATTGCATCGAGTGAATAGCAACGTCATCTAAAGGTATCAGCAGTGCTTGCTAGCCGATGAGCACGACTTCTAACATATTTTGTAAATTAAAAGTACCATGTATCTTTCTTTCTTTCTTTCTTTCTTTCTTTCTTTCTTTCTTTGGATCAGACAGCCGCCATTCCGCATAACGTGGCTCGAATGAAGAACCCTTAAGTCTCAGCCAGAACACAGTGTGAGACTCAGCAACCTTGCGTAGATTAACCCGCTTCATTTCACGTTTAGCTTGGTTCCTTAGTCCCTATGTAGAGCCTGTTAACCTGCTCCAAACTGCATCGGTATTCTAGATTAGAGAATAGAAACGTGTTTGCTCTCATTGATGGAGTAGGATACGTATGGACTACTCTTTCACTAGTATTGCATACAAATTTTCCCAACTTATATGACGTAAATACGGACTGGTGTGTCATCCCAGAAATTTGACCGATGTTCTTTCAGACCAGTTTTGATATAGCTATAATACAACTCAGAGTTGCTGACAACATTGCAATCTTAGTTGAGTTACCAGAGAATTTGAATGAGATTTTAAAAGGTATGGTCATAGTCTTGAGGAAAGAATGTTCAAGGAGTATAATAGAATCATTTCTTGGTTGAAGGCCTTAGAACATATTTACCTCTACCAAACACCAGAGCCTCGGAAAAGCAATTCTTTTATTCATATTGAAATAGACTTTTCTCGCGATTTAACCTTCCGAGCGCAGTGAAACGTGGTACAGCAAATGGTTACACACATTGTAATGCACTGATTTCAAATTAAGATTAATTGTTAACATAACCTCAAGATGGCGGCTGTGAAATATTTTACAATTAAGTTTGTATTTCTTTGTTCTAATAATGCGATCGAAGTGAACGTCTGAATAATGAATCTACGCAATAATTTTCATCTAATGGTACACAACTCTATGGCCTACACTTATAACAATCCAATATGGCGACCATCTGAAATATTTTGACTGTTCTCAATATCTGCGAATCTATTACAGCAATCAAACTGAATTTTTCTAAGTTTATAAAGGCTATTACCATAAGTGTACCTATGGATGATTGAATAACCTAGTGAGCACAAAACCACCATGGCGGCGACGTGAAATTTGAATATTTACATGGAATTATTTCTTGACTTTTCATCCGAGCACTGCTTGCCACGGTGGGTGAGTGGTTATAGTGTCGGACAACCAACCCCAAGATTGCAGGTTCGCCCCTAGCCAGGGTAAGTGATTTTTGAAGGCGACAAAAATCACGACACTCATGTCATACGTTGTTGGCATGTTAAAGAACCCATTTGAATTCAGTAGGCCGTGTTCAATGGCAAAATTAATCTCGGGATTTTCCGCCAACAGAAAGTTCCTCCATTCCCTACTTGAAAGCGCTGTAGTTCCAAGGAGTTTAGATATCTAACCTCCTTGACTTTCATAGCGTTCAAAGGAACGACGAAATTCGACATGCAAGCTACCCTCTGGGTGTCAATTAACAAAGCTTGCACCAGGTACCCGAGGCCATACGATATTATTATTATTATTATTATCCGAGCACTGTGCAATTTGGCTAGGTATATCTTCATACAAGCCGTTATATACACTTCAATGGAATTTTATGGGAAATAAAAATGGCGACTGTGCAATTTTTTTAATCTCGTTTTCATTTCTCCTGTCCTAAATAAGACCTGTAGTGAAAATGTGAAAATATGCTGTTTAGTTCTTCGCGGAACGACTTCTTTTGTCTAAAAATGCCTTTTGTACGTTCTCTACTACCTTCTAAATAGTGAATCTATATGGAATTCGAGACACCTGGAAATTTACGGGAGAATTAACTTCATGCATCCGCAGCACTACAATTTATTTCACAAAACAAATGTACAGGGTAAATAGGTAATTTGTAAGTAAATCGTTCAATATGAATTCTAACTGTACAGAAGAACACAATAACGTTTTGTCCCCCACTATAGGGTACGGCGGGGCTAATTCGCCCACGGGGCTTTCCCGCTCAAAATAAGCTTGACGTTGCACTGAGCAGCCACCCTGCTCAGCTGATATCGCCCTTTGTGCTCAGTGTGACCCTCGGTCCCTGTGCCACTACATCTATCGTTTGTTTGAGAGTTACAGCTTGACTGTTGAGTAAAACAAAGGAAGAATACTGCAAGGTACGTGGTTGATGTTGTGGAATTTGTCGTCATTAAGAATTTGTGCTTGACACTTAAGGATTAGTGTCCACAGTAGCGGCTTTTTCCCCCGGAAGAGTGGCGCCTGGCAGTCTGAAGGTTAAGTTACATCTCGACATAGCAGGTAGCGCGTTTCCTTGTTCACAGGCAACACAAGACGCGCTATTGTAAATTCCAGTAATTGGGGCTACTCCGCCCAGAAATATGGGGGCTACTCCGCTCAGCCAAGACTTCTCTCTTATTATAATATTGCAACCAAATTATTTCGGATAGCAGATTAGTATCTCTTTCTTGTTACGTTAGAGAAAGGAAGGAAGGAAGATTGTAGTTTTACGTGACCGTGAATCTTGTGATTATGAGCCACGGGACCTCCTTTTTACGTGGAATCCGAACCACAGGACATGGCATTTCACTTCGAAAATCTCACATGCATTGACCGGGAATCGAACCCGGACCGCCTTGGTGAGAGACATACAGCTAGACCGCTGAGCCACCACGCCCCTACGTTAGAGATGGTACGGACGTATAAAAGGAAAGGACCAGTTCGAAAATGGACGGAGGAAGATATTGACCGAGCTATTTCAAATGTATTACGAGGCGATATGAGCATGAGAGGTGCAGCTGGGCTTTGCAATGTGCCTTATTCAACACTTAAAAATCGTGTTCATTTGCGTAAACGACAAGGACCCTTAGAGAAAATCATAGTGGACAAACCACCGGGTCATCCTACAGCATTTAGTATGTAAGAGGAGACGGATTTCGCTTCCCGGCTAAAATGCTTGGCAGCAAGAGGGTTTGGATGCACACCAGAACAGATTCGAAGGGCAAAACGGAGCTTAAAATTTGATAAGGCCCGTAAAGAAAAGGTTGCCAAAAACATTTTCGAGACATTTGCAAGACAAATGACCGGGATCTTCAATCCGTACCACCAAAAGACTTCGACAAGAAAGAAACACCATGTGGATTTTGTTGTGTAACTTTTTATACCGCTTAGTCATCATTAAAGGGTTGTTGGATTCAATGCAAAGACAGTGAAACTTGGTATCATGACATGTATGTTGGGGCTACCGGAAGGAAAAACTTCATTTGTGGTAAATGCCGTTGAGGAAAGGACATAATTACAGTGAGCGAAATAGCCCCACTAAATTTGTGATTCATCATTTTTGCTTTGATTTATATTTTATTTCATCAAGCCGGTATATTGTTATAACTGTATTTTGACAACATTCGTATGTAATAAGCAATAAATAAGGCGTGCTTTGCTGTTGGTTCCATCTTAGAAAAATGAATAGTTTTTGATTTATAATGTTTACAATTTGAAATGAGCGGAATTGCCCCGCTCTACCCTACTTCATTAAAAACCCTCAATATCACTCACAGATCAGACAAATGAATTCCTTCTTCAAACAGAACTACAACCAAAGTCCTTGCCCGGCCCTTTTAAGATGATAAACATGTCCGGATATACGCGACACGTGGATCAAACAGCAAGCCCTCAACTCCCGTCCAGCACACTGCGTGAGGCCCGTCGACCAAGTTAAAAATCACACAGCACATTAATCATAATTGTTATAAGGGGTGTTCAAATTTATTTATTTATTTATTTATTTATTTATTTATTTATTTATTTATTTATTTATCGTATGGCTTTTAGTGCCGGGAGTGCCCGAGGACATATTCGGCTCGCCTGAGTCTTCAAGCGGACACTCTTAGGGCGAGCTACAAGTACCGTTCAATTTCAAGTAGTTCCAACTTTCGCTACCAGATATCAATGATACCTAGTGGTGAACGTTGGAGCTTTGATAGAGCGTTCCGACGAAATCCAACCTAACAATTTAGCTTTACACACGTTTAGTCTGCGTAAGGATCTTTTACATGCCATAAATCTATGGCATGGGACCGCCAGCTTTACTTCCCCTCCGAAGGAAGGCATCCTGAAGGATTTTAACGCTCTTAAATATCCGACTGCTTCGGCCAGGTTTGAACCCGCGATCTCGGGCACAGCAGTTCAGCATGCTACCAACTACGCCACCGAAGCCGGTGGGTGTTCAAATGAAAAGGTACGAAACGTTACTGTGGGTACAATTTATACGTTATTCTGAAGTAATCACCACAGGGCTGTGCACAGGTGTCCCATTGCTTCACTAGCAGCAGGATTCCCTGTTCCCAGAAGTCTTGTAGTTGTGACAGGAGCCAATTCTGTACGGTGTCCTTGAGTTCGTCGTCCGATTTGAAACGTTTTCCCTTGAGATGTTTCTTTAACGGACCAAACAGATGGAAGTCATAGGGTGACAAGTCCGGACTGTAGGGCGAATGCTCAAGTTGCTCTCACTTGAACTTGGCCATTACACCTTATGTGACGTTAGAGACGTGTGGACGAGCGTTATCATGGAGCAGATATCGGCTAGTTTAGACCCTTCTGCAGTCAGAAATCTAATGACACCTCTCTGCCCCTCACTTGTCAAATTATGCAATGTAACGCCATCACTGCTGCTGCTTCAACTTCAACTATGTAGATGGAGCGGAAAGTCCTACTGTCAACTTCTCTTCTGCGTCATGTCCGTGTGCACCTAAGCATGCCCCCCAGGGACTCACATCTAACGGGACGTGGGTTAGCGACCACGGGACCCAAGCTGAATCAGGCATTGCTTCCACTTGCTTGTGCCGGGTTCCTCTCTGTCTTCCTTCCTATCGACCTCTCTTGGTCAACACTTGTTCCCTTCTGACCCCGACAGTATTAGGGTATCTGAGGCCTAGGCAGTCGTTCACTTTCCCGCCTTAATTGGCCCTCGTCTCTTCTTGCCTGATACCCTCATTTTTCGAAGGGTCAGCCTTCTCTTTCTTTTCATGATATCTCCTGCCTTCTGCACAAGTCCCTTAAGGAAGCTGGGTGTGTGTAACCCCACCACTTCTGGTGCACCCTGGATAGTGTTACACCCTCAAGGGCCGTCGAGTTGGTTGCGGGTTAGAATACACCCACGGTATGCCCTGCCTGTCGCAGGAGGCGACTAATTGGACCGACAAGACCGACTGACATGACTGACTTTGATTTGGAAGACCCCCTGTGGATGGGGAGGGAATCGTTTATACGCGCTGTAGAGGTCCACGCTGTGGAGGTCCGTGCTGAGGTGGTCCGTGCTGAGGTGGTCTTTTCAAATGTAGGTGTTCATTTCTAAATTTTAAATTCAATTCCAAATTTAGTATTCTTTAATCAGTGTTAAGAGGAGCAGATGACCTCGAAGTTCCTCCCCTTAAAACAACAATAACTAACACCTACGCATGCGCAGTACCACGCCGGACACTACATCTCATAGATGTCGGCCTACGTTATCCCAAAGCGGCATATTCAAATATCAACCAGTTTCGGTTTTACGACGATTCGTACCTTTTCATTTGAACACCTCTCGTATTTTAAAGAGTGTGTAGGGAATAACAAGCGTGTTTCATACAGTACCGGTAGTAGAAAGTGAACTCTAAAATTGTATAACATAATATAGACTTAATACAATATAGGCTAGTTCTGTTAATTAGCTTTATTTATAGATGGCGTGTATGTCTGTACTATTACGTCATAATGGTTGGCAATGGGTTATCAGTGTAACGATGCATTCTCTATCTGTTACTTAGGAAGCAAAATAACCAGTGATGGACGAAGCAAGGAGGATATAAAAAGTAGGTTGGCTCAGGCAAGGAAAGCATTTCTACAAAAAAGGAATCTGTTGACATCGAATATAGATTTAGGTATTAGGAAGTCATTTTTGAAAGCCTTTGTCTGGAGCATGGCGCTCTATGGAAATGAAATTTGGACTATTGGAGCAGCAGAAAAGAGGGGAATTGAAGCGTTTGAAATGTGGTGTTACAGGAGAATGATGAAGATCAGATGGGTAGATAGGGTTACAAACGAAGAGGTATTAAGACGAGTGGGAGAGGAGAGATGTTTCTGGCGACTGCTAATGAAGAGAAGAGATAGGTTGGTAGGACACATACTAAGACACCCCGGAATATCAAGCTTAGTTATGGAGGAAGGGTCAAGGACAATAACTGTAGGGGTAGACCAAGGTTAGAATATCTTAAAAAGATTGCCTCGGATGTAGGGTGTGGTAGCTATGTAGAGATGAAATGATTAGCTCAGGACAAGGAGGCATGGAGCTCTGCATCAAACCAGTCAAAAGACTGAAGACTCAAACAACAACTCTGTATTTAGTGGAAGAGAAAATTTATAATATGTCTCATCTTTAGGCACTGATAATGGTCTATCTATCTACAGTATATCTCCCCCTTATTAATCCCGCTTCCAACAGGGCCGGGGATGAGATGCAATACAATTCCACCTTGCTGATGGTTTCTAGGGCTGGATGCCCTTCCTGACGTCAACCGCACGAGAGGAGTTAATGAGACATGAAATGGATGAACATGAATGGAAGTTCAATTTCAAGGTGTTCCAACTTTGGCTACCAGAAGCCATTGTCACCAACTTCATAGAGCGTTTCTCGCTAAATAAACTAACAATTGAGTCGTCCAGTTGCAAAACTCGTTTAATCCACTTGTGAATAAGGATCATGTCGTAATAGTACATTATGAAACGAGACTATAATGGCAATAATTAAGACACGAGTATGTTCATAAAAAGCGTAAGCGAGTTTTATAATTTCCATACGAGTGTCTTAATTACCATTATAGGCGAGTTGCATACGACTGTTTATGTTCGACGATAATTATTATAACTATTGTATGTTAGAACATAATAATATTCATAAATATCTGCCGAGATTTCGCCAGTTTTATGTACTGAACAGAGCGCATGAGACGCAGAGAATGCCTTGTATTTGAGCATGGCCTCCTCGATTACCCTACTATGACACTAGGCCAGGCAGTGAAATTTAAATTAGGAGGCCGTGGAACTCAGCGCATCTAATTATCTAATTGGTCAAACAACTGTTTCTTGAGCTCTGATTAGTGAGAGAAATTGTTTTATAATGAAAACAAGATGTTCAGTAAAGAACATATAGCCTATTTTCTCCTAAATGCATGGGTATTGTTATAACTCTTTGTCCTTTTCAAGGAGTACAATTGAATGTTGGTTGTAGTAGCTTGTTGAAATACAACGTGCTATAGGGATATTAAACATGAATATGAGGTGCCCTTTGCTAGTGCTACCTCTGTAAAAAAATCATTCAATTCGGTTTCACCGTGTTTGAATTGATATGGGGAATGGATTTGCACACATACATGGCCGCTATTTGAAAACTATTGGGCTGATGACCTTGTAGTCAGTCATGAGATGCTTTCCACAAAAAGGCATGTTGTTGCAAAATCTGGTAGAGATAAAATTATTAGGATGGTCGTAATTTTATTTAAGCTTTTAACATTTGGGTGGCCGTCATTCCGTTTCCGTCAAGATGGCGGCGATAAAAAAAACATGACACTCAGGTGCCCTTTGCTAGTGCTACCTCTGTACCAAATTTTGTTCAATTCGGTTTCACCGTGTTTGAATTGATAGGGGGAATCGATTTGCACACATACTTGACCACCATCTGCAAACTATTGGGCTGATGATCTTGCAGTTTAGTCAGAATATGCTTCCCACATAAAGATATGTTTGTTGCAAAATTTGGTAGAGACTAGATTATTAGGTTGGTCGTAATTACATTTTAGCTTTTAACATTTGGGTGGCCGCGATTACGTTTCCGTCAAGATGGCGGCGATATAAAATATGACACAGAGGTGCCCTTTGCTAGTGCTACCTCTGTACCAAATTTCGTTCCATTCGGTTTCACCGTGTTCGAATTAATAGGGGGAATCGATTTTGACACAAAGATGGCCGCCATCCGCAAACTATTCGGCTAATGACATATTAGATTGGTCAAAGGATGCTCCCTTCGTAATGGTATGTTGTTGCAAAATTTGGTAGAGATCGGATGATTCGGTTAGTCGTAATTTGATTTAAGCTTTGAACATTTGTGTGGTCGCCATTACGTTTCCGTCAAGATGGCGGCGATATAAAACATGACACTGAGGTGCCCTTTGCTAGTACTACCTCTGTAACAAATTTCGTTCCATTCGGTTTCACCGTGTTCGAATTAATAGGGGAAATCAATTTTCACACAAAGATGGCCCCCATCCGCAAACTATTAGGTTGATGACCTATTAGTTTGGCCAAATGATGCTCCCCCCACAAAGGTATGTTGTTGCAAAATCTGGTAGAGATCGGATGATTAGGTTAGTCGTAATTTGATTTAAGCTTTGAACATTTGTGTGGCCGCCATTACGTTTCCGTCATGACGGCGGCGATATAAAACATGACACTGATGTGTCCTTTGCTAGTGCTACATTTGTACCAAATTTCGTTCAATTCGCGTTCACCGTGTTCGAATTGATAGGGGGGGGGGGGGGGGCAAACATTCAGAGTACACACACACACACACAGACTCACACACACACACACACACATACACACACACACACAGACAGACACACTTTTTTTCGCCCTGTGTTGATCTCATAAGTCTACTTTCATTTTTTGCAAAAATCAAAAGTAGGCTGAAATAGTGTTATAATGAGCCTCATTATAGTTTTCTGACATATAATAGTCAGGGTCGAACATAAAATGATTTATTTAATTATTTCAATTTATTTTATTTCTTTTTATTTTGTTATACATTGTTTTAATTAATTTTTGTTTTGTGTTCTGTTTTATTTTATTAATTAAAATGTTATTTCGTTTTATTTTGATTTTGTTTTGTTTATTTTGTTTTATTATTTTATTTTTCTGTATTTTGGTTTCCTTTATTTTGATTTTCCAGAAAACAAACACAAAACAAAAAACAAAAACACGAAGCAAAAAGCAAAATTCAAAAACAAAAGCAAAAGCAGAAAACAAAAACATGAAACAGAAAGCAAAAAGCAAAATTCAAAAAAGGAAAGGCAGAAAACAAAAAACAAGAAACAGAAAGCAAAAAGCAAATTTCAAAAAAGCAAAAGCAGAAAACAAACACAAAACCAAAACCAAGAAAAACGCAAAATGTAAAATTTAACAGCAAACGCACAAAGCAAACACAAAACCAAAATCCAAAAACACAAAGCAAAAAGTAGAAAACAACAAACACAAAAGATACGTGAGGCAAAGTCTAGAGAAACATTTCTCATGAAAATGGTTCTTATTCACAAGTGGATTAAACGAGTGTTGTAACTGGACGACTCAATTGTATTGGTAGGTTCTTTTTCATGCCATAAATCTATGACATGGGCCCGACGGCTTTACTTCCCCTCTGAACGAAAGCATACTGAAGGATATTATCGGTCTTAATATTCTGACGACTTCAGCCGGGTTTGAACCCGCGATCTTGAGCATAACAATTCAGCATGCCACCGAATACGCCACCGAAGGACTGACGATGATAACATTTTAAAACACCAATCCCGATATCCAAAATAACACTTCTAAGCGAAATAATCTGGTTTATCTCGCTTTAAACTCACGTAAGGCTTGGTTTGAGATGAATTATCAAGTGCAGTGAAGCAAGGAAAGAAAAACAAAAATATGATTTTATCACGATTACTAAAAGAATTAATATAATATGAGTCGTATGTTTCATGGAGAAAATTGGAGAGTGTACATTAATGGTTGATGGAAGAGGAAAGCATTTCACATACAAAAGTAAATTACTAAAAGGTTTGAGTAAAAGTATGGAAACTGTAATAGAACTCAACTTAAAAGAGAATAATGGTATTCTCTAAAACACTACGGGGATTACATTAGTCCACTACTCAACGCAAGTTCTAGCATTCTCTTCAAGTTGGTTGTTATGAATCAAAGATAAAATCCACTTGCTTTCATTAATCATTTATTGAGCACAATACAACTAAGGAAAAGCTCTCCAAATGCACGTTGTGTTAAACTGCAATTCAAAGTGTCTGATACATTAGCCCATATTTGCTAATTTCATGCATTATAGACAGTGCGCATGTCTGTTATATTGCATTTTTAACCTTTTCATAATGATTGAAAGTTAAAAATGGTAAGAGAAATTGTGCTTCCGTAAACAAGGTGAGATCAAATTATCTGGAACGATAATGCTACCGATAATTAAAGATACATTTGGCCCATTATGTGTGGAATTGTTGAACACATTACTTCCAAATTTCATTCATAATAATAACAATAAGTTAATAACGTTCCATGATGACTTAGTTACAAGTTGAATATACAACTAGTGGTGATCTTAAGATGTGTACAGACTTATACACAGTAATAAATAAGTTCACTGATACCGTGCGTAAGAGACGGTTGAAATTTTATGGTCACATCTGCAGAATGCACAGCACTAGATATGCAAAAAACTGCTTGATATACAGTAATTAATTCAGAGAAGGTCAAAATCATTTGGTTAGAATAAATCAAACAGGACTTAAAAGAAATAAACATTCCAGAAGATATCATCATGAATCGCAAGACATTTGGAACTCTAGTTACAAATCACTCTATCGCAGAAAAAGCTAAAAAGACCACTGAAAAAAATGGACGGAGCAACGTAATAAGGGGCATAGTGAGTTCATGAGGAGATTTTGGGAGGAGAAGAAGAGGAAAACACCATCAACCCGAGTCATCAAGTTCAAACGCGCTCCCTAAGTGGGCAAAACGAAGAAAGAAAGAAAGAAAGAAAGAAAGAAAGAAAGAAAGAAGAAAAAGTTAATAACGTTATTAGCTTCATGTCCCTTATAACAACTGTGGCTTTTAGAGACGCAGGGGTGCCGGAATATTGTCGCGAAGGGGATCTACAACGTACCAGTTAGTCTACTAACACTGATCCCTCTCATTTACGCACCCTCATATACCAACTGGCTGCGCCAGGATTCGATCCTGGAACCTTGGGCACAGCAAGCGGGAACGTTACCGCTGAGCCATGCAGCTAGCGTAAATTTTAGTCAATTACATATCTATACTAGGCGTCTCTAGTAAACTCCTCTTTAACGAAGACAATACACATTTCTGAAATTGAGACACATCCCATCACATCACATCACATCACTGTGAATGGATTCATCATACAGAAGTGATCATATTATTAAAATTAATTCTCATTTTAGTTGTAACGAGTGTGGAAGCTCCCATGCAACTTTCGGAAGCCAAGTGTTTTCTAAAATGGTCATGTAAAATCTACAGTGTGTCATTTAAAATTAGAAAACCATAATTCGTTTCTTGATTAAAACTCGTTTTAGACGTGTTAAGAGTCTATAAAATGTACTAAAGGTTTCATTATGTACCTTATTTCACAACGTTCTAAGAAAGAGAATCATTATTTTCATGACCGTCAATATATTAATCCTAAGGGAATACATTTGTGGTCAGTAAGTTGTCCAAGAAATGTTATCCAGGGCAATGAATTTCAAATACAATGATTCACCATACAAAATTATGACGATGTCATAAGAGAAATGCATAAGGTACATTTTCTCCAAGTTTTATGGTTTACAGGATGCTGAAAGTGTAAGTTCTACATTTTAAACACCATATTTTATTAAGAAAAAATTGCGAAGATTGTTTCTACCCATCAGCCACAAAAAATGGGACTTTCGTAAAAATATTTCTAGTTTGTGTAAGTTTACGTTAAAATGGTTACTATACGGAAATATATATTAATGCACAAAAACAACCAAATAACAAACAATTTGCCTTGTTTACAATGTTTTCCCGTTAAGTAAACAATTCACAACCACAATCACAAAATATGTGAGATAAATTCTTAAAGAAGCTAGCAAGCAAAAACACAATCTTCCAGATCAGATATTTCCTGAGATGTGTATATAAATAGTAAATGATCTTGCGACCAAATAGTATTGAAATACTACAGTATTAAGGTCGAATAATTACAAAAGTTATACACCAAAATGTTGAGAAATGTCCAAGTATGATACGGAAAAAACAACAACATTTCTGTACATTTTTTAAAATTCAGGGCTAATCTCACCTAATTATTGAAAACGGGATTAAGTTCAACTTTTTAATAACAATCATATTGATGCCGATAGAGGCTTTAATCTATTAGGTCATGCTTGGTATGTTGTGTGCAAGCAAATATCACTCTTATATTGACCGTACATGTCCCTTAAAAGATTTCACACACTAGCGAGCTCACTATTCACAAAATACATAATACCTCTGGAACAATTTGAGAGATTTGTACCTACAGTATGTACTTATGTGTGTACATTTTGTATGTCAGGAAAAAGAATGCGTGATGCGATTTGTCTTGATTAGGTTTTCAAAATTTAACTTTCAGAAACACAAGATCTCCAAAATGATGATAGAAACGACATTTCTTCACATTTAATTAATCCTGAGCTTACATTATAGAGTTTGAACCTCCAAAGGACAAACATGTTTATAGATATGAATGTTCCAAAAAATAGATATAAATATTGTTAAATATACAATAAATTATACAACTGTAACACCTTCAATTTTAATTTAATAAGACCACTGAGGTTCATCTTCCAGAATATATAGAGCTAAATAATTAAGACAATGATTAAATAAATCATCCAACTATCAAGTTTATTTTTGCAATGAAAAATATATTATTAAGGAGAGCAATTCAACTTACTGGTATGGTACTCCTTCCGCTAATATCTTCTTACACATTCAATTAGCAAAACTTCTTACCCAGTGTCAAATATCGTATTTTAAATATGATTGAGGCAATTCGCATGAAGTTGGCACAGACACTGGGGAAGATATATTCTATCAGATGAACATAAAAAGTAAGATATTTCTGAAGATTCTTACCGTATAAAACCCCTTAACTTTGTTTGAGAGGTGGCTTACAAGCAACGGATGACGTCACGACTAACAGCTCTTAGAGTCACTTATATTACATTATCTTTCTCAGCATATCTTTGATAAGATTACTGCTGTTCGTATACGCAATCCACTGAAATAAAAAGTATTGAAAAATAAAAAAACAAATTTGAGATAATATTGTTTCCTATCTGGTGAAATTTCCCATGGAATTTGGCTATTATTTAGAAATAAATTGGAACGTAATGCACACTGCATTAATACGATAAAAATTAGAGGTTTTCGATAAATAATTTTGTATTCTAACTTCAGTATCTAAGAAGTTTGGTATCAAGATACGTAGGATGCTTGCCTTTCACCAAGACATGTGGTCCATCGGTGCCATCTGCTTTGAACAATATTTATTTCCGGACATACGATTATATAACATTATTGTACTTTTCACTTTCAGGAATCACCTCTTGAAGTTTGTACAAGTAGTTTCCATTCACCCTACGTGTCCAATACCCGATTAACCTCCCTTCGTTAATGGGTCGAAAATACCCATTAGATTTTTAATCAGTGATAACATAGTAATAATGCAATGCAATCACCCTCAGATTGCATCAAGGATTACCTCAGCTGAGTCAGTTGTTTATGTGCGAACTCTTGAACAGCGTGTTAGCCTGTGATGTTATCATGGTAGACTACAGTCTGGAAAAACTGAGGTAATCCATGATGCAATCTGAGGGTAAGAACTGCTTCGCCTATGTATCCTAGTACTTTCTGTATTTTAGCCTACTTTCGATTTTTGCAAAAAATGACTTATGAGATCACTACAGGGCGAAAAAAAGTGTGTCTGTCTGTGTGTGTGTATGTGTGTGTGTGTATGTGTGTGTGTGTGTGTGTGTGTGTGTGTACTCTGAATGTCTGTCCCCCCCCTATCAATTCGAACACGGTGAGCGCAAATTGAACGAAATTTGGTACAAAGGTAGCACTAGCAGAGGACACCTCAGTGTCATGTTTTATATCGCCGCCATCTTCACGGAAACGTAATGGCGGCCACACAAATGTTCAAAGCTTAAATCAAATTACGACTAACCTAATCATCCGATCTCTACCAAATTTTGCAACAACATACCTTTATGGGGGGCAGCATCCTTTGACCAAACTAATAGGTCATCAGCCTAATAGTTTGCGGATGGCGGCCATCTTTGTGTGAAAATGGATTGCCCCTATTAATTCAAACACGGTGAAACCGAATGGAACGAAATTTGGTACAGAGGTAGTACTAGCAAAGGGCACCCCAGTGTCATGTTTTATATCGCCGCCATCTTGACGGAAACGTAATGGCGGCCACACAAATGTTCAAAGCTTAAATCAAATTAGGACTAACCTAATCATCCGATCTCTACCAAATTTTGCAACAACATACCTTTATTGAGAGAGCATCCTTTGACAAATCTAATAGGTCATTAGCCTAATAGTTTGCGGATGGCGGCCATCTTTGTGTCAAAATCGATTACCCCTATTAATTCGAACACGGTGAAACCGAATGGAATGAAATTTGGTACAGAGGTAGCACTAGCAAATTGCACCTCAGTGTCATGTTTTATATCGCCGCCATCTTGACGGAAACGTAATGGCGGCCACACAAATGTTCAAAGCTTAAATCAAATTAGGACTAACCTAATCATCCGATCTCTACCAAATTTTGCAACAACATACCTTTATTGAGAGAGCATCCTTTGACAAATCTAATAGGTCATTAGCCTAATAGTTTGCGGATGGCGGCCATCTTTGTGTCAAAATCGATTACCCCTATTAATTCGAACACGGTGAAACCGAATGGAATGAAATTTGGTACAGAGGTAGCACTAGCAAATTGCACCTCAGTGTCATGTTTTATATCGCCGCCATCTTGACGGAAACGTAATGGCGGCCACACAAATGTTCAAAGCTTAAATCAAATTACGACTAACCTAATCATCCGATCTCTACCAAATTTCGCAACAACATACCTTTATGGAGGAAGCATCCTTTGACAAATCTAATAGGTCATTAGCGTAATAGTTTGCGGATGGCGGCCATCTTTGTGTCAAAATGGATTACCCCTATTAATTCGAACACGGTGAAACCTAATGGAACGAAATTTGGTACAGAGGTAGCACTAGAAAAGGCCACCTCAGTGTCATGTTTTATATCACCGCCATCTTGACGGAAACGTAATCGCGGCCACCCAAATGTTAAAGGCTAAAATGTAATTACGACCAACCTATTAATCTAGTCTCTACCAAATTTTGCAACAACAAATCTTTATGTGGGAAGCATATTCTGACCAAACTGCAAGATCATCAGTCCAATAGTTTGCAGATGGTGGCCAAGTATGTGTGCAAATCGATTCACCCTATCAATTCAAACACGGCGAAACCATTTTGAGTAAATTTGGTACAGAGGTAGCACTAGCAAAAGGCACCTCAGTGTCATGTTTTTTATCGCCGCCATCTTGACGGAAACGGAATGACGGCTACCCAAATGTTAAAAGATTAAATCAAATTTCGACCATCCTAATAATTTGATCTCTACCGGATTTTGCAACATCATGCCTTTTTGTGGAAAGCATCTTATGACTGACTACAAGGTCATCAGCCCAATAGTTTGCAAATAGCGGCCATGTATGTGTGCAAATCCATTCCCCAGATCAATTCAAACACGGTGAAACCGAATTGAATGAATTTTTTTACAGAGATAGCAGTTGCAATGGGCACCTCATATTCATGTTTAATATCCCTATAGCACGTTGCATTTCAACAAGCTACTACAACCAATATTCAATTAAACTCCTTGTAAAGGACAAAGAGTTATAACAATACCCATGCATTTAGGAGAAAGTAGGCTATATGTTCTTTACTGAACATCTTGTTAATATTTGAAATATCGAATCCATTCAAAGTTTATACTATGTGTCGGATAAGGGCAAAAAATATATGTTTGAAATGTTTTTTGATAGCACCAACCATTGACCAAAGGGGTGGAAAAAAGTGGGTTTTTCGGGAAACAAAAATAATATCTCTCATAATAGCCACAATATCAAAACGTATAAAATGGACAATATTCCCCTATTAATTACCTAAAACTTTTGTCTGATAGAATTTTTGATATGACCCACCATTACGCCAAGAGATGAGCAAAATGATTTCGGAATTATAAGAAAATGCCAAGAGCCATCAGAGGTTGCGTTCACAGCTAGGTGTCATTGACAGTAGCATTTGGTAGCAAAATTAGGAACTACTACTTGAAATTGACTGCAGAACTTAGAGAAAGTTTAATAAGTTAAAGAGCATAATGGTCTCAATTCCCTTTCTCGGTGTTAGCAGGTTTCACCACATTCAATCGCAGCTAGGCTGGCGCTTTTTTAGGATAAAACGAGAATAAGCCAACATATATGGTTCTGGAAGTAGCAAATATTGAACTTAAATATCTCAATTCACTTTATCAATGTTAGCAAATTTCAGCACATCCTATCGCAGCCACGCTGGCGCAGTTTTAGATGCAACAATTACTAATAAGAAAATGTTTAAATAAAATCAAATTGTGTAAGGATATCCACTTCCTCTTAAACTTAGTTAGATATTTATCAGGTTGAGTTTTAATCTAGTTGAGATGAAGGAGACCACATTATATAGGCAGAAACATGCCCACTAACTTATTAAACTTTGGATAAGTTTAATGAAAATCTTGTATTTGTTTGTTTAAGCTTTGTTATTACTATTTCAAGTGTGGGAACTACTTATACAAACTTCAATAAGTGATTCTGAAAGTAGAAAAGACATGAATGTTCATATGAATATATGTCCGGATATATTTAGTTTAGAACTAAGGAAGAAATTGGTGAAGTGTTACATCTCGAGCATTGCATTGAATAGGACAGACACGTGACAATGATAAAAAGGAAAAGAAACTTCTTATAAAGTTTTGAAACGTGGTGCTGGAGGAGAATAGATAAAATCAAATGGACAGATCGGGTGACAAACGATGCTTTAGTGAGGAGTAGGTGAGAAGAAAACTTTTCTGAATATAATTCTTCAGAGGAAGGCCAACTGAATTGGACACATACTTAGACATGAGGGGTTCATACATGACGTCATTGATGGGAAGATCAAAGGAACGACAGGACCGTGAGGAAGAAGAATTCAACATCTGGATGATATGAAAGATGGAAGGAGTTACAGCTGACTGATGGATGAAGGTGAAGAACGGGAACAGTGGCATCAGAAATTTTCTGTACGAAGACATGAACCTGCCACTAGGCGGAATACTGTATTATATATAATATATACTATTTAGACCAAAATGTTCATTATTAGAGCGTTGCAAGTAGTTTCCGTTCACCCAAAATACGCTGTTCCGTGATTAACGCCAGTGTAACTATCCGAAAGGAACGAAATAAATACGTGTAAAATTATTGTTCATGGTGAACACACACACTAGGTATTCTTAATCTGTTACAAAGAGCTTACGAGTTGCAAACAGATAAAAATGGAATCTGGGCCTGATGACCTACACAGAGAGAAGAAGATAATATTTGGCGTGTTTTAATGATTACTCGTCTTGCGGTTAGGATTTCACGCTAAATGAGGTCCCATAATTTTCTTATGACCGCGTAAAACTACACGTTTTCTCTCTTAAGTTTCTGTGGTGATTTGCAGTATTTGTGTTTAAGTTCTTCTTTGGTCAATTGGGACACCTATGGACCACGGTTCTTGTGTTATAACTGTAGTTATTGTCTGTCACTTCTGGTGTTGATGGTGAATTGTTTGGCGGCCGCTTTCGTGGTAAAATCTTGAGGCTTTCTATTCGCCAAGTATTCATTCATTTTATTGCTGAACTCTGTCTTACAGTCCTTGGAACATTTCCTGGACGCGTTGTGGGGAGCTTCTGTAATGGATGTGAGAAACGGTCTGGCTTCAATTGTCAAACGATAGCGACTCCTGTCAGTTCTTGTGTCTAGCTGAATATTAAGTTCATTTCAACTTGTTTGATCCACAGGGACCCAGAGGCTGTACCTTTTTTGGGTACCTTGAAGATCTTATAGTACAGTCTGTGGTTGTCCATTCTGTACAGGAGTCCATAGAAAGCCAGGCGTTTTCTTTTGATGGCATCTGTAACTAAACTGTTATAGTTAAATGATAGAAATGAATCCGTATAATCTAAACAATAATTATTGAGGCTCATGTCTACATATTTCACCAGGTCTCCACACAAGAAGAAAACATGGAAATCACCAAATCCAGCACTAGGAGAATTCCAAATTGATCATGTAGCAGTGTCCAAACAGAACATATGTGAAATCCTAAATGTTAGAGTGCGCAGGGGAGTGATTGACTCTGATCACTACTTAAGCCAAATCAAAGTGAAATTCCAGCCTAATAGATCCAAACCAAAAACTAAGAGATTACTAAGAGTGGATCCGGAGCACCTCAAGCAGAACGCCAAAGAATTTCTTCAGGCCATAAAAGAGCAAAATCCCAAAGACTGGAGGGACTTAGGAAACTCAATTCTGACATCAGCACAGAAGTTAGGGCAGCCCCCAAGAAAAAGGAAACACAGATGGTGGAACACAACCTGTGATAAAGCAATTGAAGACAGAATTAAAGCCTGGAATAAATGGAACGGACATCAGACAACTGAACGATGGGAATTATTCCTTAAGATCCAGAAATCAACAGCTAAGATCATCCGCAGGGAGAAGCGGACATACGACAGGAATAAACTCATAGAGATAGAACAGGATTTCCTAAAAAACAACACCAGAAGTTTCTATAAGACCTTCCGTGAGAGTCTGTCTAGTTATCAACCACCTAGCATATGTTTCAGTAGACCAGATGGCTCACTAGAAACAAACACCAAGGAAAACTGCAAGATCTTAGCAGATTACTTCCAGGACCTACTCAACTGTGACCCACCGAAAGAAAAATGCACTTTGAAAAGCCTGCACCGAATCCAGATTCACATCCACCGACAATGGAAGAAACAGCTGAAATCATTCAATCTCTTAAAAACAACAAAGCACCAGGAGAAGACGGTATTACCACTGAAATGTTGAAACTCGGTGGGGAAGAGGTCACCAGAAGAATCCACGCAATTTTACAAGCAATTTGGGAAACAGAAGTGATCCCACAGGACTGGAAGTGCGCGTTAATACATCCATTGCACAAGAGAGGTAACAAAACTGATCCAAACAACTATAGAGGTCTATCCCTATTATCTGTGGCCTATAAAATCCTATCTAAAGCTCTTCTGAACAGACTAGAGAAACAAACAGACCATTTGATTGGTGAATATCAAGCGGGTTTTAGAAAAGGGCGTTCATGTGCTGAACAGATATGGAATCTGAAGATGATTTTGAAGATCCGCAGATCCAACCCCACAATTGTCACCTTTGTGGACCTAAAGAAAGCATATGATTCTGTGGACAGGCAGACCCTGTTTGAGACGCTAGAAGAACTTCAAGTGGACAGGAATACCAGAGAACTGATTCGTCAGACTCTCACCAATACAACATCGAAGGTGAAGTTTCTTGGGGAAATTTCTGACTCTTTTGAAGTACGAACAGGTGTTCGCCAAGGAGACGGACTTTCACCCCTTCTATTTAACCTGGTTCTAGATAAAGTCATCAGAGAGTGGGAAAAGAACATCAAAGGCGTTAGCATATGAACTGCTGGAAACAAAATCAATGTGAAATGCTTGGCTTTCTCAGATGACCTAGCGATTATCACTAGGAACAAAGAAGAAACTAAGCATGCTATTGAGACATTATACAGAATAGCATCACAAGCAGGTCTTCAAATATCATTTGATAAAACCAAGTACATGAAGAATTTTCAGCAAAAGAAGAAGAAAGAAAAAATAGAAACAGCGTATGGAGCAATATCACAAGTAGAATTTTTTAAATACCTTGGAGAAATAATTCTTCCTTCAGGATTGGACAGTTTGGCTAACACAGAAAGAGCCTCAAAACTTCATAGAGCATTCAGACTAACATGGGATCACTATAATAAAAGAGTAATGTCACATAATGCAAAACTGAAACACTACAAAACAGTTGTACTACCGGAAGCTCTATATGCTTCAGAAACCATAGCTTTAGGAGGTCATTCTAAAATTGCAAATATAGAAAAGCAAGAACGTAAAATTCTTAGAAAAATATTCGGCCCCACACAAGAAAACGGAATTTGGATTAAAAGACGAAATTCAGACCTATACCGTCACACAGATAGTTTCAGCAACACGGTACGAAAAAGACGTTTAACATTTTATGGACACCTCTTCAGGATGGACGATTATAGACTTACAAAAAGGTTATTCAATGTAATAAATTCTCAGAAATCAAGGATAGCCTGGCTGGATGAATCAAGAGAGGACCTGCAAGAGTTGAACATCGGAGAAAATATTCTGAGAAACCGCAAAGTCTTCAGGACCGCAGTAACAAAGCACAAGTTTAGGGTGAAAACTAGTGGCAGAACTGGAACCAAGTGGACAGAAGAACGGAAGAAGCAGCACAGTGACTTCATGAAGAGATTTTGGGAAGATAGGAAGGCGAATATCATCAAGCCGAAAAACAAGTTCAAGCGCGCTCTATAATGGGCAAAACGCAAAAAGAAGAAGAAGAATTATTAAGTGTAATGCTTAATTGTGTACACGTTTCAGACTGCAATGATTTCTGAATTTGTTGAGGGTTTTGCATGCCTGACTGACTCCTTCATAAAATGCTGATAAAATTCAGCAATGTGCTGAAAAAGTAGTAATCACAGTATGAGAAATGTACAAAATTAAGTATTAAACTTTAAAGTGTTATAAAATGAGTAGCCCAGAAGCAAAGGCCCCTAAGTGTACTTTTGTAGATTTTCAGTTGAGCATACCGTCACGCTCGTCTTTTAACTGGCTACACGATGGAATAAGTTTCAGGGTGCATATCCCACTCAAACCCGTTGAAAATGGCCAACAGAAATCGCATTCGTTTGAATAAACCGCTAAATGCATGTTGGCTACGGTTGCAAAGCCAGTTTAATGTTCCACGTGTCCAAAGACCGCTATGTTCCATAAGTATGGCGTCTGCCTTTCCACATACGACTGCAAAACACGGTAACTGGTACAAGAACTGCCAATATTCCTACCACAGAATTTCTTTACAATAAATAATTATTTATTTCGATCGGGAAGGATAGTTTCGTGTTTCAGATTTGAGTTTGCTGCACTATCGAGGAAGCGTACGCAACAATGACATGCTGCCTTGTCGAAATACACCCTTTAAAAGGACATTTAATTGACAGGACGTTTCTTGGTGGTGGGCATTTCAAGCCAGAAAAATGATGTTGATTTAAGTGAAGCAGTTATTGCATTTGTGGACTGTAATACTATTGTGGATGTTCCAAGTACGGAGGGAAGAACAGAAACGGCAGAAGTAGTGGGAGAAATAGTGCATGTTGAAGTAGTTTAACCCGTTGATATAGGAGTTGTAAACAACTCCTTACGTCTGGTTAGAACATCAACATGCCAAAGGATCAAACCAAATAGCGTCAACACTTCTTCACAAACTGGCCAGCATAAATGTTTAAGGTGCAAACTATTTCGGTTATTCTCTGATAGGTGTTGGGGTCAGAACAAAAACAAGACTATGATCAGCATGCTATCTCAATGGTTACTGCTAGAAGCTCCCGCATGTCTAGAGGAAATACAGCTATGGTTCCCAATTGTGGGCCGCTCATTTATCTCACCTGACAGAGTTTTTGGAAATATTGAACGGCAACTTCGCAAAGTGAGTGTCTTTGGAAATCCTTCCGAATACGTCAAGCACATTGAGAAATTTGCGACAGTAGTTCGCCTGGAACAAGATGAATGTCCTGTTAGGGATTAGAAAGCGTATATGGATGGCATGGTAAACAATCTGGGTAGCAAGCATTTCCAAACAGCGAAGAAAACCGTGTTCAGAATTCGCAAAACAAAACAAAATATTATGTCTGGTCTGAGGGGAGCCGTTCTACAATTTTGAGATTGGTGATGGAGAGAGCATAATGAAAAGTGGAACGAATATTAACAAACATCCAAGTCCCTCTCCAATTCAAGTAGGTGTTGCACTCAATGAAACATAACTAAAAGACGTCTGACGGCTTTTAGAGCTGTGTTTCGGTGATAACTGGCCAGTGAATGGCAACCTAAAATTCTTCAGTGAGGTCTTCCAGGAGCAAGAAGCCATTCGCAAGAATATCGTCCGACCTCAAGAGGAAGAAGACGAAGAACCAGCAGATTTTGAGCTGATGGACGGTGTCGAGGATGACCTGACCTAACGTAACTGCCATTTTTTTAGCTTATTTTCAATTTTGAAAAAAATAGGCTTATGAGATCACCTTTTGTCCGTGTGTGTGTGCGTGTGTGTGTGTATGTGTGTGAGGTGTGTGTGTGTCCCCCCAAAAAAATTCTAAACGGCTGGAGCGATTTCAATGAAACTCGGTACGTTCATAGCACTATTCCGGGCGACCCCGACCGTGCCCTTCAAATTTTGTTACGTCTCACCAATCCAACATGGAGGCTGTGCGAAATATTTCACGAGCATTCAATATCTCCGAAACTATAACCGATATCGCCCTGAAATTGTGTACGGTGATGAAGGGCACTACTAAAAATTCACCTATGAGACATCCAAAAACCTGGTTACTACAAAATCAACATGGCGGCCAAGCGAAGTTGAGACTTTTAAATAGACTTTTCTCGCGATTTAACTATCCAAACGTAATACAACTTGGTACAGCCAATGTTAATACACATTGTAATGCACTGGAGTCTAATTTAGTTCAATTGTTTACATAACCTAAAAATGTCGGCTGTGCGAAATATTTCACTGACATTCTATATCTCCGAAACTATTACAGATATCACCCTGAAATTTTGTACGGTGATGAAGGGTACTGATACAAGTTGACCTATGTAACTTTCATAAACCTATAAAGTACAAAACGAACATGACGGCCAAGCGAATTTGAAATATTTTAATATACTTTTCTCGTGATTTAACTCTCTGAGCGCAGTGAAATGTGGTACAGGAAATGTTTATACACATTGTAATGCACTGGTATCTAATTTAGTTCAATTGTTTACATAACCTCAAGATGGCGGCTATGCGAATTTTAAAATTAAGTTTTTATTTCTTGTATCGTAATCATGCGATCGAAGTGAAAGTTTGAATAATGAACCTACGCAATAATTTTCCTTTAATGGTACAGGACTCTGTGGCCTATACATTTAACAATCCAAGGTGGCGACCATCCGAAATATTTAGACGTCTCTGAATATCTACGAATCTATTATAGCAATCAAAATGAATTTTTTAATGTTCTTAGGGAGCTATGCACTTAAGTTCACCTATAGTACTTTCAATAACCTGGTGATCACAAATACAACATGGCGGCGATGCGAAGTATAAATATTCACTTGGAAGTTTCACGCAATTTAACCATCCGAGTGCAGTGAAACTTGGTACAGTAAATCCTTATACGAATCCACTGGCATCTAATTTATTTCAATTGTTACCATGACCACAAGATGGCAGCTGTGCGTAATTTTTAAATCTCCTCGTTACTTCTTGTGTCCTAATCATGCGATTTAAATTTGAATGCTACACGTACACAATAATCTTCATGTAACAGTACATAATTCTAGGACCTACATATTTAAAATCCAACATGGCGACCATCCGAAATATTTAGTCGGTTCTCAATATCTACGAATCTATTACAGCAATCAAACTGAAATTTCTATGTTGATAGTGGCAGTTAACATAAGTAGGATATCTGAAAATAGGCTGAATAGTTCTTCACGGAACTACTTGTTTTCTTGTCTTGTGCACTTTCTTAAATTGTAAATTTTTATTCTGTCAAAATGACGTTGCACGGTGTTTAAGATGTTTTTATTTTAAATAATTTCATTTTTATCGCACCCGACGTGGTCTATTTTTTCAAAATATATGTTCCCTATTAAACCAAATTGAAACTAAAATAGTTCTTTATTAAAAATCTCATCGTAAAAAATAAAATAGCGGGTTTTGCAACCTAAGTTTCATTAAGGACTCTCGTCGTCACGGGTGCAAATGTCGGTAACTGCACAATACGTGTGCAAAAACCGGTAAGTCAATATTTTAATTTATGTTTTAGGGCGGAAGATCCAACCGTAGATTTCACAGATTTTAACTGAATAATAAATGTTTTATGTTGATTGTCAGGGGTAACAATTATGGTATTAGCTTAAATAGCTTGGTCGTAGAAGTTTTTCGTCATTTACTCGGTTTTGTTTATAATGCACATAGCGGCCTTTGCAAACGGACTACTCGAATATTGCATTTATTACACGGATTCATTTTTATCATTTATTTATACTCAATACGGATAATGTTTTCTTTAATCAACAAGAGCATTTTACTGTAATTATTGTAATTATTTCAATCTAGTCATTTAGTCCCATATACTTGGGTATGTATGAATGTGTAGAACCTGTATTATTGGAGTATTTGAATTTGTAATTTGAGTGAGGATTGGGAAGGAAATAGTCGTGATCTTAAGTTAGGAACGAACCTGCCATTTGCCTGGATTAGAAGTGGGGAAATCACGGAAAACCACTTCAAAGATTGCTGAGGTGGGAATTCAAACCATATTTTCTCAGTTCTGTCTAACGAGGCTGCGTTTGCCCCATTCTAACCCACAGACCAGAATTCAATTGAAGCCATGAATTCCAAAACAGCACAAGTCCACATTTTGACGCTATATGAGTTATGGGTATCACTGGAATCGTCTCGTCGTAAGCTACCACTTGGTAATCAGAACAGCACAAAATATTTGCTTTTTGAACCTGTATTTCAAGTAATGATAATCAAAACATCACAAGAGCATGAACAAATGCTGTTCTGACTCTAAACTCAAATACTTTAAATGAGCGCGCCTGACTTCCAGAACAGCACAAGTCCTTATCTCCTCTCGCTCTCACTAGGCAGAGCTGCTTTCGCATCAGCTGTTACGTTGTGTTCCCGCGTGAACTGTGGAGTGTTAATACTGAAAATATTATTGGTTTTTGTGTAGTGTTTTGTGAAAAAGAGTTGGAAAATGGATGACGATGGTTCAGATGGTATACCAGTTCCTAAACGGAAATGTGATCCCCAAAACTGGAAGAAAAACATTCTAAAAAGAAGAGATTGTCTGGACAGGAAACAGGAAAGGATTGCAAGTAAGTAAAGAGCATGGTTTCAAAACCACAGTAGCAACTGGCGTAATATATTAAAACATATACATTTCCTAATATTTGCTTTATTTGTTCTAGATGTAGAAGACAATGCATGTCGGACCTCTCACAGGCTGCCAAGGACAATATAATAACACAGTTTAATAACATGGAGTCTAAAAATGCACAAGACAGGTATCTGGTTGGACTAGTAAGTGTAACCCAGCCAGGAAGAAAACGGTATCGGCTTCATGAAGAAGCTACAAAGCCTCATTCAGCTGTTTTTTACTACAGAGTGAGTGATTTCAATATATTTTAATATAACATATAGCCTACTCAAAGGTTAATAATCAGATATTACCTACAAATGATCATTATCTATATATTCCCCTTTCGGTATTTTAGCAATGTTTTCAAGTAGTAATAAATCTCTCTTCTCTTTAGGTGAAAATAGGCGATTTCCAGAAGATAATGTGCAAGCAAGCCTTCATTTCATTACACGGGATCACTGCATCACGTTTAAGACGGATCACATCCCTGGTGTGTGAAGGAGTACTTTCTCCTGTTGACGAACGTGGAGGACGTCGTGAAACTTGGTGCAAATCTGAAAGTTGCAAAGACCAAATGAAGACACACATTATGTCGTATCCCTTCCGGGTGGCACATTACGGCAAGAGTGGCAAGAAAACTAGGTACTTGGCTTCAGACCTGAATGTTAAAACAATGTGGAAGATGTATCTACAGAAATATGAACCTGAGGCATATATGTGTTTTGATACAAAAGAATTCAAGCCTCTAATAAATTATGAATATTTTTTCCGCTACTATAAAGAGACTTTTAACTATCCTTTCGGACGTCCAAGGACAGACATCTGTGCACAGTGCGAACAGTTAAAACTCAAAATACAGTGTGAAAATATTGCTGCAGTGAGGGATGGTTTAAAGACACAGCTTGAATTACATAAACGTAAAGCTAAAAGTTTTTACACTGAAATGAAACAATGTGAATTCTTAGTCAAAGAGGGAGGAGAGGAATATGGCAAGTCAGAATGTGTGGTGTTTGATTACATGCAGAATATTCCCTTCCCATTCATGCCTATAACTGAGATGTTCTATGCAAGGAAGCTTTGGTTATATGTTATAGGATTCCATCGTATGTCGGACAATCAAGCTTTCATGTTTCCGTACACAGAACTTACAGGAAGAAAAACGCCAAATGAAACTGTTTCTTTTTTGGATCATTTCATCAAACATCAGGTTGGCCCGAGTGTGAGGAACCTGTACATTTTCACAGATGCATGTACAGCTCAAAACCGAAACAACACTGTTGTCAAATATCTACATCACTTAGTGAAATGTGGACGTTTTGAATACATAAGACACGTTTATCCGACAAAAGGCCACTCCTATCTGCCCTGCGACAGAGATTTTGCTCGCATAGAGTTGAAGAAGAGGAAGCAGGACACTGTGTACACTCCTCAACAATGGATCAACATAATGGAGAAGAGTGCAAGTAATATACACATTGTTCACGTCAATCAATCCATGATTAAGGATTACAAAACCTTCTTTGCAAAAGTGAAAGAACCTGTGCCTCTATCTAAACATGAAGGAAAGTGGAAAGTCACATCATACAAGATCATTCAGTATCGCATCAATGATGTGACTGCTAGCACATCAGCTAGTGGACTAGTGACACAGACATTTCAATTTAAAGAAAAGCGTGTTTTTGATTTGACAGCTTTAAAGAATGCCTGCAACAGTGAAATTAGTTTGAAACCTGCGAAAGCAAGAGACATTTCGAAATATATACTATCCATTGATGTACAGCATCAGCCATACTTTGAGCGTCTACTTGCTTATGGAAACTCAGACAGTGACATTGCTGCCTCAGAAAGTGAAGCCTGGGATTCAGACTGAAAATTTTTAGGGTCATCTATTCACTGATATCTTTGTGAATACGATTTCACCAAAAATTTAAGTTTTGACATGTATTTGAGTGCAATTAAACAAACGTTAATAAAAGTAATATTAAAAAGATTTCCAATGATTTCCAAAACAGCACAAAAACACCATTTTCATATTTTTTTTACTCTGAAACTGTTCATAGTTTTAATGTAATATTTTGCAAGACTCAAAAGCCTTGTAATATGTATGTATAGAAAAAAATCGAAGTAATAGCTTCAGTATGTTTAAAGATACACAAAAAAAATCGTTTATCTCAAAACTTTGCTAAGTGGACTTGTGCTGTTTTGGAATTCATGGCTTCAATTCCTCGTCAAAGTCAGAAATTTAACCTGGATTTCTGGGGCGACAGCCAAAGATGCTAGCTACTGAACTGTACATTTTCAAAGTTAGGAATGGGGTAAGATTTGATACAATTGCTTGGAGGGAGTGTGGAATAATTAAGGGGGAAACACACTCAGGATATGATTGGAACTTCCAGTTTCTGAACTTGCTGCAGATCACCATCGCGGTAGTGGTGAGCAGTTAATGCACATGGCTTCGGCGCGGGGTAGTTAAAAAATATGACCAGCTTGGCCAGTAATTGACCTGTAACCTTAGGATCAGGAGATGGAATTTCTACCACTCATCTGCAGAGGAAGCCACTGCATAAAATCGTTATTAACTGGAACGCAAACTGAGTAACCACCAGCCTAAAGATTTAATGTTGAAGTTTCTCTCTAAAGAGCCATATATAAAGCTCGTGGAATTATTACACGTCTTGTACGCTCGTGGTCTGTGGTCCTCTTGTGACAGCTGACGTCACCGCCAACAAGCCTGTGAGACACTCAAATTAAATTACTCCACCCTTGCTTCCTTCCTTCCTTCCTTCCTTGCTCACTCGTCAGGCCTTTGATAGGATTAGCTCGTATACACAACGGATTGAACTAGCAAAATATAAGGAAGGGAACACAAAATAAGATCGTGGCAATACGTCTACCTTGCGGAAAATAAATAAATAAATAAATAAATAAATACATATATATTAATAAATAAATAAATAAATAAAGAGTGAAAGAGAGAAAGAAAGAAATTAATAAATAAATGAATGAATAAACGAAGAAACGAATAAATAAATAAATGAAGAATGAAAGAAAAAAGAAAGAAATGAAGAAAGAGAGAAAGAAAGGAAGAGAGAAAGAGGGAAAGAGAGAAATAAATAAATAAACAATAAGCGAATAAATAAATAAATAAATAATGACATAACTGAATAAGAAATAAATAATTTTTCTGTTAATACATAAAACTATATTGGCATTAGGTGTAAGAAGAACTATGCTCTCAACTCAATTAGTAGCAAGTGATATGCCTCTTTCTACTGTATATCATTCTAGATGCCACCCGGGAAAAGGAAAACGAAAAGGAAAACGAAAACAGGAAGACAGGTAAACAGGTAAGCAGGAAGACGGGAAGAGGGAGAAATGGAAACATGGAAAATAGAAATTTGAAAATGGAAATCAAAAAGACAAAGGAAAAAGGGGAGAGGGAAAAGGGGGAAAAGTAAAGTAATGTAAAGAAATGAAAACAAAAACAAAAACTCAAACCAAAATAATTAAAAAAATTAACTAATAAATTAATTAATTAATCAAAGAAATGAATAATTAAATTAATTAATACATTTCTTAAATTTTGAACTAAGCCTCCGTGGCTTAGGCGGCAGCACGCCGGCCTCTCACCGCTGGGTCCGTGGTTCAAATACCGGTCACTCCATGTGAGATCTGTGCTGGACAAAACGGAGGCAGACAGGCTTTTCTCCGGGTACTCCGGTTTCCCCTGTCAAAATTAAATTCCAGCAACACTCTCCACTATCATTTCATTTCATCTGTCATTCACTTAATCATTGCCCCAGAGGAGTGCGTCAGGCCTTGGCAGCCGGCACAGTCCATATCCTCGCCGCTAGTTGGGGGCTTCATTCATTCCATTCCTTACCCGGTCGGAGACTGGAAGCAGGCTGTGGATATTCATTTTCTTAATTTTTAAACTAAAATAAAATATCATATTAAAAATTAAATCAACATAAGGAAACATTCGTCGGGTATTCGTGTGGATCTGCTGATTTTACTTATACTTATTAATTAATGCTTGACGATAATGTCTGTTGGACGGAGGCAATTTGTCACACAGCTTGTGAACTTCTGTGCTCAGTTTAGACGAGCTTTCCAGAGTTTGATGTCCACATGAGGGAACTTCTAAACAAGCACACCAAGTTGTTCTACGAGGGGGGAAGCTGATGAAAGACAGTGCGCAGTTGCAAAGGAATGAATTAGAGGGCAAGACTAGATGAAAGCACAGGAAGTCAGACCTTGATCGGAATGAAGCAGCTTGTCACCGTGAATAGCTTCAATGTTGTCTGCCATTTGAGAAGTGTAAATACATGAGAATTTCAAAGTGCTGGTGGTGCGTATGCAATCAAAGAACGATAAATATTTATTTATCAAGAACCCTGCAACACAGATTCACAATATGGAACAAGCAATGAAACAAAAGACACAATTATATTAATTAACCGTTCTTGGCTGTCACCCACGGAGGCCCAGGTTCGATCCCCGGCTCTGCTGTGAAATATAATTCTGGTCTGAGGGCTGTAACAGGACGCACTTACAAAGTCACGTGAGGTAAAACTGAGAAGAGGTAGGATCGATTCCCATCTCAGCCAACCTAAGAAGGTCCCTCCATGGTTTCCCACTTCCACTCCAGGATGGTTCTTAACTTAAGGCCACGGCCACCCACTTCCCAATCCTCGTCTGAATTACAAATACACACTCTATTGCAGACACCGCAATACCACAGGTTGTCAGATAACTTCTCCACACACCCAAGTACTCGGGGCTTAATGACCACGATGTACAAGCGCCTCCAATTAAACAACATCAAAAACATTATTTCTGATTCTAAAAGTAATTGATTTATAATCTGAGAGGACTTTTAATCTTCTCGTAGGTAAAATTAAGTTTAATTTGATTTGAATATTTAGTAAATTCTGTAGATTATTATTTAATTAATGAATATCAAAATGTGATAATGTTTCATAACGCCTAATAAATAGCAACTTTAAATATCCCGGAAATAAAAGGAAAACGAAAGCAGAAAAACTGGTCAACAGGAAAACTGGAAAACTGGGAAAATGGAGAAATGGAAAAATGGAAAATTGAATTTTGAAAATAGAAACCAAAAGGACAAAGGAAAAACAGGAAAGGGAAAAGGGGAAAAGTAATGTAAAGAAACAAACATAAACATAAACAAAATCATAAACAAAAACAATAACCCAAAACTAAAACAAAATCAAAAACAAAAACCAAAAACTAAAACAAAAATAAATACTAAAACCTGACTAATAAATTAATTCATTATTCAAATAAATTAATAAATTAATTAATTCATTTCTTAATTTTTAAGCTAAAATAAAATATCATAATAAAATTTAAATCAACATAAAAAACATTCGTCTGGTATTCGTGTGGATCTGCTGATTTTACTTATACTTATTAGCCTAATTAATTAAGTTACGTGAGACAAAACTGAGAAGAGGTAGGTTCGATTCCCATCTCAAGCAGCCTGAGAATGTCTCTCCGTGGTTTCCTACATCTACTCCAGGATGGTTGTTAACTTAAGGCCGCGGCCATCCCCTTCCCAATTCTCGCCTGAATTACAAATACACACACTACAGCAGACACCACAATACCACAGGTTATCCGATAACTTCTCCACACCCCCAAGTACACGGGACTAAATGACCACGATGTACAAGCATCTCCAACTAAACAATATCAGGAACATTATTTCTGACTAGCATTACCCGTCGTGGCTTCGCCCACGAATATTCTAGTTGTAAAGAGTACACTTAGCAAAATCTCAATCATGAATGCTATGACTGATTTATCCTTGGTATGAATAATCAGACTTTATCAATTCAGCTACTGGTGCAGTGGTTAGGGGTTTGACATTCCTTCATAGGTATATCAGAGCGAAGTTAGTTTTCTGGGAATATCACAGACACTTAATTTAAGGGCCTTTAAATGTGGTTTTCAGAAACCCTTTATAGTCTGGTGAAAAAGACTTTCGTACCACACTCACGTGAAAATTGCGTGAAAAAAATCTAGAGTGCCCCTTGACCCCCTTAAGCGCATTATACTGTATGTATTGATGAATTTTACTGCTTAATTTGGTTCAGTTGTAACCTTATAACCATCTAGAAGCTTCCACAGTAATGCAATAATTGGAATTGCATTGCGTCTTACAGAAATAGACGGACCTGTGAGATTCTGTTACCATGGTTACCGTGTTACATTCTTTCATTATTTCATTGTTAATATACATGTTTTAAGGTATTTATTTAATTGTGAGGCATTTAAAGAGTAAGTGAGTGCCTTTCGCTTACGCATTGGGTTATGTTGAACCTGTAGGTACCCAATATGTGTATATTGGTGTTAATGGAACCTTACTTTCGGTACAAAACTGGAATGGGACCTTAGCCGAATAATATAGGGAGGGATTCTAAAAGTAGTTGCCTTATAATCTGAGAGCTTAGATAACTTAAAAATATCCCGATCCAAATTACACGACATTACATTTTAGTATAATTATTAGCCTGAGTCAAACCATTCAAAAGACTGAAGACTCAAACAATAACGTAGTGGGGACGACGACGACCTCAAATGGTATGGTTACATTATTAGTAAAACTTATTCGAGATGTTCTACGATCACATTCTTTTTCGTTAAATTAAACGTTTAAAATTATACGCCAAATCAATACATAAACAAATATATATATATTATATATTGGTACATGTTTCGACCTACATTGGGGTCATCCTCAGCCTAAAAAGAAAATCAATTAAGAATTTAAAAACTAAAATAGCATAAGTGACTTAAATCTAAATTAAAATGAAAAATTAAGGTTAATAATTGTAATAAATAAAATATAGCAATAAAATGGATATCCTTAGAAATTCAGTATTAATTAAATAAATATAAGATTGGTCTTTTAACAATAATTTTAAAACTTTTAATTGTTACACTCACCGTTAATAGTTCTTATTTTCTAACTACTTTATTAAAATTATTGTTAAAAGACCAATCTTATATTTGTTTAATTAATACTACATTTGTAAGGATATCCATTTTATTACTATATTTTATTTATTACAATTTTTATCATTAATTTTTCATTTTAATTTAGATTTAAGTCACATATGCTATTTTAATTTTTCAATTCTTAATTGATTTTCTTTGTAGGCTGAGGATGACCCCAATGTAGGTCGAAACATGTACCAATATATAAAATATATATATTTGTTTATGTGTTGATTTGGCGTATAATTTTAAACGTTTAATTCTAACAGCAATACGGATATTTAAAAACATTTGTTTTCAATGGCAAATGTGTTTGCATTCTTTTTCGTGATGGAAGGTAAATGGTAAGGTTTCATTTTAAGTAATACACAGTATTAAAGAAGACGCGGACTATGAACACCATGTTTGTAGTGAAGGGGGACAAGCGTTAACTTATTTAAGATGACGTGGACTATACATTATTCTTCATCTGAAATGGCTGTCTCACTCCAGTCCCGACTACATTCCCCCCGCTGTCAAATTTAGTTTTATATTTGACGCGGCTATGGCAAGTGCTGTAGTGACATTGCTGATGGAAAGGCCAAGTATTAAACTTGTGTGACCTATCGGAGAGACGGGCAAGTTATAGGTCATGGGTCGAGCCCAGCGCTATAACATCTCAATGGCTCATGTCCACTAGATGTCACATTGAACAGGAGAGAATCGACAGAGTTATCTCCTTGCTGTCCAAAAATTGAAGTCATAAACAGTTTCAAGTGTATATTGCTATCTTTACTGGCAGTCAGCTATTACATGTTTGACATTAAACTGGTATAATTGTAACTACAGTGCATTCAGTGACCACTCATTTCCTCAGAAGTGATCTCTTCAAATTATCGTTATAGGCTACATATGCATACATTTCCATGTACGGTACTTATATTTAGCAGACACTTCCTCTCAGCGTAGCTGTGTACTTTAAGTCTCACTCCAAGACAAGATGACTCATTGTTCCACCTCTTAAATCATCATCATCATCATCTTCATCGTCATCGTCATCATCATCATTCAAACCTCACTCCACGATAGCAAGAAGAAATTTGAGTTTTGGTCATAAATAATTCGAATCTATTCTGAGTTCACCTCCTGAGGCAGGACTGAGAAAAGGAGGGTTCGATTCCCTCTACATCCATCCTACTTTTCCTTCTTTAATAATAATAATAATAATAATAATAATAATAATAATAATAATAATAATAATAATAAATTATAGAAAGCACATACTTAAAGAGAATGTAGCAGATGATCGATGTCGTAGATGCACCTCAGCGCTGGAAACCATCGATCATATCATCGGTGGCTGCTCTACGCTGGCTGGTATAGAGTATACCAAGAGGCACAATGATGTTGCTAAGATCTTACATCAAGAGCTCGCTATAAAATCTGGACTTCTGGATACGTGCATTGTGTACTACAATTACCAGCCTGCCAACGTGCTTGAAAATGAGCATTATAAGATGTATTAGGATAGACCTATTTTAACCGACCAGAAAATCTTGGCCAATCGACCTGATATTGTCTATCTCAATAAAAGAGAGCAAAAGGCCTACTTGATAGACGTTGCTGTCCCGCTTAGCCAAAATATGCAAACTACCCAAGCTAAAAAGGCAAACAAGTACGCACCGTTGGCGGAAGAAATACGAAAACTGTGGGGATTAAAATGCGTGAGGATTTTACCGGTGGTGATCTCTTCCACGGGAGTTGTTCCAAAGAAGTTGGCAATGGCTTTGGAGGAACTGAAAATTAAACATCTGATTGCCAGAATACAGAAGGCAGTGCTGCTGGATACGTGCCATATTGTTAGGTTATTTTTATCCCAGTAATAGGTTTACAGGGTTCTTGATTAACAAATCCGTACCTTGTAAACTAAATTGTACCATAATTATGAGAAATTATAGTTAATAATAATAATAATAATAATATAAATAACCCCTGGCACTACAGCCCATGAGGGCCTAGGCCTACCAAGCGACCGCTGCCCAGCCATTTGGCCTGAAGATATTGGGGTGACTCGTGGACAGCGCGTCGGGTCCCCTCGGCCGTTAATCTTGGCTTTCGTGACCGGGGCGCTGCCTCACCGTCAGACAGCAACTCAACAGCTGAATACTGTGCTCCGGTGTGGCTTAACAGTCCACATGTGAAGCAGATTGATGTCCAATTGAATTCGACGATGAGGATAATATCAGGTTGCATCAGGACCACTCCTCCGTACTGGCTTTCACCTCTAAGTCATATTGCACCACCTGACTTACGTAGACAGAACTCTCTTGAGGGAATATCAAAATATAATTTCCACTCCAAAGTTTCCTTTTCATTGTGACATACCTACTGTAAAGATAAGTCGCTTGAAATCCCGCCGACCACCCATCCTAACAGCGGAATATCTACAATTAAATACTTTTCAGATTGACAACAAGTGGTCTGAGGTATGGAATAATTTATTCCATGAGAAATATGGAAACTTCATTGATCCTATCAAGAAACCAGCTGGCATGGAACTACCACGCCATACATGGAAATCACTCAACAGGATTCGAACGGGACACGGGGTCTGCTCAGACAGCCTATTCAAGTGGAATAAGGATTCCTCACCTCAGTGCGACTGTGGTTTTGAAAGACGGACCATGCAACATATTGTGGAGGACTGCAGCCTTCGAGCATATAATGGGAACCTGAAAGACTTTCATGATGCAACGCAGCCTGCTCTGGATTGGATTTCAAATTTAAATCTTACCTTGTAAATCTGAACATTTTATCTATTGAATATGTGTCTCCTCATTCAAAATTGATTTTGATATTTATTGTTCTTTTAGGCTAAATACTAATGTATATGTTTAATGTGTTCATTAGCTTGTAATTATGTAACCATGCCATACGCTAAATAAATAAATAAATAAATAAGCAACTCAATTGTCCTCACGAGGCTGAGTGCACCCCGTTCCAGCCCTTACCCCAGTTTCTAAAATCTCTCACGGTGCCAGAATTGAACCCGGGGCTTCCGGGTTAGGCAGGCGCGCTACCCCAACACCACAGGGCCGGCTTAGGTTTCCTTCTACTCCACGAAAATTGCTAGGATGGTAACTAAATTAACGCAACAGCCACTTTGTTCCAAAATTCCATACCTAATACAAACCACACACTCCAGTACAATCATAATAGTCTGCATCGTTGCATAGTGGCTAGTATTCTTGGCTATCACCGTGGAGGCCCGGGTTTGATACCCGGCTCTGCCAAGATATGTATTTCTCGTTTGAGTGCTGGATCGGTATTCACTAAACCTCGTGATGCAAAACTGAGAAGATGAGTGTTTGATTCCTACCTCCGCCATCCTGTAAGCAGTTTTCCGTGGTTTACCACTTCTACTCCAGGCAAATACCGAGATGGCGATAACTTAAAGTCACGGCCACTTCCTACCAAAATACTACCTCAAATGCACATACTAGTGCAGAACACACAGTGGCATAGGTTATCAGCCAAATTCTATACACACTTAAATTCTTGGGGCCATATGACCACATAATCGCCATAATAGCAAAGCCCCTAAATTATCAAAATCAAACATTCTGAATGATAAAACTCAGCATTTTTCTAAGAAGCGCACCTGCGCCTCTTTACCGTGAGAACTTGCTCAAGCAGCCATAACATCCCTATGAAGGCTTCCAAAAAAGATGGTATATTGACTTTCATGGCCAGTGAATTAAAACTCAGCATTTTTTCTAGGTTTGAGCCGTGTTTTGGGTGGGGTTTCGCCTAGCACACCAAACTGGCTCATCAGCAGGCTCTTGGTTTACCCGCACGGACCCCAACAGGAGTAGTGGACTGCGCTATAAGTTACCTCCCTATGAAGGCTTCCAAATAGATGGTATATTGGCATTCATGGCCAGTGAATTAAAACTCAGCATTTTTTTAGGTTCATAAATAGGGAGGTAGCGCGCAGTTCGCTACTCCTGTGGGGGTCCGGGCGGGAACACCAAGGGTCTGCTGATGTGACAGCTTGGTGTCCTAGGATAAACCACACACAAGACACGGCACAAACCTAGAAAAATTGCTGAGTTTTAATTCACTGGGCGTGGAAGCCAATATACTATTCTGAATGATATGTCTCAAAGATATCGTCCACACTCTCTTCAATTAAATGCGTGGATGGTACTTTAATGGAATATCCTTGGCATTAGGGCAATAATTGCAATAGTTAATACTAATACAGTCAAAACAGAAAAATATGGTATCATACAAATTAATCACAAACTCACGCACACGGGAAAGATCTCAAATTGGCAGTAGGAAATCAACGAAGGTAAAGTTTATCTGAAACGATGAACATTCCTAATGAAGAAGATACTATCATGTCTTAATGCACTATTTCTATACATAGATTGTAGTGTTTATAAATTCGGACTGAGAAGCTTCCTGGGTCTTCGCAATATTTGTAAAATGCTTCACCTTAAGCTTCATTAATGCAGTTATCACAGCTCCAAGTTCATGCGGAAGCTTACTTTGTATAGCATAAATATTTAAGTAATTCTTCCATCTCATTTTTCCGACAAGGAAATGGCTTATGGAAAATAATTTAGAGCATACCCTACCTTAAAGGGCAACGTTCTTTGAAAAGTAATGATTTACAGCGCTTTCGCCAATGATTCGAGCCCAAGTTCCGTGCATTGCTGGCAATTGCTTAAATCGACTGCATTATATTCGTATACCTCCGAAGGAAGCCCTTTATGGTCACTGCCTGGATACATGAGCATCTCCAAGCTAACCTGTTCATCTTTGATTGTTGCCGGCTAATAGTCCAGTCATATTAGGGGTCAACCTCCGAATGAGAGATAACAAGCTGTAAACTCGTATACACCTCATTTTTGTGTTCTAAAAGTTGTCTCAAAAGTCTCATAAAATCTCGTCTGCGCCGTAAGTTATTCAAGGTCAAAGGTCACAAAAATCAGTTTTTCGCTATTATCTCGGTTTCTATAGCTCCAATGATGTTAACAATTATTATAATCATTGTAGAGCATAGCATTTGCGACACATTTTGTTTGAAAAAAATCCATACGCCCAACCGTTTTTGAGTTAGATGGCAGGGAATCCGCAGCGCTCAGCCATGCTCACTGCAATGCAAGGTCAACCGTGAACCTCAGTGAATAATACTTTGTATAAAGTTATTAAATCATTGAAATATCATTGACAATAAATAATTTGTATTATTTATCAGGCAATACATTATATTTAATAACTTTTTGCACATATCTAACATATTCATTTAATAATACATAACTACTTTGTGTAAATAAAAACTCACTAGATGAAATATTTATTGTAGGGCAAAGGGATGCATTTCCGTGATGTAGGTAAGTTCGTGCCCCTACAGTTCTTGTCCTTGACCCTACCTTCCATAACTAAGTTTGCTATTCCTGGGTGTCTTAGTTTGTGTCCAACCAACCTATCTCTTCTCTTCAATAGTAGCCAACAGAAATATATCTCCTCTCCCACTCGCTTTAATACCTCTTTTGTTACTCTATCTACCCATCTGATCGTCATCATTCTCCTGAAATACCACATTTCAAAGGATTCTATTCTCCTTTTTCTGCTGTGCCAGCAGCCCATGTTTCACTTCCATAGAGCGCCACACACCAGAAACAGGATTTCAAAAATAACTTTCTAATACCTAAATATTTGATGCCTAAATGCATTTCTTGCCCGTGCAAACCTACTTTTTATATCCTATTTGCTCCGTCAATCGCTGATTGTTTTATTTCTTTAGTAGCAGACGTTTACTTCTTCCTACAGCTTTTTACCTGCGAATTTTACGTCAATAGGAGCTTGTGATTTTTTTCGGCCGCATTCCATTATTGTTGTTTGACATTCAGCTTGGTGCTGTGTAATTTACCGTAAATTCTTCACATAATTCATTGAAGGGCAAAAGGCAAGCTTGGTTGGTTGATTGCTCAGTGTAGGCGCTGCGACATCGTGGTCATGTAGCCCCATGTACTTTGGGTGTGTGTAGAATCTGTCTGGTAACCAGTGTTAATATTGTGATGGCTTAATTAGTGTGTGTTATCTTTAATTCAGGTAAGGACTGCAGACGATCAATTTCAGTATTTCCCACTTTTGCTACCAAATGCTACCGTCAATGACACCTAGCTCTAGCTGTGAATTTGGCTCCTAGATACCACCACAACCGGCACCTGGCGTCAAACTGTGGAACTTAATAGAGCGTTGATCAAATCTAACCTGCAAATTAAGCTTCACGATTGTAGTTAGTGGAAGGTTCTTTTACATGCTTCGCTCGAAGCCAAAGACTCTTGACATGTTAGACAATTATCTGCATAATACTTATCTTGCTTATATTGTTTCAAATTACTCGCGAACGGCAAGTGCAAACCAAGGGCAAAGCAAGGTCAAGCGCGCGGGAACGTGCCCCTTCCGTCCAGTCTAAAAACACTTATAGTGGGCGATGTACTGAAGATAGAGATATGCTCTCGGGGACTTTTTTGTAGAACTTTTCATGCAGACCAATTCTTACGCTCATAGTATATTGATATTTTTAACGGTTTGCCCAGCGTAAGCTTAAGAAGCGCACGGACGCCAAGTTTGTTTTCGACTTTTTCACTGAAATCGTTACTGCTTGGCTTCTTTTGATCATACATAATTTTTTTTCTACAGAATCTTTCCTCGAGATATCCTTTACAGAATGGTGAAAACCCCATCAAAATCCATCCAGTGGTTCTCGAGATTACCCGTGACATCCAGGAATGGGGAATTTTGTCTTATACTAACGAAGTAGAGTTTGTCGGGGAACACATGCACCTAGCGGTACTATGACAACACACACCTCAGTGCCTCTGGGTACATTTCGTCCCGTCACCGTAACGTAACGCCAAACACAGCGTAAAGACGAAGTCGACAAGATCATTTAAAATGATGAAACAATTATATGCACTGTTTACGAGCAAAGCATACTTTTATATTTCCATACAAAGGGAAGAGGATTAGGGTCACATAAAGCAATTTGTTTCAAGAGGGGAAATTGAAATGGGGAGTACATGGAATGTAATAAAAGAAATTAAATGTAATTAAAAGAAGTTGAATAAAATGAAGACTAAATAGGATGGATAGTGATGAAAACGAAAGGAGAGGAAAGAAAGGAAAGGAAAGGAAAGGAAAGGTTGTGACCTATTGTCAAAACTTTGATGAAATGCCTATAATTTTAAGGCAATTAGCCGGCAATAACCTGAGCTAGTGATAGAGGGGAGAGATAAACTCACTCATAGTGGTTTGTATATAATTCTCTGCTGATTGTAATTCAACACGCGTGCTCTTAACTGCAAAAACCAAGGACGTCTCACTGTTCCCATCACTACCGAATATCTACGATCTTTATTGGCCACTTCGTCTGCCTTCAGTAGTGGCTCCCGTTGTAGCCTAGACTCGGATGGCGGTCCAGGCAGTGTGTACCAAACCCTGCTGATGAGTCTGATCGATGCGAAATCCCACAATACATACGGCAAAACCTAGAAGAATTGCTGTGTCATAATTATTGAGCCGTAAAAGCCATAATCCCATCTATTAGGATAGTAAATTTTATAACACCCTGTACGTCTAATTGGCATCTGGTCATTTTTAAAGCAGTTTACATTTGGTTTTTAAAATGATTCTGATGTAATGTTTTATCACTGAGGGAGTCAGTCAAGTCCGGTAGATTACCTGATATGTAGAACATGTTCCTCGGGCCGACATGATCGAGGGGTCTGCATCTTCCACTTCAGATATCAACCGACATTGTTCCTGTCTGATTTATTTTACGTCAGATCCCCTCAGCTCACTCCCAAATGGGCTAACGTCCGTCCGTCCGTCTGTCCGTCAAACTACTCTCCCGTCGAATTAACAGCTGGTAAGCAAACACGCTACGAGACTGACGTACGGTTGGCTCTAACACTGTCGCTCCATCGATATGTTAGTCTTCCTAGGTTGTTATACGGCCAGTCTAACGCGGAGTGCTGGGGCGTGTAACATGATTGCGGTGTGGGCACAGACAAATGGTATGAGCTGTGATGGGGAGTAATACATGGTCAATGGCAGAATGAAGTACTCGCGCGAGGAATAGCAGCCGTGCCCAGAAACACCCTACCCGCAAATCTTCAGCATCATATACACCCGCAGGGGTGCACAACCTTTTTGTAAGTGGGGGCCAAGTTTATTTTTACATAATAAGTGGCGGTCCGCAAGTTACCTTTCCACATAGGCACTTGCCAAACCCTACCGCTAAAGCTAATTTTACTATTATCTGAATAACCTATTTTACCAGGAGACAAAAAAATGTGTTACAATACCATTTTGTGCCCTCTAAATGATTTAAATCCATTTTTGAAGGATTATTTTGGCAAATTGCGTTATTAAGTAATCAAATTACTGATTTACAATCAACTTACTCCCAATTCGAAAAGGTTTAGGGGTGTCACAAGGTTGTAAAATTTTTATTTTTACAAAAAAAAAAAACATCAACGTAGGCCTACGGTATATAAAAAAAAGTCCTCTCGGCACGCCGGACAAACTTGGGGATAGGCGAAAATAGGCAGAATATGCAGGTTTTCGTAGAAGGATCAGACCTCATCTATTGCGAGAAAGTATTTTATAATTGGAGATTAATTAACTTTTTTTTCGTCATTTTATGCATATTTTAAACATTTTATTGTCTTATGATGACGGTAACCTTCTTGTCATTTGGAGTCCATTTTTATACTTGTGGTCACACTGTCCTTATGCAAGGTTTCGACACTGATGAGTAACGGTCTGTTACTTCTTCACGCAAAATTATATCTCCCGCAGAGATTTTGGTTGGTTCCTCAGTTTAGGGGCTGCGACAACGCGGTCATGTAACCCCGTGTACTTTGGATGAGTGTAGAATCTGTCTGATAAACGGTGTGAATTGTGATGGTTGTATTAGTCTGTAATTCAGGTAAGGACTGCAGACGGTCAATTTCAAGCAATAGTTCCTAATGCTGCTACCAGATCCTACCGTACACGACACCTAGCTGTGAACGTGGCTAGTAGATGCCACCGCAACCAGCAACTCGCAACGAACGTTGGAACTTCCTCTCCAAAGGAAAGTATACTGAGGGATTTTTAGCGCTCTTAGAAAATCCGACGACATTGGCCGGCTTTGAACCCGCGACCTTGGGCATAGAAGTTCAGCATGCTACCAGTTACGTCGCCGAAGCCTCTTCACTCTTAGTCAGATGGAAATCTGAATCTGATCTCGTGCAAGTACGTTGTCATGGCAACGTCTGATGGCTCATCCCTCATCAATTTAGTAGTGTTGCCATGGCAACCACTGATAGCTCTTGGTATTTTCTTATAATTCCGAAATCATTTCTCTCATCCCTTGGCGTAATGGTGGGTCTTATCAAAAATTCTTTCAGACAAAGGTTTTAGGTAATTATTAGGGGAATATTGCCCATTTTGTACGGTTTTGACATTGTGCCTATTAAGAGAGATATGATTAATGTTTCCCGAAAAACCCACTTTTTATAATTGGAGGTTAATTAACTTTGTGTTTCGTCATTTTATGCATATTTTAAACATTTTATTGTCTTATGATGACGGTAAACTTCTTGTAATTTGGACGCCATTTTTATACTTGTGGTCACACTTTCCTTATGCAAGGTTTCGACAGTGATGAGTAACTATGTAACGGTCTGTTACTTCTTCACGCAAAATTAAATCTCCCGCAGAGATTTTGGTTGGTTCCTCAGTTTAGGGGCTGCGACAACGCGGTCATGTAACCCCGTGTACTTTGGGTGAGTGTAGAATCTGTCTGAAAACGGTGTGAATTGTGATGGCTGTATTAGTCTGTAATTCAGGCAAGGACTGCAGACGGTCAATTTCAAGCAGTAGGTCCTAATGCTGCTACCAGATACTACCGTCAACGACACCTATCTGTGAACTTGGCCACTAGATGCCACCACAACCAGCAACTCGCAACGAACGTTGGAACTTCCCCTCCAAAGGAAAGCATACTGAGGGATTTTTAGCGCTCTTAGAAAATCTGACGACTTTGGCCGGCTTTGAACCCGCAACCTTGGGCATAGAAGTTCAGCATGCTACCAGTTACGTCACCGAAGCCTCTTCACACTTAGTCAGATGGAATTCTGAATCTGATCTCGTGCAAGTGCGTTGTCATGGCAACGTCTGATGGCTCATCCCTCATCAATTTAGTAGTGTTGCCATGGCAACCACTGATAGCTCTTGGTATCTCTTATATAAAAACAAGTGTCCTGACTGACTGACTGACTGACTGACTGACTGACTCATCATCGGCCAGCCAAAACTATTAAAGTTAGAAACATGAAATTTTGGGAAAATGTTCGTTGTAAGTCGAAAACGCCCACTAAGGAAGGGTTTTTGGATAGTCAGTTTCTAAAGGGGTGTTAAGGGGGTACACCTGCATTTCATTGAATAACAATATCTCCAGATTGCTTTCATTGGGGGATTTGATACTCGGCATATAAACTCATCATTAAAAATAAGAAGATACGTGTCTGAGGGTTTTTCGATGTGGTGTATATTTTGAGGTGAAAGGGGTGAAAAGTGGGGGTTGAAGGTTTCCTAACCGAGCGTGTATCTCTTAAACGACATAAGCGAGGAGTTTGGACCTCAGCGGAAAAAAATCAGCATAAAAAATAACAAAATAGGTGTTTGACCGTTTTTTCATAAATCCAATATAAGGGGCCCATGGGGAGGGGTGAAAATATGGGGAGGGGGGAGGAAACGTAATATGTCTGAGTGTAAAATTATACATGGCCTACGTTGTAGACAATAACACATTACATCTTTTCTGTCTCTTGCTATTTCATCATACGACGAATACTTAGGGAGTTATTAATGATTTTGTACTTTTTGGCCGGGATTTTCTAAGTACCAGGAATGACATAAAAATTGATTCGAATGAAATTTCGAAAAATAGTTTTTTTAATACTTTTATTATATTTTTCACGTCTTTTAGGGTCCGGAACCAACATGATATTTTGATGTTTTTTTTTTTCGTCCCATGCATTTTTGGTTTCAGGTGATTGAATTATTTTCCACTAGGACCGATGCTTATCTCTTATATAAAAACAAGAAGTTCCGTAAAGAACTATGCAGCCTATTTTCATATATCCTACTCATGTTAATTTTTTCTAACAACATACAAAATTTCAGTTTAATTGCTGTAACAGATTCGTAGATATTGAGAACCGTCTAAATATTTCAGATTCTCGCCAGGTTGGATTTTTATTTTTGTACTATTACATTAAGATTATTGTGTACGTGTGGTATTCAAACTTCAATCGCATGATTAGAACACAAGAAGTAAAAACGAGATTTTAAAATTACGCACAGCAGCCATCTTGTGATTATGCAAACAATTGAAATAAATTAGATGCCAGTGGATCAACATTTGTATAAGCATTTAACGTGCATCGTTTCACAGCACTCGGATAGTAAATTCGCGAGAATCGTCCATTTAAATATTTATACTTCGCGTCGCCGCCATGTTGGATTTGTGCTCACCACGTTAATGCAAGTCCTATAGGTGAACATATGTTCATAGTCTCTATGAACATACAAGAATTCAGTTTGGTTGCTGTAAAAGATTCATAGATATTGAGAACCGTCTAAATATTTCCGAAGCTCGCCATTTAGGATTGTTATATGTATAGGCCATAGAATTATGTACCATTCAAGGACAATTATTGCCTAGGTTCATTATTCAAACTTTCACTTCGATCGCATGATTACGACACAAGAAATAAAAACTTAATTTAAAAATTTCGCACAGCCGCCATATTGAGGTTTTGTAAACAATTGATTTAAATTAGATGGCAGTGCATTACAATCTTCAAAATCATTTACTGTACCACATTTCACTGCGCTCAGAGAGTTAAATCACGAGAAAAGTCTATTAAAATATTTCAAATTCGCTTGGTCGCCATGTTCGTTTTTTACTTTACAAGAGTATGAAGTATACATAGATAAACATGTACCAGTACCCTTTATCACCGTACAAAATTGCAGGGTAATATCTGTAATAGTTTCGGAGATATAGATTGTCAGTGAAATATTTCGCACAGCCGCCATTTTGAGGTTATGTAAACAATTGAACTAAATTAGACTCCAGTGCATTACTATGAGCATAAATACTTGCTGTACCTAGTTTCATTACGTTTGGATGGTTAAATCGTGAGAAAAGTCTATTTAAAAGTCTCAACTTCGCTTGGTCGCCATGTTCGTTTTCTACTTTACAAGTTTATGAAATATACATAGGTAAACTTGTATCAGTACCCTTTATCACCGTACTAAATTGCAGGGTGATATCTGTAATAGTTTCGGAGATATAGAATGTCAGTGAAATAATTCGCACAGCCGCCATTTTGAAGTTATGTAAACAATTGAACTAAATTAGACTCCAGTGCATTACAATGTGTATAAAAATTTGCTGTACCAAGTTTCATTACGTGTGGATAGTTAAATCGCGAGAAAAGTCTATTTAAAAGTCTCAACTTCGCTTGACCGCCATGTTGGTTTTGTAGTCACCAGGTTTTTGAAAGTCTCATAGGTGAACTTCTAGTAGTACCCTTTATCACCGTACACAATTTCAGGGCGATATCCGTAATAGTTTCGGAGATATTGAATGCTAGTGAAATATTTTGCACAGCCGCCATTTTGCATTGGTGAGACGTAACAAAATTTGAAGGGCACAGTCGAGGTCGCCGGGAATAGTGCTATGAGTATACCGAGTTTCATTGAAATCGCTCCAGCCGTTTAGATTTTATTAGGGGGGGACACACACACGAATCACACACACACACACACACACACGCACACACACACGGACAAAAGGTGATCTCATAAGCCTATTTTTTCAAAATTGAAAATAGGCTAACAAGTGTCCTGACTGACTGACTGACTCATCATCGGCCAGCCAAAACTATTAAAGTTAGAAACATGAAATTTTAGGAATATGTTCATTGTAAGTCGAAAACGCCCACTAAGGAAGGGTTTTTGGATAGTCAGTTTCTAAAGGGGTGTTAAGGGGGTACACCTGCATTTCATTGAATAACAATATCTCCAGATTGCTTTCATTGGGGGATTTGATACTCGGCATATATACTCATCATTAAAAATAAGAAGATACGTGTCTGAGGGTTTTTCGATGTGGTGTATATTTTGAGGTGAAAGGGGTGAAAAGTGGGGGTTGAAGGTTTCCTAACCGAGCGTGTATCTCTTAAACGACATAGGCGAGGAGTTTGGAACTCAGCGGAAAAAAATCAGCATAAAAAAATAACAAAATAGGTGTTTGACCGTTTTTTCATAAATCCAATATAAGGGGCCCATGGGGAGGGGTGAAAATATGGGGGGGGGGAACGTAATATGTCTGAGTGTAAAATTTTGCATGGCCTATGTTGTAGACAATAACACATTACATCTTTTTTGTCTCTTGCTATTTCATCATACGACGAATACTTAGGGAGTTATTAATGATTTTGTACTTTTTGCCGGAATTTTCTAAGTCCCAGGAATGGCATAAAAATTGATTCGAATGAAATTTCGAAAAATAGTTTTTTTTAATACTTTTATTATATTTTTCACGTCTTTTAGGGTCCGGAACCAATATGATATTTTGATGTTTTTTTCGTCCCATGCATTTTTGGTTTCATGTGATAGAATTATTTTCCACTAGGACCGATGCTTATCTATTATATAAAACTAAGTGTCCTGACTGACTGACTGACTGACTCATCATCGCCCAGCCAAATCTATTAAAGCTAGAAACATGAAATTTTGGGAATATGTTCGTTGTAAGTCGAAAACGTCCACTAAGGAAGGGTTTTTGGATATTCAGTTTCTAAAGGGGTGTTAAGGGGGTACACCTGCATTTCATTGAATAACAATATGACACGACTATGACGCGAGCGAAGCCGCGGGTACCTGCTAGTTTTCTTATAATTCCGAAATAATTTTTCTCATCCCTTGGCGTAATGGTGGGTCATATCAAAAAATCTTTCAGGTAATTATTTTTAGGTAATTATTAGGGAAATATTGTCCATTTTGAACGGTTTTGATATTGTGCCTATTAAGAGAGATATGATTAATGTTTCCCGAAAAACCCACTTTTTCCAACCTCTTTGGTCAATGGTTGGTGCTATAAAAAAAAACTCTTCAAACAAATGTTTGGGCTTTATCCGACACATAGTATGAACTTTGAACGGATTCGATATTTCACATATTAAGAGAGTTATAGCAATATTTCACGTTTTCGAAAAAAGACCCCCATTTTCACACCCTTCGACCGATTCAGCCCAGTAGCGAACTCGACCGAGATTTTATAGGTATACATATTCGGTAAAAAATTCAAAGTGATTGGTGCAAAATTACGGTAGTTATCGTGTCCACAAGAAACTGATATACATATATATATACATACATACATAAATTATATATAAACTTTTGAACTGACGGTGGTTTTGGGGTCTGGGGGATGTGAAACGCGAAGATATGTCGAAATTTTCCGGAAGTCTAAACATGGTACCCATTGCAATAGTTAGCTTTCTAATGAAATCTACCTTAAATGAAAATCAATATATCGTCAAACTGACCATCAAATCAAGTAGTAGCGTAATGCTCCTAGCGTGTTGCTAAGCATTGTTTATTTTTCAATAGACTGTCAATATCAGGTTCAATGTTAGAGATGGCAATAGTGTATCAGTTAAACGGGAACGACACTTTGACTTAATTTGTTTCATCAAAGAAAACGATTGCTCGCACAAGTAGGTACTTCCAAACAACGTTGCCGTTTTTTAGCATGATCTTTGAGCAATTTCATTTCTTTCGGTAAGTAATTTTTGTAAAATTCTAGGACAGAAACTTCAGAGAATTTTGTTTTTAACTCATTGTTACATTGAAGATCAAAATATTTATCCGCGGGCCACATCAACTGACTTTGAGGGCCGTGGTTTGTGCACCCCTGATCTACAGGGTGCTAGGAAATGTTCTCCGCAGTGGCTACAAGCGTCTGCGAGAGCTAGTATCAATAGTTACGTTGGCAGCACGAATGCCGCTTGTATTAAAACAAACGAACAGTAAACTTTGTACTACCCTACCAGGGAATTGTTACCGCTAGACGGAGAGCGCAGCTTTTGTTTATACATTACGTCATCTAGCCTCGTTATGGCTGCAGCGAGTGGCTTGCGGGGCAAGAGGGGGATTCATGTACATTAATACAATGAGAACACACAGCACAGCGTACAACCCAGCTTGAATCATGCACACACACGACATGCGATGAGGTTTCGTTGGTGACAACTGCACGTCTATCGCAGTCGTGTGGCTGGGCGGAGCGCATTAGTTAGGATTTTCGCCACCGGTAACAATTCGCTGGTAGGGTAGTACTCACCACAACCATTCATAACAGATGCTGGAAGTGCTGATGACACACACACGCTCGCTTATTGCAATACACACTGACGAGTTCGACAGCCTACAGCCCACACGAGTGGGATTCACCCTGTCAAGGACACCGTGCTGCCAACTAAACTGCTGATGCTAGCTCTGGCAGAATCCGCAGTCACTGCGGAGAACACTTCCTGGCGCCCTGCATTAATTATCCAAACATGCCATACATTTTATCGAGGTGCATGGTGGCGCAGTGGTCAAGCTACTTGCCTCTCACCAAGGTAGACCGAGTTCGATTCCCGGTCAATACATGTGAGATTTTCAATGCGAAATACCATCTCCTGTGGTTCGGATTCCACGTAAAATAGTAGCCCCATGGATCATGATTGCGAGATTAACGGTCACGGAGTAAGAAAAGTGACTGGTATTTGTCATCAGTCATTGATCAAAGTTGTAACAGCCCCCTCTACCCTAACATGAATTAAACAAGTAGTTCCGTGACGAACTAAAGAGCCTAGTTTCCTTAAGATTATAGAGACCATTTATCAACAGTTGGCAAACCTGGCGACTCTAAATTTATTCTTAGTTCCATCTCATATGATACACAATGCACATGCAAAGTTTGGTTGAGGTCCAATAGATAGTATGCACGTTACATGTATTTAAATATTGAATTTATCAGCAAGCGTAAAATCATATTGGCGACACTGCCAGAAATAGGATGCTCAAATATAAATTGAAATAATATGATCTATGTGCCAATTTTGAAACAATTGCATTTATTAATATGGAAGTTACATGTGATTCAACATTAAACCTATCAGCACGCGTATAATTATGTTGGCAGCACTGTCGTTATCGGTTACTGAAAATTAACCTACATATTATGCAGGTACTATATGTATGCAAAGTTACGAACTGTTGGCCTGCATACTTTCTGATATATTGAGAGTAGGATAAAAATGTATAGGGTGCATTTGAAACAATTGGCAGCCCTGTTGACAATAAAAGAACGCATATGCATAACTGGTTTGTGCTCAAATCACATACACAATTTGGTTGAAATCCAATACATAGTATGGAAGTTACTTGCATTAAAGGTTGGACCTATCAGCAGGCACAGAATCATGTTGGCAACACCCTCATGAATAGGCTCCTGCAAATTAGCCTGATGTATATTATCTATACGTGGGTCAATTTTGGAACAATTCCCATGCCTACTATCCGAGATATCCAGCATAGCCTGGAGTAGAAGTGGGAAATCGCCTTTTACGATGGATCAGGTAGGAATTGAACCTACCTCCTCTCAGCTCTGCTTCAAGAGATCAAGTGTATCCATTCGGGCCTCAACCCAGAATTAAAATATTTGACAAAGCAGGCAATCGAACCCGGGACCACGAAGGGTGATAGCCAAGAAATCTAGCCACTTCACCACGAGGTAGTCTACTATAAATTAAACGGCACCAAAAGAAACGTAACTAATTCATTGTTTGCTGCTATACGTGACTTGTACTATGCGAGTCGTTTTAACTACTCCTCTACTATAAGAGCAGAACACCGTTATAATTTATCTGTCTACATCATTTTTTATCGTAGCTCACATAAATGTGAAAGATTTGCATTTAGATGAACGTTCAATAATAATAGGGGCCAACCTGGACCCATTGTTTGGGAAGCCAGGCTCTGCCTGTCACAAGCCAGGACAAAAGGTGAGTGATAGAGGAGCAACACCTCTTAAAAAAACCATGGTCCAGTTGGCCCGACTGGTAGTACCATGTATGGGCCCCTTACCAGGGTAACGGTGAAGACCTCAACGGCATTTATGGTTGAGAAGGTAACTTTCGGTACAGCATAATTGGCGGAAAGGGCAACCCAGTGCTCGGGTTAATGAGTAAAAGGGATATGGAGGCCATATATCAGTCTTAGGGGTATGACGGTTCCACATGTTAGTGGCGATACTCCGACAGCGTCTGTTCCACATGTTAGTGGCGGCTGATTAATAACACTCAGAAGTGGACCTCTGAGCTTAACCCGACTAGAACCTCAATTCTAGTCAAATCCCTAATCCAAGTTAATCAACATGGATGTAGCACGTTCAAAAACAACTTACCCCAGTGGGTCAAATCCCACGGTTGAAAAACCGAAAGTGGTCTATTCGGATTCTGGGGAGAACACAGACGTGTGCGATGAGGTAAGTCGGAGTGCCTCGACACCCCGTAAGAAAATTAAACCTAAATCAAAGATTTGGCTAATGACGTTTAACGTAAATTCTCTCTTGAAGGTGGGGAAACTCAAATCCATTTTAGACAAATCACGAGAACGTAAAATCAAGATTATTGCTTTTCAAGAATCTAGATTTACAGATGAATATCCTTTCAATTCTGAAGGTTGCGGATTTACAAAGGGAAACCAGGAGAACGAGCTATGAAAAATTGCCCACAATTTGGTACTGGATTTATAGTCCATCATTCCTTGCTTGATTCAGTTACAACCTTCCACTCTCCCTCCGGTCGTCTCTCCACCATGACAATAAAATCAGCAAACAAAATTTACACTCTCATTAATGGACATGCCCCAACTAATATCACCAACAGAAAGGCTGTAGGAAAAGTCGAAGAATTTTGGAGCCAATTAGATGATATAATTCAAAGAATCCCGAGGAATCGTGTTAAAATACTTATGGGTGATTTTAATGCCCAAATTGGCAAAGAAAAAAATATAGATATTGGGTAGGCAAATGGTCAGGACATAATCAGACCAATCGGAATGGTATTGGTCTTCTTGAAATCTGCAAGAACCATGACTCATTCTTCAAATCAACATTTTTCAAAAAGAAAACCTCTCAGTCCAAGACGTGGGTGTCACCTAACCCACTGTTAGGAGAATATCAACTGGACCATGTGCTGATCTCCAGAGTAAATACTCTCGAAATAATGTAACTTAAAGTCCTTAAAGGGTTAGCTCTGGATTCTGACCATTACCCTACAAAATTTTCATTAAATATTATTCCAGAGAAAAGGCGATTCTCTCAGAAAATCCCACCCCGTAAATATGATGTTCAAAATATTCAAGGTAATGATAAATTTAACAAGTAGTTCCGTGAAGAACTATACAGCCTATTTTCATATATCCTACTCATGTTAATTTCTTCTAACAACATACAAAATTTCAGTTTAATTGCTGTAACAGATTCGTAGATATTGAGAACCGTCTAAATATTTCAGATTGTCGCCAGGTTGGATTTTTATTTTTGTACTATTACATTAAGACTATTGTGTACGTGTGGTATTCAAACTTCAATCGCATGATTAGAACACAAGAAGGAAAAACGAGATTTTAAAATTACGCACAGCAGCCATCTTGTGATTATGCAAACAATTGAAATAAATTAGATGCCAGTGGATCAACATTTGTATAAGCATTTAACGTGCAACGTTTAACAGCACTCGGATAGTTAATTCGCGAGAATCGTCCATTTAAATATTTATACTTCGCGTCGCCGCCATGTTGGATTTGTGCTCACCATGTTAATGAAAGTCCTATAAGTGAACATATGTTCATAGTCTCTATGAACATAAAAAAAATCAGTTTGGTAGCTGTAATAGATTCATAGATATTGAAAACCGTCTAAATATTTCGGAAGCTCGCCATTTAGGATTGTTATATGTATAGGCCATAGAATTATGTACCATTCAAAGACAATTATTGCCTAGGTTCATTATTCAAACTTTCACTTTGATCGCATGATTACGACACAAGAAATAAAAACTTAATTTTAAAATTTCGCACAGCCGCCATATTGAGGTTATGTAAACAATTGATTTAAATTAGATGGCAGTGCATTACAATCTGCAAAATCATTTACTGTACCACATTTCACTGCGCTCAGAGAGTTAAATCACGAGAAAAGTCTATTACAATATTTCAAATTCGCTTGGTCGCCATGTTCGTTTTTTACTTTACAAGTTTATGAAATATACATAGATAAACTTGTACCAGTACCCTTTATCACCGTACAAAATTGCAGGGTAATATCTGTAATAGTTTCGGAGATATAGAATGTCAGTGAAATATTTCGCACAGCCGCCATTTTGAGGTTATGTAAACAATTGAACTAAATTAGACTCCAGTGCATTACTATGTGTATAAACACTTGCTGTACCTAGTTTCATTACGATTGGATGGTTAAATCGTGAGAAAAGTCTATTTAAATGTCTCAAATTCGCTTGGTCGCCATGTTCGTTTTCTACTTTACAAGTTTATGAAATATACATAGGTAAACTTGTATCAGTACCCTTTATCACCGTACTAAATTGCAGGGTGATATCTGTAATAGTTTCGGATATATAGAATGTCAGTGAAATATTTCGCACAGCCGCCATTTTGAAGTTATGTAAACAATTGAACTAAATTAGACTCCAGTGCATTACAATGTGTATAAACATTTGCTGTACCAAGTTTCATTACGTGTGGATAGTTAAATCGCCAGAAAAGTCTATTTAAAAGTCTCAAATTCGCTTGACCGCCATGTTGGTTTTGTAATCACCAGGTTTTTGAAAGTCTCATAGGTGAACTTCTAGTAGTACCCTTTATCACCGTACACAATTTCAGGGCGATATCGGTAATAGTTTCGGAGATATCAAATGCTAGTGAAATATTTCGCACAGCCGCCATTTTGCATTGGTGAGACGTAACAAAATTTGAAGGGCACGGTCGAGGTCGCCGGGAATAGTGCTATGAACATACCGAGTTTCATTGAAATCGCTCCAGCCGTTTAGATTTTATTAGGGGGGGGACACACACACGAATCACACACACACACGCACACACGCACACACACACGGACAAAAGGTGATCTCATAAGCCTATTTTTTCAAAATTGAAAATAGGCTAAAAACGAGACTCAACAATTGAATCCACAAAACTGGCAACAGCTCCAAGCAGGATTAATAAAAACAGCCGAGAAAATAGCACCACACATAAGAACACACAAACATCCGTGGTGGACAGCCGAATGTGATGACCTTGTAAGGCTCAGGCAAGAGGCATGGCACAATTGGTCTTGCAACAAAACTCCTAAGACTCTGCAAGATCTCAAGGATGTCAGAAGAACAGTCACGAAATCAATACGAAGAATTCGCAAGCAGAATGACAACAAAATATTACAAGAAATAGAAGCTGACTTCAAACAACATAATTCTAGAAACTACTATAGAACTTTTCGCCAGAAGCTCACTAAATATTCCCCTCCATCACTTCAATTCAAAAATGAACATGGGGATATTGCTCATAGTAACACAGAAAATTGTGAAATCCTTGCAAACTACTTTTCGGTATTGCTCAATTGTGAGAAACCTCAAGAAACATTCACATTTATCCACACGCATCAAAACCAAGATTCGCATCCACCCAACGTTCAGGAAATAAGAGAGATAATTAAATCATTGAAAAACAACAAAGCGTCGGGGGAAGACCAAATTGTTGCAGAGTTGTGGAAAAATGCAGGAGAAAATCTCATTGTAAAACTCCAAGAAATTTTAGAAGAAGTTTGGCGAACTGAAAAAATCCCCACTGACTGGAAGATGGCACTCATACATCCCTTGCACAAAAATGGAAATCGGACGGATCCCAACAATTATCGTGGAATTTCATTACTATCCATAACATAAAAAGTTTTGTCTAAAGCTCTCCTGAATCGTGCAGAAATTCAATTGGATCCAGTAATCGGCGAATACCAAGGTGGCTTCAGGAAAGGCAGGTCGTGTGTGGAACAAATTATCAATTTAAAAAACTCAATGAAATATTTCCGCAATACATCGAACAAATACTATGTCATTACATTTGTTGACTTCCAAAAGGCGTATGATAGCATCGACCGTGAATCCCTTTTCGAAATACTCAAAGAATTTGGATTAGATCAAAGACAACAAATATTATTACGGAAACACTCATGGAAACCAAATCTAAGGTTAAATTTATGGGAGAACTGAGCAGAGAATTCCCCATTGACACAAGAGTCCGACAAGGAGATGGATTGTCCCCGTTGCTTTTCAATTGTGCACTAGAGAAGGTTGTACGAGAAGGGCGAAGAGTAGGTGCACCGACGCATAGGATAGGACCAAAACTTAAAGGCATAGAATTAGACTGTTTGGCATTTGCTGATGACATGGCATTAATTGCCCAAAACATCTCTGATGCGCAATACCAACTTGAACTTCTACAAGAACAAGCAAAGAAAATTGGATTGCAAATCTCATTTGATAAAACAAAATTTATGACAGATATAAAGAATGCCCCATCTGAAATTGAAATTGGTACTGACCATATATCTCGTGTGAAGGAGTTTAAATATTTGGGTGAATGGATTACCGACAATTGTAATGAAAAGAGGTCCATTACAACAAGAATTCAAAAAATGGAAACTGCTTTTCAGTTAACGAAAAATACTTACAACAAAAAGCGTCTTTCCTGGAAATGCAAAATTCAACATTATACAACAGTGATCGGGCCCGAAGCTCTCTACGCTTCAGAAACTCTCACTCTTCAACATAGAACACTTCGAGATCAGTTGGAAGTGAAGGAACGTAAAATAATGAGGAAAATCTTAGGGCCGAGAATCAAAGATGGTGTTCATCTTCCAAAGCCAAATGCTGAAATATATAAAACCATCTCCAAAATCACAGACAAAATGCGTATGCGACGAATAAAATTCTTGGGGCACCTGGAAAGAATGGACCCAAATAGACTAACTCACAAAATTCACACATACTTGAAAACAAAACAACTAGATCAAATTGGTACAAACAGACTGAAAAAGACTTGCAAGAATTAGTATCGCCAAATCTCCTAGACCGAAATGTCATCAGAACACTTGCACTCACACGGGGTTTCGAGGAGGAAGAAAGACGGCCATACCACCATATCTGGTCTGCACAACGGAAGCAAACCCATTCGTTGCGTATGAAGGAGTACTGGGCTGCAAGAAAGGCTAACCATTGTTGATTCCCCGTGGTCCTAAGAGACCCATTCGCGACGAAGAAGAAGAAGAATAGGGGCAATATGACGTACGGTAGAGTTTTAGAATCATTATACAAAGCAGAGTATTTAGATATTCAAAAGCTATGAATTATTTCCTCTCAACTGTTGCCACATATTTTTTAAGTATAGTCAGTTTGTAACATTTTTAATGAGTCGTTGAACGTGGTGATGACTCTTGTGGTTCAATAAAACAAACATGATATGAATAAATAATATACACTGTGGTGTGACCTTACCTGTGATAGTGTAATATAATAAGTTGTTGAGCGCCAGATTCCTATTTAAGATAGTGAATCGAAATTTATTGATTTAACCTCGGCTATCAGCAGTAGAGTCGAGAACCACTTACCCGGGCCGTAGTGAGACAAAGTCATCTAACCAATCCGTATTTAATCAAGGAGTATGATTGCCTTAAAGTACCAACTACAATGAAAGAAATAGGCATTACGTTGAAGAGAATGAATTTATTAAATGCAAAAACAAAATATTAATAAAACAGAATAGTGATAGTCACACAATTGAATTTAAAATTACTCAATGCGGCAATTAATTATTTAAAAGAAAATGAATATTAAAATGAATTGAAAGTTAAATGAAGTTAAATTATAATAGAGACGATAGTTTTATTGAATTGTTGGCTCACCCAGTCGAAGATTCGTCATATTTAAGAAATGATCGATGATCTCGATGTTACGTCGCTTATGTTTAAAAAAATGATGTGATATCTCAATTACTATGAAATATCCTCATTAAGTACGTTGCCATCTGTAGAAAGACTCTTGATCAGGGATATAACCCATTATGTATTGATATAGATGTCGGCAAGACATCGTTCAGTGTCGACTCTCGGTGCTCAGTCCATTAGGACCCAGAAAGAAAAGTTACAACTTCCTTCCTTCATTGATAGCTATAGATCAATGCCATTCTTGTCCGATGTTGCAGGTACAAATACTAATGACTTCCTTGTCACGTGGTGTCACAGCTTCCCTCTCTATTAGCCTTCTCCATTCTTGACTCATAACTTGCAATATATATTGACGCGTATATACCGTAGAAAATGGCGTGTTGGTTACACCATAGTGGGTTTCTTAACATCTCAGGAAAATGACGCAGTTTGCCGTGGTGAAATTCTTACTACGTCGTTCAGTTTGTGACGCACAGGGTTAGTCCATATCGCCAGTCTTGTTGCAATATATAATACTTCGTCTCTTTACAAGTAATTGTTAATAAAAATCTAATTGAATATAATAATCAAAACCGCTTACAATTATCTGATATAAAAATCATCTCATGGATGTACTAGTTAATAATAATAATAATAATAATAATAATAATAATAATAATAATAATAATAATATAACAGCTATGGGATCGAATCGTTACAATCGCCCCTGATATAAATAATTTAAAATAAAATGTAACATTATTTATATCACTACACATCCTACACAAATGAATACAAATTTAAATATTAATACCCCCATAACGACAACATACAAATAATACCCTTCAACAATACATAAAGATATACAAGAACATACTCTTTTCACTTTACATATTTGTACTATCATTTCTCATTCTTCCAAATGTTCATAATGTTCATTCTTCTTTATATATGTTGTAAAAAAAAATATACATAAATGTATTCTTCACAAAAAAATCATATTTTAACTTTCATTCATCTCATTCTTCCAAATGTTCATAATGTTCATTTTTTTATATGCTGTAAAAAAAATACATATAAAATGCCCTTCACTTTTATTTTTGACATATATGTCAACGCTGCACTCGTTTATATTTCTGTGATCGTATGCATGACATACAATTTTGGCTTCATCTCTTTTGAACGTAGTTTTTGTATATCAGTCTGGCGTAGAAGTACATTGTTGTAATACCAGCTGATTAACCCATAATAACTATTACAGCACACGATAATAGGATGCAAACAATACAATATTCCTTTCGTCTTTATAAAGGGATTACTCAAATGCAGTAAAATTTCAATAATTGAAGAAAAAAATAACTTAGCAAGATACCCAAGGCAATTCCTATTTCAGTGCATATGTCATACATGTAAATATTTCCCCAAATACATAATGACATCGAAATACCTCAAAGCAGTTATTAAACAGTTCATTTAAATATCCAAGTTACTACTCACCTGCCTTCGTGGCTTAATTCTTTCTTAGGCCACGGCCGCCTCCTTCCAAATTAATACTTCCTAAGTCTCCACGACTTCTTAACTTCTCATAAAACCATAATTCCTCTTTACTACTTCTCGAAAACAATAACTTGAATTTTCAAAATCACCAATAAACATAAAATCTGACTTCTCGTTCACTTTATAAAATTTAACTTAGCGTCAAGATATAACTTTACCGTAACGTCATTCCTTACTTACCATAACAAAATGATTAAGACTTGGACAAAATACTACTCAATACCTGAATTACGTATATCACTAAACTATTTCACAAAAACACATGACAAACTCCTCGGAATAAATATTTCGTTCCACAAAATATTAATGCTCTTATACTTTGAACTTAGTCTATTCATGATTTGACTTTTTGCTGAATGCCTAAAAACCCCCCTTAGTTTTCTCTCAAAACTCTTAATTAAGTACCGTGTCCTCCAAACACCACTTCCTACTTGTTCTGACCGCCTGGACTATAGCTCACTCTTGCTATACCAGAATCTCTCAAAACTCATCGTGACATCACACGTCACATACAAAAAAACCTCCCCTATTCGTGGTATAATCCCACTTCTTCTTACTGTTACAGGTCACCTCTTACTGACCAATAACACACTAAATTTCAGCTAAAAAATCTTACATGCTTCGACTAACTCCTTGGAATAATAACATCACCCTTTGCTTTCCTAACTATTGTCTTCCTCAAATAATGACAGTGTTCCAGTTGACAGTCAATAACACTGACACTCATAATTAGCAAATATTCTCCCATAATCACTTCATAAAGCAAGTTCTGAGTTCTAACACAGTTCAGATACTTTCTTCTCTATCAAATTAAATGCGTAACTTACACCTGCCTTTAATTGTAACTTCATTATTACCCCTTAGGTATACACTTATCTTACCAACTTATTCTTCCTTCAAAATATTAACTTATCTTTACTAACTCCGTATGACATAAATAAAACTTTAATTTCCTGTCTACTAAAAAAAAGATTTATCTTTAAATCCTCAAACGTCGAATTATAACAAATTCCTTTCAATATTAGTAAATATTATGTCAACCTTTTAATTATAATTATTATCTTTACTTTAACCTGTGTGTAGGACAACAATCTACCACATCATTAATTCGTTATTAATCATCAGTAACTTTTTACTACAAAGTGGTTTAGCTCAATAACAAGCCTTGTAATATCTTTAAAACCTGCGTAACTGTAACTCAAACTTGGACCATATTACCTTTGTAATCTCTTATTACCTTGTGTGCATACATCCATATATACTTTAAAAAAAACTCCCTTATTAACTTCACGTAGTCCCGTAGATACCATAAAAAAATAATTATTGCTCAACGGAATATACCTCGCTGACCTACTTCATCTTACCAAAAACTTCCTCCAACCTACTTCATTTGGCATCTTACCAAAAACTTCCTCAAAAAACAACTTCATTTGGCATCTTACCAAAACTTCCTCCTTAAAAAACTTCATTTGGCATCTTACCAAAACTTTAAAACCACATTGCTCAACGGCATTACCTTCGTTGGCCTACTACTTCAAACTCACGTCCATTTACGTGAAAATACACACATACACACACACATATCTGTCACCAAGTAAGTTACCAGATGTCCTAATTAGTTACTACTTCCTCATTTCAACCCGATGTTGGTTAATTCATACAACGCATTACCATTAACAATTCTAAACCACTTATAAATTTCTCAACATATATCCGCTGATAACCTCGCTGTCCTCAACTGAAACTTCTTTATTAAATCAATACTTAATTCTTCAACTCACTAGTTTTATTACCACTGTATCATCTGATCTTCACTCACTTTTGAATTAAATCTTTATTACCATTATATTCTTAATTATGGTTGCCATAATAATTATTACTTTCTTTCGATTACTTACCTATGTAATAACCTTCCTACTTTTAAAATTTAATTCTTACTTCATCCAACTTACCTGCAGTTTAAGGACCTACATTCAACTTACCTGCATTGCTCAATAGCACGACAACCTCTGTCTTCAAAATTAAATAATTTTAGTCAATCTAAATCAATAAGCGTAGGCACTACGCGCCCCTTACCATCCTAACTTCACGACTGAATTAAAATTACACACAGCAGGTTTCTTATCTACCTCTTTTAAGTCATATTAAACTTCATTACTTAATATTTAAGTCATACGGAAGAGTAACTATCGGTAATATAAATTTACATCACTACTTTCTCTGGCATTTCACCGTTCTTACCATCTTCATCTTCAATTCTATCTCTTTCTAGGGTTCCATTTTCCTCTTTTCTTATAACATTACTTTCTACCTCTTTCGGACTACACTCATCAACAGTAACATTATACTTCGGCTTTCCTCCTATCATTTCCCCAAGTCTGGCTAATTCAGTACGCCACTGCACGTCATATGCTTTCTTTCTCTCTCTCATCCTGATTTCTTTCTCCTCTAGCAACTTAATTCTCTTTTCTTTCATTTTACTTCTAAAATATCTACCTTTAGGTTTCATTTTCATTTCTCCGTTACTATCATTTAATGCTCTCTTTAGCCGTGGACTACTGCTTCTGCTCTTATCTATTTCTCTCCTCCTCTTAACCTGTTTACTAATTATGTTCTTCTGACTATGACTTAACGCACGCTTCTCTGCCACTAATAATTTCATATTAACTTCCTCTATCACAGGACTAAATTCTTCCCTAGTTTGCCTATCTAATTTATCTATGATTGTCTGCATCTTAATCTCTTGGGTGCTTAGTACTTTCTTTATCTTACCTACTTCTATCCCTATCTTTTCTCTCATCTTCTTCACTTCTTTTTCGCTACATTCTATAGTCTCTTCTACAGCTATCCTGCGTTCATCTAAAATCTCCTTCAACTCTACTATGCTTTCTCCTACTATCTCCTCTGACGCTAATCTATTTTCACCTAAAATCTCGTCTGACTCTAATCTGATTTCACCTAAAATCTCCGCTATTTGCCGTTCCTCACCTAAGATCTCCTCCGATTCCAATCTGCTTTCACCTACAATCTCCAATGACTCTAATCTACTTTCAATTACAGTCTCCACTAATTCCAATTTGCTTTCACCTAAAATCTCGTCTGACTCTAATCTGATTTCACCTAAAATCTCCGCTAATTCCAATTTGCTTTCACCTAAAATCTCGTCTGACTCCATTCTACTTTCAATTATAGTCTCCTTACAGGCTGTCTTTACTGATTCTACTGCAGTTTCCCCTAAAGTCTCTACCACCTGCCTAGTTTCCACTTCTACCAATTTGCTAAAACTTTCACCTTGAGTTGCTATTTTCTCTTCAATCACAGTTACTATTCTTTCCTGAATCCTACTTTCTGCTGCTTCTAATTTCTTATCTACTGTCTTAATAATATCTTTAGCCTTCATCTCTACCTCCTCCTTAATTTCACCTCTGATTTCCTGTTTCACCCCTTGAATACTCTCCTGTAGCATATCATACTTCATACTTAATTCTCTATTGACTTTAACCACACTGTCTAGTTTTACATTATTCTCTTCCAGCTTCTGATTTATTTTACTCATATCCTCTCTCATCTCCTTACTATTTTTATTCATATCTTTATCTAATTTCTCAAATTTATCATTGAATTCCTTCCTACTTTCCCTACTATTTTTATTCATCTCCCTCAAGATATCAGCTAATGAAATTTCATGGACCTCTAAGGACTTCTGTTTCTCCTGACTACCACTAGTCTCAGGATGTACCTCTGTATTCGTCTCGAGATTTTCCTCTGAATTCGTGTCAGGGTTAACCTCAGGATTACTTTCAGGATTACTCTCAAGATTTACCTCCGACATCTTGGTATTATTATCTACGCTCTCAACATCGCTACTGCTATCAACCTCCTTATAATTAACTTTCTCAACTTTATTCCTACTTCTCAACTGCCTCTGTTCCTCTTCCGACATCTCGAAGTACACCGTATAACAATTGCCCTTCCAAAATTTCACTTCACTTCACTGTCCCCCAAAAGCACTGACAATTTGCACTGAAATTATACACTCCTCTGACTAAATACCGAATGGTTTTCGTGCCCTACTTTGTGGCGCCAAATGTAACATTTTTAATGAGTCGTTGAACGTGGTGATGACTCTTGTGGTTCAATAAAACAAACATGATATGAATAAATAATATACACTGTGGTGTGACCTTACCTGTGATAGTGTAATATAATAAGTTGTTGAGCGCCAGATTCCTATTTAAGATAGTGAATCGAAATTTATTGATTTAACCTCGGCTATCAGCAGTAGAGTCGAGAACCACTTACCCGGGCCGTAGTGAGACAAAGTCATCTAACCAATCCGTATTTAATCAAGGAGTATGATTGCCTTAAAGTACCAACTACAATGAAAGAAATAGGCATTACGTTGAAGAGAATGAATTTATTAAATGCAAAAACAAAATATTAATAAAACAGAATAGTGATAGTCACACAATTGAATTTAAAATTACTCAATGCGGCAATTAATTATTTAAAAGAAAATGAATATTAAAATGAATTGAAAGTTAAATGAAGTTAAATTATAATAGAGACGATAGTTTTATTGAATTGTTGGCTCACCCAGTCGAAGATTCGTCATATTTAAGAAATGATCGATGATCTCGATGTTACGTCGCTTATGTTTAAAAAAATGATGTGATATCTCAATTACTATGAAATATCCTCATTAAGTACGTTGCCATCTGTAGAAAGACTCTTGATCAGGGATATAACCCATTATGTATTGATATAGATGTCGGCAAGACATCGTTCAGTGTCGACTCTCGGTGCTCAGTCCATTAGGACCCAGAAAGAAAAGTTACAACTTCCTTCCTTCATTGATAGCTATAGATCAATGCCATTCTTGTCCGATGTTGCAGGTACAAATACTAATGACTTCCTTGTCACGTGGTGTCACAGCTTCCCTCTCTATTAGCCTTCTCCATTCTTGACTCATAACTTGCAATATATATTGACGCGTATATACCGTAGAAAATGGCGTGTTGGTTACACCATAGTGGGTTTCTTAACATCTCAGGAAAATGACGCAGTTTGCCGTGGTGAAATTCTTACTACGTCGTTCAGTTTGTGACGCACAGGGTTAGTCCATATCGCCAGTCTTGTTGCAATATATAATACTTCGTCTCTTTACAAGTAATTGTTAATAAAAATCTAATTGAATATAATAATCAAAACCGCTTACAATTATCTGATATAAAAATCATCTCATGGATGTACTAGTTAATAATAATAATAATAATAATAATAATAATAATAATAATAATAATATAACAGCTATGGGATCGAATCGTTACAAGTTTTGTATTAAAAAATGAAATGTCAATATTTATCATTTCCTGTATATTATTCCAGGAAAGATGAGAAGTGGTTTGGAACAAATATTAAGAATAGCTGAATAGTATGAATGGTCATTGAAAAGAAACGTCAGGAGTCAAATCTATTATTACTAGATATTGTGGCGAGAATCAAGGTTCTCTCACTAAATCATCACACAACTAGTAGTGGGTGTTACTAAACAGTACATTTAGTATGGCTACTGTACACAATAATCTACACGCATACTGTACAATTCTCATGTAGCAGTCCTCTTCTGCTCGGTGATGGACCGCCATGAAGTTTCCATCAGAGTCCATCTTCGTAGTTCCCGCGTCTATCCACGCACCGCGTTGAACCCAGGGCCTCCAGTGTTGTGCCACCGCTGCTCTCCCAGAACGCTTCGTAGCGTACTGAATCAGTCTTTGCTCCACTGCACACAACTTTGAGAGCTTGCTCAATCACTGCTCGCACTCTACTCTGACTGAACTGAGCTCCTTGGGTAGTGAGCGTTGATCTTTTGAATAATGGGACCCCTTAAAGGTTCTCGTCTACTCCAGACTATTGCGTGACGACACGTGGCTCGCCCACTCACAGCTATTTCCAGAAAGGAACAATCTAACACTGCTCGGCGTGTCGGTGACCTTGCATGACTCACAGAGGGCTTTGTTTTTAATGAGTCATGAGATCCCCGCGTCCAGCAACTGGGACGCACCCCGGGAAACTCTGTCCACTGTCTCGCCAGCTAAGTGGATCTGTGACCAATAGACACTCAATCATAAGCAACGGGACTTACATTAACGTGGAGTTCTGGACAACAAGATGTGACATTTCGCCTCGAAAATGTCTTATGCTTTAACTGGTAATTGAAACTAGTCTGCCTTGGTTCACCAGTTATTATTATTACTATAACTATTATGGTTATCGAGTGAACATGGCGAGGTTAATCATTACATTACCATGTTTCTCCTCTGATCTTCAAATCCTAGATGATTGGTTTCTGAAGACAGTGAGGATAATGGTGAGTAATTTAATTATGTTGAAAGTAAATGAAATTGATTGAGACCTCTGGTCATAACAGTGGCTCCATCCTGAAGTAAGGCTGGACAGGCAGTACCGAGGTGGCCTTAAGCCAAGTGGGTTTGTGGGGTTTTAGTAGGTAAGAATCCTGCACAGTTGTAAGTCTGAAATCTCGCAGTCTGTCTTTTGAAGATTTTCCCTCGGTTTCCCTCAAACAACTAACAACAACAACAACAAATTATTATTATTAGTATTTTCTGAAGGTAGGGAATATTCTTTGTAATACAACAATGTTGGTCTAACACAACCATTTTATTATCGTTAAAAATTATGACTCTATGCTCATTTACTGATATGTGTTTTAAATCAGAGTAAAATATTGCATTTACGATCCCAAAGGGTGACCGCTGCGATTTGTGCAATGCCGTATATAAAAGTGCTGATAATACGTACTACACTAAAACATTAAATCTGCTTGTCTCTGGAATCAGTAACACGACAGAACGCGTTTTTGACAGTACATATTGTAAAATTACTAGATGTATTATTAAGGTGTACAAGGTCAAGGGGCAAGGCTACCTCCAGATTCGGATTATGAGTGTGTTTGACCCCTTAAGGAGAATTCTATGTTTTCACATTTTAAACTCCAGGAAAAATGCTGGGATAGTATCATCTATTAGTCTACTATTGGCCCCTTCAAATTCGTTGCCAATTACATTGTATAATCTATGAGATTTGTTGGTGACATTGTCACATTAAGCGATTCACGAGAGGAAATGAATGAATATCAATGTGGTATGGACTAACTGTGCGGAAAGATGAAAATCAACAGAAATAATAATAATAATCTATATCAAAAGATGAAAAATTAAGACATAACACCACGGTAATCAAACCTGAAGCACTATATTCCTTGGAAAGCTTGATTATTGGGTGCAGATCTCGCATTCAAGACGTAGAAAATCAAGAAAGTAAAATAGAGAAAGATCATTGGTCCAGCCTGCTTAGAAGGAATCTGGGACTTGGAAAATTCTCCCAAACTGATAGTGTCTCTGACATGTTAATTAAAGTCATTGGGTTGGGAATCCCTACACAGCAGAAGACATAAAAGAAGACTCCAGGAGATGTACAAAGCATACACAGGGGAGCCGGCCTGGAATGAGTTGCGAAACAGAATTCATGATCCAGATTATATGGGTAGGAGAAATCACAAACACATAATTAGGCCCATCATTCAAAAAACAAACTTAGCTAAGTATTATTTTATAAACAGGGGTATTCAAACATGGAATGAGTTACCTGAAGAAGTCTTAGAACCTTTTCCTAACAGTTTAAAAGCTTTCAAGAAGAAATTAAATGTTGCATTCAGGGAACCCAGAGACATTATGTAGAGAAATTGAGTTATAAGCAGCATGTAAATATCTTGTTACCACCAGGTTTTGCCTAACTGTAACAGTACCTATTAATTAATAAATTAAAATCACGAATGTGTCAGCAGGAGCTTTATCAGAATGATAGAAATATCACTGACACCTTCAGGAAAAGGCGATTGATGTTCTACGGTCACATTCTCAGAATTAACAAATTCTCAACCTTGCTCTCTCAATGAAAGTCAAGAACCATTGGCTTAGTGAAATAGAACAAGACCTTCAAGAAATTGGCATTACGGAGGATATTTTACGAGATTTGCTCCAGTTCATAACATTAATCAATAACCATAATTTCTATGAGAAAATTACTACCAGGTCGAAGAAATCAAGGAGAGAAGAACGGAGGAAGGTTTTGAGTGCCGAGATGAAGAGATTTTGGGAGAAGAAAAGAGCATCATTAGCAAAATAAGTTCTCCGCAGATAGGCATAAGGATGTAAGAAATAATAATATTATTCCTGCAAAAAAGCAGCCGGCAAACAATCCACCAAAACCACCAGAAGTGGCAGACAACTAAAGCACAAGCACCGTGGTCTATAGGTGACCCAAACGACCGAATATATACAGGGTGTATCTTAATTATACCGACAAAAAAATCGGGGACGCTCTGCGTGTTATGTAAAAGACGATGCCGCAATCGGATTGGCAGAGAAAATGTTTCCCTCCGAGAAAATGAGGTTACTTTGTTACTTCCGGGCGCGCGATTCAAATCTACGAACTCACCGTATTTGCTGAGCCAGACAGCAAGCCGCTGGCCACTGCTGTGCTTCAAGCAAGGAAAGGGAGTGTTATAGAAGGAGACAGAGATATGCTGGCGGGCATGCGGCGAGCCGAGGCGATCGAGGAAACTTGCGCGTGCCCCCCAGCATATCTCTGTCACCTTCTATCACACTCCCTTTCCTTGCTTGAAGCACAGCGGTGGCCAGCGGCTTGCTCTCTAGCTCAGCAAATACGGCGAGTTCGTAGATTTGAATCGCGTGCCCGGAAATAACAAAGTAACCTCATTTTCTCGGAGGGAAAAATTGTATCCGCCAATCCGATTGCGGCATCGTCTTTTACATAACACGCAGAGCGTCCCTGATTTTTTTGTCGGTATAATTAAGATACACCCTGTATAAATCAACATAATGGGATGAAGCCGGAAAAAAAACAAGTAGTTCCGTGAAGAACTATACAGCCTATTTTCATATATCCTACTTATGTTAATTGCCACTATCAACATACACAATTTCTGTTTGATTGCTGTAATAGATTCGTAGATATTAAGAACCGACTAAATATTTCGGATGGTCGCCCTGTTGGATTTTATATATGTAGGTCCTAGAGTTATGTACTGTTACATGCAGATTATTGTGAACGTGTAGTATTCAAACTTCAATCGCATAATTAGGACACAAGAAAAAACAAGGAGATTTTAAATTTTTTCACAGCTGCCATCTTGAGGTTATGGAAACAATTGAAATAAATTAGATGCCAGTGGATTAACAATCGTATAAGGATTTACTGTACCAAGTTTCACTTCACTCGGATGGTTAAATTGTGAGAAACGTCCATGTGAATATTTATAATTCGCGTCACCGCCATGTTGGATTTGTGATCACCAGGTTATTTAAAGTCCTATAGGTGAACTTAAGTTCATAGTCCCTATGAACATTAAAAAATTTAGTTTGATTGCTATAATAGATTCGTAGATATTCAGTATCCTCTAAATATTTCGGATGGTCGCCATGTTGGATTGTTAAATGTATAGGCCATAGAGTCATGTACCATTAAAGGAAAATTATTGCGTAGGTTCATTATTCAAACTTTCACTTCGATCGCATGACTACATCACAAGAAATAAAAACTTAATTTTAAAATTCGCACTGCCGCCATCTTGAGGTTATGTAAACAATTGAACTAAATTAGATACCAGTGGATTACAATGTGTATAAATATTTCCTGTACCAGGTTTCAGTGAGCTTGGAACATTAAATCGCGAGAAAGGTCTATTTAAAATTTTCTAATCCGCTTGGCCGCCATGTTCGTTTTGTAGTTAACCGGTTTTTGAAAGTCTTATAGATGGACTTCCAGTAGTGCCCTTTATCTCCGTACAAAATTTTAGGGAGATACCGCTAATAGTTTCAGAGATATAGAATGCCAGTGAAATATTTCGCACATCTGCCATCTTGTGATTATGTAAACAATTGAACGAAGTTAGATGTCGGTGCATTACAATGTATATAAGCATATACTGTACCAAGTTTCATTGCGTTTGGTTGGTCAAATCGCGAGAAACGTCTATTTAATCGTCGCAAATTCGCTTGGCCTCCATGTTGGGTTTGTAGTTACCAGGTTTTCAAAAGTCACATAAGTGAACTTATAATAGTTCCCTCTATCACCATAGAAAATGTCAGGGTAATATCGGCAATAGTTTCGGAGATATTGAATGCTGGTGAAATATTTCGCACAGCTGCCATGTTGGATTGGTGAGTCGTAACAAAATTTTAAGGGCACGGTCGAGGTCGCCGGGAATAGTGCTATGAACTTTCCGAGTTCCATTGAAATCGCTCCTGCCGTTTAGATTTTATTAGGGGGACACACACACACGAATCACACACACACACACACACACACACACACACGCACACACACACACACGGACAAAAGGTGATGTCATAAGCCTATTTTTTCAAAATTGAAAATAGGCTAAAAATTAGAAACAACTGTTTGCATCACATTTTTAGGTGAAAAACTACGTTGTAGGCTTCTGCTACTTGGGGAGCGAAATAAGCAGTAACAGTAATTTGAGAGGTTGTAAAAGTTAGGTTAGCACAACCATGGAAAGCTTTCCTCCAGAAAATTAATCCGTTGACATCAAATACAGGGTGTTTCTAAATTCCCATTACAGACTTTGATGGCTGTTGCTGGGGACCAAGATGGTTAAGTTTAGCATAGGGACTTGTGTCCGGAAAAATACCGTCTTTCCACTACTCGCAAAAAAAACACACTACAGCACACGTTCACAGCTTCCGCCTTTTCGGTGCTCTGTCCGTCTCCTGTTGCTTGTCATCTGGGTCCAATAACAGGTGGGGCTCGATGTAACGACCACTGACGTCATCACAGACACGGTACCTCCGTACCATATTCTGGTACACACGATCACCAATCCCTGGTTCTCCTGGGTAGATTATTGGATAAGGAATAACCCACCCACCAAGGGAAGATGATTAAATAAAGGGAAGTAGGTTTTGGATTGGAGAAAAAGGATAGAAAAATAGGAGGAGAGTTCCACAAAAGTTGTAAATTTAACTTTAAATACTTTTAGAGGCAGTTGCCACTGAAAATTAACTCTCTGATACCTAAAGTAGGTACGAGTTTGGTCGAAGCTAACGGGAACCGCAGCTGGGACTTGGGCGATTTGCAAGAGAGAGGCTTTAGTGTATTTCCTCCCAAGCATGTATAAGACTACTATGGGGAAAGGTGATGGTCTGGCAAAACTAAGAGTAACAAATTTATTGTATGGTTTTTCAAAGAAATTCGTTTTGCGAAATAATTCGAAGAATGCCAATAATTTAAATCAAGTTTGGTATTTCCAATTTTCGAAATTATAGAGTTCCTGAGAAAAGCGACCCAGTGCTTCCAGGAAGGATAGTGATGAAAAATTATACCTGGGAAAGTAATTTTGGTAAGTGAACCAATGGTTGCATTTGGAAATGGCTAAGCCTTTACTCAGCGAGAGGCCGGCTAAAAGCTTAGACAAAGAAGAAACACTTATATTTTGGAAAATTAACCATAAGTTTTCGGAGAGGATCTCCACAAGCAGGTAGCTGGCGTAGCGAGCTTTACTTGCCTTACTGGCCAATTAGAATTAGCTATTAAAGCTAAGAGAAACTTTAACAAGGTTGCCACTGAGAGTTCTTGCTCAAATGCAACAAGTGGTGAAATCCCTATCAATAGATTTAATGGCATCGAGTAGGGAGAGCCAAGGAGGACAGGATCTTGCTTATCCGTTGTATTAGAAAAATGAAAAAGCAAAAGAGACAAATTAGAGGAAGTTGATATCTTTAACAATTAAATATGTTTCAATCTTATTAACAATTTGGGGTCGCAGACCTCCGACAACATTTAGAAATTGCTCCAGGCAAATAACAATTCTTAAGGTTTTAAACCTGGTACTAAAATCTTTGTAAGATTTTAAAAAGGCAAATGAAATGATTAAAGTTTAGACATTTACAAGAGTACAAGGAGTGTACTATAAGAAATTTCTGAGAGAATATTCTAGAGAGAGTAACAACTTCGAAAATAACAATAAGAAAAACATGAAGAATAAGATAGAAGTTCCTACAACTTCTTATATTTATACAGAATTAATTTTGGTTATTATGCAAATAAGGGCAGGTCACTGACTGTGAAACCTGAAGAGATAATCAAAAGGAAGGTTCTCGACCTCCTATGTTTTAAATGGGAATCACGAACCAAATGGGGCAGTTTCCATTTCGTGAGACCTAGAAATAACTCACTCAAGAGATGAAAGAATTGTTTTCCCTGATCAGAGGGGAGAAACAATGTAAGTTTAAGTCGTGTTTAAAACACGTAGTTACACAGTAATTAATTAATGTTAAACAAGAAAAATGGAAGGGCACTTCGAGAGTGACACCTTATAGAAAAGTTACAATTTTATTAATATGGGTTGTTAGTAGAAGGTTGAGGAAAGATCATTGGGATATAGGATCAATGTTCATGGCCTTATTTAATACAAACGGACGATCGCGACGCGGTAGAAAAGTGGAGCAAACACTGGTTATCACTATAGTCTGTAAAGATGGATGCAAAGTTCACTGTAGAAACACGAAAGTTTATGAGAAAGAAAGCTATTGCAATGAGGAAAATAACTGATTGCACTAGATAAGCGAGAGTCTATTTCTTGAGAAAGTTGGGAGTTACAATTAAATGTGCCATAGAACATTCCAGCGATTCCAGCGGTGGAAGAAAGTTAGCTATTAAGCTTTTAATTCAGAAATGAGATTCTTCAATTTTAAGTAGTATTCTCACGAGTGAGGAAAAATACATGACGACAGGACTTGTAGATCAAGTACAAAATCTGGAAGGTTCCAGAACGATCTTTATAGAAAAATGGGGTCAAGAAAACCAACGGAGGAACTAGCTTGTTGAATTATAGACAGCGGGTATTAGATAATATCCCACGTAGTGAGAGGATTTCTCATTTGAATAGCTTATGAAAAGCTCTTCTCTAGTAAGGTTGGCTTGTACGAACAAAAGCTCAACATGGCAAATCCCACGAAGAATGATTTTTGCCCCAAAATAAATAATCTCACACTGTCTATAAAAGTATCGTTAAAAGCACGTGAAAGTTAAAACCATGAAGATGAGGTTAAAACTTTAAGATGGTACTTATCTTGATTTCATGTTGAAAGTGAAGTTCCTTTTGACGATAACTACTTTGTCAACATGGCGTAGAAGAGAGTATGCCTCTTGGTTTGAGGAGGCTGGCTCGAGAGGAGCCTTAACTGATAGGGTCAACTGCCGACTGAGAAGTGAGACTTGCTCAACGGAGCACGGAGGGTCCAAGGAAGGGGAAAAGAGTGGGGGATAGGAGACAAAAGGAGAACATATAAACATTGCCAACTTTATAACAAAAAATTATTTTCTCTTGATGAGCTGGTCTTCAAAGAGTTGATAACAGGCGATACTAGCACAGCATGGTGAGTAAAAAAGTAGACAGAGTCCTCTTGCTCATGGAGACAATAGCTGGCGATGGTAACAGTATCTGGTGGCCAAATGGATAAGTAAGTCCTCTTGCACCAGGAAAAGTTGAAGAGCTTCAGAGATTCGCTGCTAGATGACGCTAGGTGAGTCACAGAGGATATATATCAAGAACAGACTCATAAAAGATATAAGTGACCTGAACACCTAAGAGAAAACAGAAGATCACTGTTGGTGTTTGACAAAGAGGAAGGAAAGAACTTGCAAAAGCATTGAAAATTATAATCTCTCGTACCGTGTATTCCAAGAATACACCATACTGGGAGGGTCAAACACCAACAGAGAACAAATAAGCAGTTAGACATTTAACGGAAGAGGAGCGATCAAAGACAGGGGTCTTGTAATCGGACCGTTAGTGGTCAAGACTCTGACCACCCTGACTCTCCCATCTCTTCCAGGATAACACACGGTCACTCTACCAGAGATCCAGACTAGAGGGGGAGAAACATCCCTAACCAAGACCAAGTCTCCCACTTTAATGTCGGGACTGGAAAGAAACCACTTCTGTCTCCGTTGCAAGGAAGTTAAATATTCCAAGTTCCACCTCTTCCAAAAAGAATTACGGAGGGCTTCATGTTTACGCCAAGTGATAGGTAGATTGGAATCCCTGTAAGAATTGGGAAGAGGAGGAGGGGCAGAAAGAGAAGTGCCGATAAGGAAGTGACCAGGGGTGAGTGGAAGTAGGTCATCAGGGTCATTGGAAAGCGGAGTTAAAGGGCGAGAATTAACAACACCTTCAATCAGAACAGACAGTGAATTGAATTCTTCATAAGTCAGAATTCGATTACCTAAGACTTTTCTTAAATGACGTTTAGTAAGCTTTACACAAGATTCCCACCTACCGCCGTGATGAGGAGCGTAGGGAGGTATAAAGCGCCATTTGAAACCTTTTGAATAAGAAAAATTAGAAATTTGTTCCATGGCAGGAGAGGAAGTGAGAGCTTTCTTCCACAGGGAAGCTGCGCCCTGAAAAGTGGAAGCGTTATCAGAGAACAACTCTGAAGGAACACCACGTCTAGCGGTAAAGCGAGAGACAGCTGATAAAAAATAAGAAGTAGAAGCATTCGTTACTAGTTCCAAGTGGATTGCGCCAGTAACCATGCAAACAAAGAGAGAAACATAAAGCTTACCAAACAATTTGCGTTTAGCTTCAGGAGAATTTCGTTGATATTGGAATGGACCCATATAGTCCACACCAGTTAAAGCAAATGGGCGTATAGGAGAAGAGCGAAAAGAGGGAAGATCGCTCATTAATTGAGTATTGATTTTAGGTTTCGCTTTAAAGCAAGGAATGCACTTATGAATTACAGAGGATACTTCATGAATTCCATTTATGATCCAATACTTTTCCCTTAAGAGGCAAAGCAGAGTGCGTGTGCCAACATGCAGATTGCGATAATGAAGGTCACGTATAATTAAAGAAGTTACGTGATGTTTAGAAGGCAAAATAACGGGATGCTTTTTGTCCTCAGAGAGAAAAGATTGCGAGACCCTTCCACCTACCCTGAGTAACCCATGGTCATCAAGGAACGGAGCTAAAGCACGAAGACGACTGGATTTGGGAAGATCCCTTTTAGAAGAAAGTAAAGACAATTCAGAAGAAAAGGCTTCTTGCTGTGTCAGTTGTAAAACCTTAATGGTAGCGAGATTCAATTCATGATTGGTAAGATGTGGTTTGGGGAGAAGAGGTTGGTTAACCACAAGATATTTCCATCTAAGGAGATAAGCAACAATTCGAATTAATTTGTGAAAGGAAGAGTAGCGAGACAACATGGGATGAGAAACGTTGGAAACAAGACACGAAGCAGTAGGAAAAGATACTTTAGCGTCAGGCACGTTGGAGTTTGTAACTGGAGGTTTAGAAGGCCATGAAGAAGAGTCTTCGATTAGCCACGAGAGCCCATGCCAGTACAATTGGGAAGCTGCCAATTGAGAGGGTACACAACCACGAGAGATAATATCGGCTGGATTATCCGCACTGGGCACATGCCTCCATTGACATCCAGAAGAAAGAGTTTGAATTTTGGAAACCCTGTTTGCAACAAAAGTTTGCCAGTGAGAGGGGTTCTTGGCGATCCAAGAAAGGGTGATCATGGAATCGCTCCAGAGATAGATTTGCAAGAATTCGACCTTTAATACTTCCCGTAGTTTTTTAACAAGTTCTGCAGCCATGAGTGCAGCGGACAGTTCGAGCCTAGGCAAAGTGATAGTTTTAAGAGGAGCGACCTTCGATTTGGCACAAACAAGGTTGGAAACTGGAGATCCATAGAGTGAACCGTGATGAACTAAATATGCACAGCAACCATAAGCTTTTTCGGAACTGTCCGCGAACACATGAAGGAAAAAGGATGCATTAGAATGAGAGCTGATTAAATTCCTAGGAATTTCAATAAGGGAAAGATCCAGCAAATTGCTGCGAAACGAGAGCCAACGATTAAGAAAAGAAAGAGGGACAGTATCATCCCATTCACATTTAAGCGACCACAGCTCTTGCATGAAGAGTTTGGCTATAACGATAACTGGGGCAAGGAATTGAAGCGGATCAAAAATTTTTGCAATTTCAGATAGGATTTGTCTTTTTGTATTAGGAAGCTCTTCTGCAAGCGAAACTTTATAGATAAGAGTGTCAGTGCTAGTGCACCAGTGAACTCCTAGAGTTTTTATAGATTCGGAGTTTCCACAAATTTCGACAGAAGAAGGATCTACGTCTTCGATGGGAAACTGAGCAAGAAACTCAGGGGAGTTGGAGTTCCACTTATAAAGTGGGAAACCTCCATTCCTTAACAAAGCCTGAAGTTCTAAAGATACTAAAGAAGCTTCCTCCAAAGAGGGGAAGGACTGCAAATAATCTTCAACATAGAATGACGTAGTTAGTGCTTCAGAGGCTTTGGAATTAAATAAATGACCATCTTGTGAGGCTAGCAAGTGTAGGGATCGGATAGCAAGGCAAGCAGAGGGTTTTAAGCCATAAGTAACCGTTTTCAAGCGAAATACCTTAATGGGCTTACTGATTTCATCACGCCACAAGATTCTTTGAAGATCTCGTTGTTCTGGTTGAATTAACACTTGACGGTACATCTGTTTTATGTCGGCTATAACAGCTATGGGAAATAACCGAAAGTTTAAAAGTATAGCGGATAGATCTGACTGAATAGCAGGACCAGAATAAAGAGTGTCGTTAAGGCTGTTGCCATTAACGTCGGGCGATGAACCATTGAAAACAACTCGGATTTAATCTTTTACAAGAGGGTTCTTCCACACGGGATGATGATTTAAATAAACCGTTTCAATTGGGGGGTGCGATTCATCATCAGATTTGTTAACAACTTCCATATGATCCAAACTTTCATACTCATCCATGAAATCAGTGTACTGCTGTTTGACAAGGGGTTCTTTTTTGAATTTGCTCTCGATAGCAAAGAGAGCTTTGCGAGCTTTAGGCTGAGAATTAATAAGTTTTGGAGGATTATGTAATCTTGGCATTTGAACAACAAACCGGCCATCCGAAGAACGAGTGGTAGTGTTCAAAAAAAGTTGCTCACAGAATTCATTTTCTGAAGAGGTTACATTAGGAGGATCAACACTTTCAAGCCTCCAGAACTGTTCCAGATCAGTATTGGAGAAGTAACATTGCGATGCGGGTTGGGGAGAATAATGGGGAAGTTGACCTGTGACAATCCATCCAAAATTAGTGTCTCTGGCGACCACGTTTGAGGATAGCTTGCGAACCTGTTTACGTAGGCAATTCCAGAAGACATTGGCACTAAAGAGTATGTCAATAGGATTTTGCATGTTGAACAAAGGATCAGCTAGCCTTAAATGCGAGGGAATGTTTAACCCTGAAATATCCACAGAGTGACTTGGAGTGTCTTCTCCAATGCTATTGACAATGATACAATTAAGTTTAAAGAAGTTATTTCTGTGACAAATATCTCTTATGGTTAGTTTTGAGAATTGTAATGCTTGCGATTTTGAGCTGTTGATGCCCGACACATTGATAGAAGTGGGGTTTACGGGTAGGCCTAGTTTTCTAATCAAGGAATTAGACACAAAATCATGAGTAGCCGCTGAATCTAGAAGACCGCGTGCACGGACCCAGTTGCCAAAGTTATCCTGAACTTCAATTTGGACAGTAGACAACAATACTTGAGCACTGCGTATGGACTTGGCATTCTGAATATACGATGACGCATTAGAACTGTTAGCACTATCATTTTTCGGAGAAGTAGATGCCGTCGATGACCTTGCCTGATCATGACGATGTAGCAAAGTATGGTGAGCCTTTTCACAATGGTAGCAAAGTCTTGTGGACTTCCAATTAGAAGCAGAATGCGTGGGCGCTAGGCAGTTGAAACAATGTTTGTTTTGAGCGACTAATTTTCGTCTGTCGTCGACTGACATTTCTTTAAAAGATTTGCAGAGGTATAGGGCATGGGGATCTTTACAAAGTATGCACTTTACAGGTTCGTTTAAACTTTTGCGAGGTTCGCTTTGCGTGTTTAAAACAATAGAGCTAGCAACACGACGTTCACTAGACCTAGTTGGGTAACCAGTAGTGTTTGATTTAAATTTGGATGAGCTGAACCCGGGTTTTTGGTTATTGGACGCTGAGCGTTCACTTTTGGGTTTTATGGACATTAATTCGAATTTGGAACTAGGAGATGAAGGTTCACTTTGATTAGCTAGAGCGGTTAAAAGTTGGCATCTAGCGTTTATGAAAGTAACTAAATGCTCGTAAGTGTAGTCGTCTTCTTTAGAAAGTTCAATTTCCCAAGCTTTGAGGGTAGCAGCATCAACTTTAGAAACCACTAAATGTATTAGGAAAGTATCCCAATAATTAGTAGGTTGATCTAATTGGGACAAAGCCTTAACGTGAAGTTGTGTAGTGTCAACTAGAGTACGTAAACTAGTGACGTCATTGTGCTGTGACGCAGGTAGATTGAATAGAGCCTTTATATGGCGCTGAATACGTAACCGTAAATTTCCATATCTTTCCTTTAATAAGTTAAAGGCAATGGGGTAATTTTCGGCACGCAGAGGAAGTGCTTCGACCAACTGCAAAGCTTGACCTCGGAGAATAGATCTCAAATAATGAAACTTGTAAATGACTTGAATGTCTTCATTGTCATGAACAAGGGAGCAAAATAATTCATAGAAAGAATCCCAAGCAGATTCATCTCCAGAAAAATGGGGTAAATCAATTTTCGGTAAAGTTGGTTTGGGCTTGTGAGTACCCTCACGGAAAGAAGTTTGTGGTTCGTGAAGGGAACCAAGAACAGAAGCGTCCTTTTTCTGCTCCTCTTCGAGTTGGCTTATTATTTTGAAAGCAGAACCTATGCCTTCGTAATATTGGTTTTCTACTTCGACTCGATCTTCTGTTTGATTGAGCATGCAAGTTTCTATTTCAGTTTGAATGTTGCAGTAGTTTTCATAAGAACGTTCAAAATCCCTTACACGATGTTTCAACAAGTCTAATTGAGCTTCTGAGGGGTCCAATTCTTTTATGTACTTTCTGAATCGGGTAATTTGCCCTTTATAGGATGCTCGTTTAGAAGTAAGTTTTTCATCTTTATCCTTATCAGTAGGAGCCATGTTAAAGAAGGTAGATTGAACTGTAACTCACGAAACTGTGGAACCTTGGAAATGCTGTCAAGCTGGCAGCAGCAAATAAGTAGAAAGAACGGGACACACCAAAGGAGACAGGAGCAGCCTATTTCCCCTTCACAGGCTTTGCATGATGTAGTTACAGCTGAAAAATTCAAAGCAGATATTAATCATTTGCAAAGTATTGTCAAATGACACTTTTTTTTTTGAAGAAAAAATGGAAAATGGACTCTCCCGGGTTTCGGCACCAATTTTTGGGTAGATTATTGTATAAGGAATAACCCACCCACCAAGGGAAGATGATTAAAAAAAGGGAAGTAGGTTTTGGATTGGAGAAAAAGGATAGGAAAATAGGAGGAGAGTTCCACAAAAGTTGTAAATTTAACTTTAAATACTTTTAGAGGCAGTTGCCACTGAAAATTAACTCTCTGATACCTAAAGTAGGTACGAGTTTGGTCGAAGCTAACGGGAACCGCAGCTGGGACTTGGGCGATTTGCAAGAGAGAGGCTTTAGTGTATTTCCTCCCAAGCATGTATAAGACTACTATGGGGAAAGGTGATGGTCTGGCAAAACTAAGAGTAACAAATTTATTGTAAGGTTTTTCAAAGAAATTCGTTTTGCGAAATAATTCGAAGAATGCCAATAATTTAAATCAAGTTTGGTATTTCCAATTTTCGAAATTATAGAGTTCCTGAGAAAAGCGACCCAGTGCTTCCAGGAAGGATAGTGATGAAAAATTATACCTGGGAAAGTAATTTTGGTAAGTGAACCAATGGTTGCATTTGGAAATGGCTAAGCCTTTACTCAGCGAGAGGCCGGCTAAAAGCTTAGACAAAGAAGAAACACTTATCTTTTGGAAAATTAACCATAAGTTTTCGGAGAGGATCTCCACAAGCAGGTAGCTGGCGTAGCGAGCTTTACTTGCCTTACTGGCCAATTAGAATTAGCTATTAAAGCTAAGAGAAACTTTAACAAGGTTGCCACTGAGAGTTCTTGCTCAAATGCAACAAGTGGTGAAATCCCTATCAATAGATTTAATGGCATCGAGTAGGGAGAGCCAAGGAGGACAGGATCTTGCTTATCCGTTGTATTAGAAAAATGAAAAAGCAAAAGAGACTCTTAATTTATTTAACAAATTAGAGGAAGTTGATATCTTTAACAATTAAATATGTTTCAATCTTATTAACAATTTGGGGCCGCAGACCTCCGACAACATTTAGAAATTGCTCCAGGCAAATAACAATTCTTAAGGTTTTAAACATGGTACTAAAATCTTTGTAAGATTTTAAAAAGGCAAATGAAATGATTAAAGTTTAGACATTTACAAGAGTACAAGGAGTGTACTATAAGAAATTTCTGAGAGAATATTCTAGAGAGAGTAACAACTTCGAAAATAACAATAAGAAAAACATGAAGAATAAGATAGAAGTTCCTACAACTTCTTATATTTATACAGAATTAATTTTAGTTACTATGCAAATAAGGGCAGGTCACTGACTGTGAAACCTGAAGAGATAATCAAAAGGAAGGTTCTCGACCTCCTATGTTTTAAATGGGAATCACGAACCAAATGGGGCAGTTTCCATTTCGTGAGACCTAGAAATAACTCACTCAAGAGATGAAAGAATTGTTTTCCCTGATCAGAAGGGAGAAACAATGTAAGTTCAAGTCGTGTTTAAAACACGTAGTTACACAGTAATTAATTAATGTTAAACAAGAAAAATGGAAGGGCACTTCGAGAGTGACACCTTATAGAAAAGTTACAATTTTATTAATATGGGTTGTTAGTAGAAGGTTGAGGAAAGATCATTGGGATATAGGATCAATGTTCATGGCCTTATTTAATACAAACGGACGATCGCGACGCGGTAGAAAAGTGGAGCAAGCACTGGTTATCACTATAGTCTGTAAAGATGGATGCAAAGTTCACTGTAGAAACACGAAAGTTTATGAGAAAGAAAGCTATTGCAATGAGGAAAATAACTGATTGCACTAGATAGGCGAGAGTTATTTCTTGAGAAAGTTGGGAGTTACAATTAAATGTGCCATAGAACATTCCAGCGATTCCAGCGGTGGAAGAAAGTTAGCTATTAAGCTTTTAATTCAGAAATGAGATTCTTCAATTTTAAGTAGTATTCTCACGAGTGAGGAAAAATACTTGACGACAGGACTTGTAGATCAAGTACAAAATCTGGAAGGTTCCAGAACGATCTTTATAGAAAAATGGGGTCAAGAAAATCCAACGGAGGAACTAGCTTGTTGAATTATAGACAGCGGGTATTAGATAATATCCCAAGTAGTGAGAGGATTTCTCATTTGAATAGCTTAAGAAGAGCTCTTCTCTAGTAAGGTTGGCTTGTACGAACAAAAGCTCAACATGGCAAATCCCACGAAGAAAGATTTTTGCCCCAAAATAAATAATCTCACACTGTCTATAAAAGTATCGTTAAAAGCACGTGAAAGTTAAAACCATGAAGATGAGGTTAAAACTTTAAGATGGTACTTATCTTGATTTCATGTTGAAAGTGAAGTTCCTTTTGACGATAACTACTTTGTCAACATGGCGTAGAAGAGAGTATGCCTCTTGGTTTGAGGAGGCTGGCTCGAGAGGAGCCTTAACTGATCGAGTCAACTGCCGACTGAGAAGTGAGACTTGCTCAACGGAGCACGGAGGGTCCAAGGAAGGGGAAAAGAGTGGGGGATAGGAGACAAAAGGAGAACATATAATAAACATTGCCAACTTTATAACAAAAAATTATTTTCTCTTGATGAGCTGGTCTTCAAAGAGTTGATAACAGGCGATACTAGCGCAGCATGGTGAATAAAAAAGTAGACAGAGTCCTCTTGCTCAAGGAGACAATAGCTGGCGATGGTAACAGGATCTGGTGGCCAAATGGATAAGTAAGTCCTCTTGCACCAGGAAAAGTTGAAGAGCTTCAGAGATTCGCTGCTAGATGACGCTAGGTGAGTCACAGAGGATATATATCAAGAACAGACTCATAAAAGATATAAGCGACCTGAACACCTAAGAGAAAACAGAAGATCACTGTTGGTGTTTGACAAAGAGGAAGGAAAGAACATGCAAAAGCATTGAAAATTATAATCTCTCGTACCGTGTATTCCAAGAATACACCACCTCCCACATCCGTCGCAGCCAAAACCCACGCCAGTAGGTCTTCCTGGGATTCCCCATGGGTCTGGTAAATCAAAGTTATCATGTGATCCTACAGGTAGCAGTCTGGCGGTGTGAAGTCGGGTGAACGTGCAGGCCAAACAATCAGGCCACCACGACCTATCCACTGTTGGCCAAATCTGTGGTGCAGATGATCTCAGACCGCAAAGTTTGTAATGAGAATTCAAAAACCCTCTGCATACATTTAGGTATTAGATATTCATTTTTAAAGCCTATGTCTGGAGCATGACACCCTTTGGAAGTGAAACTTGGATTGTTGGTGCTGCAGAAAAAAAGGGAAATAGAAGAATTTGAAATGCGGTGTTACTGGAGAATGGTGTATATTAGAAGGGTGGATGCAGTAACAAATGAAGTGGAATTATGACTGCTGGGGGTGGGGAGAGAGGTATTTCTGACGAGTGATAATGAGAAGAAGAAATGGCTAAGACACACAGGAATAGCAAACCTAATTATGGAAAGAATTGTGGAAGAAGGGCAAGGTTAGAATATGAACAACAGATTTACTCAGATGTAAGATGTGTCATATTAAGACATCATATTATTGTTACTGTTCCAATAATTTCGAATGCAGATGTATTATTCGAACATATGAACAGTTCGAATTAATCTAATTGCAACCTATTTCAATTTCGAAATATTTAGTGATAATAATAATAATAATAATAATAATAATAATAATAATAATGTTATTGGTTTTACATCCCTTTTAACTACTGCAGCTTTTAGAGACTCTGGGGTGCCGAAATTTTGCACCGAAGGGGATCTTAAACGTGCCAGTAACTCTACTGACACGACTCCCTCTCATTTGCGCACTCTCAAATGCCAGTTGACTGCGCCAGGGTTCGATCCTGCAACCTTGGTCACAGAAGTTGAGAACGTTAACGCTGAACCACGCAGCCAGTCTGCATTAGTGAAATAACCCGAAAATTCAGTCAACAAAACAAAACGAATATGAAGAATAAATGGAAAAGAAAACAGAGAAAAGATAAGAAAGAAAGAAAGATAGAAAGATATATGGGAAGAAAGAAAGAAAGAAAGAAAGAAAGAAAGAAAGAAAGAAAGAAAGAAAGAAATAGATAACCTATGATGCTTGTCTTGAATGATATTAATTTTTATGTTCGACCCTCACTATTATGTGTCAGATAACTGTATCATAATGATGGTCATTCTAACACTGTTTTCCATTATGATACAGTTTCTCCAGCCAATCAGAGCTCGTTCATTGGCCAATTAGGTAACGATAACTTCGCGCATGCGCTCAAAATCCAACATGTCGGACATAAACACAACATCGAACTATAATAAATTACCGACATGGAATACCCACCGTCCATATGTTCGCGTAAATAAACTGGCGAATATGAGACAAGAAATAGCACTATACCTTAAAATCACCAACACTAATTTCTACACAGCGCATTGTCTTCAAATGCCACCGGTGACAATATTACTGAGGGACGGCAGATGTAAACATATGGTTTGCATATGGCATTGCAAGCACACAGAGCGCATGCGTCGGTCGTTCAAAGATTTTGATAGACAGAGATATAACACCCAACGCTCGCTCTGCGATCACAAAATTCCAGTAGCTGACTCTGAACAGATATTTATGAATATTTATGTTAAAACATATAATAAAGTTATAATTATCGTCGAACATAAACAGTCGTATGCAACTCGCCTATAATGGTAATTAAGACACTCGTATGGAAATTATAAAACTCGCATACGCTCGTTTTATAAAAAATACCCGTGTCTTAATTATAGCCATTATAGGCTCGTTGCATAATGTACTATTATGCATCTATCAAGCTGAACGGGGAAGGGATTAACCCCCAAATGGATTATTACAATAGCAAATATTTTTGGTGTAATGATTGCAATATTCTTAACTAGCCAACCGCCCCGGCTTCACCTGGTACCTTTAACGGTCAACCTGGAGTAAGCTTAAATGGCACACCGATGGCAGGTCCCAGATGCAATTCTGAAAAGCCGAGGTGAAGAGCGAAACTCCAAACACACATACTCTTCTCTGAAATCTCAACTCGGCACGACTCGACATCTTAATGCTGGCCGAAACTGGTGTGATGGGCTCGCTAGCTAGGTTGGAAGAAATGAAAACGTAAACACACTTATAGAGGGCGATGTATTGAAGATAGATATATGCTGTCCGGGATTTTTTTGTAGAACTATTCATGCTGAGCAATTCTTACACCCATAGTATATAGATATTTTTAAACGTTTATCCCGCGTACGCTTAAAAGACGCATGGACGGCAGGTTTTTGTTCGACTCGATTCACTGATATCGTTACTACTGGGCTTCCTTTGGTCATAAATGATTGTTTTTCTACAGAAATCTTCCTCGAGAAATCCTTTACAGAATGGTGAAAACCACGACAAAACCCATCCAGTGGTTCTCAAGATTTCCCCAATATATCCAAGATTCGGGGAATTTGTCTTGTGCTATGTAGAAATGTAACAAAGATTTATTGACAAAAGAAGTATGGGATATCCCCGGATCATTCTTAAGCCCAAGAGCATTTTAAAAAGGGACTTAAGTTACCGAGTAATTGAAGCGAGCTAGAAACTGCAATCAGTCCTGGCATATATCAGGCTTCCGTGCGTTGCATTTAGATTCAGGTATGGTAAATGTTGGTTGGTTCTTAAGTTTAGGGGCTGAGACAACGCGGTCATGTAGCCCCGTGTACTTCGGGTGTGTGTAGAATCTGTCTGATAACCGGTGTTAACTGTGATGACTGTATTAGTGTGTGTTATCTGTTTTTAATTCTAATAAGGACTGCAGATTTTTGCATTTTTCAAATAGTTCCTACTTTTGCCTCAAAACGCCACAGTCAACGACTACTAGTTCAGAACTTAGCTACCGGACGCCACCGCAGTCGGCTCTTGGCAACGAACGTAGGAACCTAAGAGCATTGTTTACCTTCATAACCTATACAATTTAGCTTCACAAAGGTGTAATTAGTGGAAGGTTCGTTAACATGCTGTAAATCTATGACATAGGACCGCCGGCTTTACTTCCCCTCCGAAGGAAGGCATACTGAGGAATTTTTAACGCTCTTAAAAATCCGACGACTTCGGCCGGATTTGAACCCGCGATCTTGGGCATAGAAGCTCAGCATGCTACCGACTACGCCACCGTAGCCACTTATGGTAAATGTGTATGCGTATGCCTGTTTTTGATGCGTAACATCGTTCCTCTCGGTTGCTGGATATTTTTAATGTGTAACATCATTCCACTCGGTTGCTGTATATTTTTGTGTGGGGGTGATTTTGTAAAAAGGCACGGATGTGGGACGGAAATGCAACGGAAACAATGAGCGCGCGCGGTGGCGGAGATTGGTACAACGACATACTGTCGGCCATGTGGCTTCATGGAATGTAAATCGCATAGGTTTACTTCAAGGTTTGGATGCGCCTTTACAGATATTCCTACAATAAATCATCTTCAAACTGCCGTTCTTTGGTGTGAAAATATTCACTGAATCATATTTGCTGAAAATGATAATGATTTATTAAATCTTACTACTTTTGCTGTGTTCCCATTTAATGTAAACACTCGAGGTACTGTCGGTCAAAATACAGCACTATGTGTAATATATATAGCGTACGGTTTAATTCAAGGTGTGGAGGCCCCATTAAAGAAATTCCTACAATAAATCATCTTCAAGTTGTGGTTCTTTGGTGTGAAAATTTTCAATATATCATAATTGCTGAAAGGATTTGGCACAGGAGTTTTACAAGTAGCGCGCGGTGGCAGATGTACAACGATGTATTATTTGTTGGCCATGTGGATATGTGGAATGTGAATCGCTTACGGTTTAACTCAAGGTTTAGAGGCGCCATTACAGATATTCCTACAATAAATCATCTTCAAACTGTCGTTGTTCTGTATGAAAATATTCATTATAGGCCTATCATATTTGCTGATAACAATTATAATTTATTAAATCTTACTACTTTTGCTGTAATCTTATTTAATGTAAGCACTCGAGGTACTGTCGGCCAAAATACAGCACTATTTTATCATATTTGATGAACGGATTTGCCACTGGAGTTTTACAAGTAGTTAATGCAGAAATAATAGTAATGAGAACTTACCGATGGTAATAACACGAAGGAATCCTTCTTGTTTGCTGGCACAAGGTAGCACTATTAGTTCATTCTTAAAACAATGCAAGTAAGTAATATGGAATTATTCGAATAACATGTCAGATGCTACACATCATATGCGACTACTGTAGGGTTCATATTTTATATTATTTTATTAGACAGGTACTCTAAGTTAGATTTTAATTAGTAAATAACTGTTTAGGGTGAGTAGTAATTTTCATAATCATGCTATTCATTAGAGGCCGTAACCTCGATATTCCACCTCTCAAATAACAACAGCAACAACAACAACAACAAGAACAAACAAGATGTTCAGTAAAGAACATATAGCCTACTTTCTCCTAAATTCATGGGTATTGTTATAACTCTTTGTCCTTTTCAAGGAGTATAATTGAATGTTGGTTGTAGTAGCTTGTTGAAATACAACGTGCTATAGGGATATTAAACATGAATATGAGGTGCCCTTTGCTAGTGCTACCTCTGTAAAAAAAATCGTTCAATTCGGTTTCACCGTGTTTGAATTGATCTGGGGAATGGATTTGCACACATACTGTACCCGATACCTAGTTGAGGCTATCGGCTACGCCAGCAGACATTAAGCCGTAGTTGAGGTTTTGGGAAGAGTTAAGAAAAGATAGCGCTCAGATCGAGTCAAGAGGAATGTCAAGATGACGTAGTAGGTCTAGGATCAAGAAGGCGCTGACCGCAGTCAAGCAGATGGAATTATGGATGGAATTATGAAGCTTTATTAAGATCTGTATGGAACATGGTTTTTAAACATCTTAGAAGAGGAGATATAACATGCATTATATATGGTAATAATTTAAAGGAAGTCAGATAACCCTTAAGTTATTTTATAACTTAATAGCCGAGATGATGGGGGTTCGAGATTATATTTGTGACGCAAGACCACAGTGGTGGGGAGGACGTCACGTGACCGCACCAGGCAGGTAAGGGTCGAGGCAATGCAGACACTGTCAGTCTAGCTCAGTGAGCCAAGCAAGAGAGTCGAGCTGAGTAGCACACGCCTAGCGCATGGTACAAGGTCGCGCAGCGAACAGAAACTGTCACGGAAAGTGAAAGCGACAGTTTCAACTTCTCCGAGCAGCGAACGGCAAGTAGGTCAGTGAGCCGGTCGGACATCCGCAGCAAACATGCATAGGAGGCCGGGGTTTTTAAAACAGCATTGCGAGTAGTTGGAGAACTTTATTCCAAGCTGCATTTCAACGCAGAACGGCATAGTAGAGCGACATGGCGAGGCCAGCTTTAGGCGGAGATGATTATAGCATTGCAGTAAAACCGAGCGGGTTATTTCCCATTATATACGCAAGCATTATGACAGAAGCTGAACTTCATTACTGCATTGAGTTAGAACGTTTATTCAGCATTTGAATTATAAAAGCAGATAGTTACGAGATACTGCAACTTTGAACTTCGAATGAACGTAGTTTTTCTTAATGACATTACGACTATGCATTTCATAACGCATTCCAAGTAACATTAAATATTATAAGCAAATGGAATGTTGTAAGCGTATGCAATTAGGAACATTAGCATGTGCATTAATGCAATTATTTCTTATGAAGTGTTATGAATTACCGAGTATGAACACAGCTACAGGGTGTTTCATAAACTTAGACACTCTGATAAAACAATTTTATTTTCTACAGGTGAGGCTAAACCGCTGTGGAAATTGAACTTTCAACACTCAAACTGAACATTGTATAGAACAGTGGCGTAACGTAGAAGAGGAATAGGGGGTCCGCTGTTTCTATGAACTTTTTCGTGAGGATTTGGACAATATCCCCTATGGATAACCAGAAGTTCATCATGTCGGAGTAAACGCAGACAGAGACGCGATGGCACCACAGAGCGATGGATTCGATTCCTGACGGTAAGGAGGTCCACCAGCTGATTCACTTGGGATTTGAAGGCAATCGTCATTGCATGGATGGAATGATATTCACGCCGATGTTTCGAGAAATTCATTACATAGGGAAATTCGACGATCTTTGAAATTTAATAACAGCTGATTATGAGAAGGTACAGTAAGAGTTATAACTTTCTGATACGATTATTTTCATGAATACTGGGCACACATGTATATTTTTCTAATAGGAGTGATACGATTGTTTAGATATGTTTGACTTTATATGCTTCGAATTTTGCTAGAATATGGCGTGACCATATGATATGGCAGGCGTCATTATACGAAATTCTCACCATTGGTTGGCTTTATTAAGCAGATGTTCGGTCTTTTAGACATTTTTCCAGCAAGGATATTTTTCATGAATAGTTTTTTTGTGTGACGAGTATTTCGAACTCGTGATCTGCAATTGATTATCTATATTACTTCGTCAGTTCATTGCATACTAGCGAGTGTGTATTATTCATCAGTAGGGATTTTTTCCATTGGATTGTTTGGAGATATTAAGATGTTATTCACTTTAGTGAACGAATATCGCTTTTATATGACAACTAGAGACTTGTTGATTCCTATCTGGTACATTCACTCATATAGTCTTCGAGATGGGGTCTTTCGTATTTATACGATTGTATGGTGGTTACTCATCTTACCCATCGTTCAGGGCACTATCATGATTAGTCGACGGGGCGAGGTCTTTCGTATTTATACGATTGTACGGTGGTTACTCATCTTACTTGCCATTGAGGGACTCATTTTAATCATCCGAGTGTACATGAGATTGTAAGTGAATCAAACAAGGAACTACTAGTCACATATCAGTCGAAATTTTGTTAAATAAAGTAAAGATAAATGTCATCAGGGTTACATTTGTAATTCTTGTTTGCCAATCCAATATTTTGTTGCTATACCCTTTTGAGAGTAATTTCAGTTTAACAGCTGGTACAGCTGATGCTTTTGATGATTTTTATAATTGTGTTTGATACCTTTGAGAAGGATTTAAAGTAATTGAATCTTGTAAGATGAATCATTAATGGTCAGATTTATTTTAAGGCAGATCAGTATTGCAGATTTTGATATGAGAGATTATAGCACATTGGTGTTTTTCTGTGAAGTGAATTATGAGAATTGTAAGAGAATTTATGCTATTTGAAAGCAGATCTTGAATTACTAAGGTAATATTCTTTCCAATTGTTTAAGAAGTTGTCTGGATGTGATCAGATTAATTACAGTTATTGGAGATAGTGCGCGTTGATAATTTGAAGCCAGTTATATATGTTTTGTAGATCATGCAACATGGTTAAGTGAAGTTCGTGATAGGCATTTTGTGGAAGTTGCCAAGTGATAGTTGCAATGTTGCTAATGCATTTTGAAGCAGACATGAGGTTGTCGAACCCAGTCTAGCGTAATTGTTGAGATTCATGCTGTATGTGCTGAATATTTATGGAGTTTTTGTGGAATAATTGTTGTATTCAAATGTGATATTTGAAGAATTGAGGATATATAATGTAGTTGTGGATAGTCAGATCCAACGTGATGTCGTGAAGGCAATAATATTTTTTTGGCATGAAAATTAAATACGAGATATAACTTGGAAGTGATAAAACTGTAAGAAAACGTTCTATAACCCATATTAAACAATTTGTTAGGAAATTAAACAAATAAATAAAGTTGATAATACAAGATTTTCTGCGAATAACAATTAATGAAATAATAATCTGAAATTTGAGCATAATAATGATCTGACCTAATGAAATAAAAATCAGAATGACTAGATGAAATAATAAGAATCTAAATAACCAGAATAATAAAATTTAAATAAATTGATGAATTAAGTTTTGGAATAAATCAATGAATTAAATAAATGAATAAATTAAAGATTGAATAAATAAACTGATTTAAATAAATTAATAGATGATTGGATAGATGATGAATAACTGAATTAGAAAGCGATAATTAATTAAAGAAGCTGATGATTAATGAATTTATATGGAATTAAATAAATTTAATTGAGATATAATTTGAGGAATTGCAACTTGAGTTGAGGAATTAAACAATTTATATTGCTGATTTAAGATGATTTAATTTGAAGTAGATGATAAAATAAGAGTGTGTGAATAATTAGAAAGTATAATGAAGTAATGATAATAATTTTCATTTAAATGATTTAATGGTGATGAGTTAATGATTCTGACAGGAATATGTTGAATTTTGAGATGAGAATTAATGTGAGAAATATTTAATTTTGATGATGATGATAGTGATGACCAACGAGCCGTGAATTTTCTGTAATTCACAAACAAGAAAGTATTAATGACAATGTAAATAGTGTAAATTAATTATTCAATGTTTAGGAGCATTTTACTAACGTGTTCAACATTTAAATTATGCCATGCAAGCCATAAATTGCGTGATATTTAAAATATGTGATTATAATATGTGTATGTTTAGACAGATTAATAACTTTTTCAAATCCACATTTATGATGTTAAATTAAAGAGAAATTAGGTCTCAGGTATCACAAATGTCAGTGACGAGAGACATAGTGCTACAGTGAACCTGAGAAACCAAGAGAACTTTAGAGATTTTTCTTGCTATGTGGATGAAATACTTTTGATTAGAAAAGAGATGGTTCGATTTTTGGACAATGACAATTTAACGTTGGCAATCGACCATACTCTCAGGTAGGATGAATATTTAAAATGTCTGTCTGACTATCAAAGTGAAATAAATTTGTTTTTATCATAGTTGTGATCTGATGATGGTGTGATTTTCCTTTTTCTTTCCTTGTCTTGAGTGAGGCTTAACCGGAAAGGATGTAGTTTGCTAGGAATTCAGTTGATGGCGCCCATTTATATTTGCATTATTTTTTTATTAAACTTAAGCCCTTAACGACCCTAGAGATACTTTGTCTCGTGTTACCCACTGCTTTTTCGATAACTCAGCTGAATTTCCGACACATTCCTTATTTGACTAGAGGTTCATTTAACTCCGCTCTGTCCTGGAACTCCAGGAATGCGATGTAATAGCAGATGGGTCATCGCATCCCCAGGACGAACGGGTACAATACATGGCCGCTATTTGCAAACTATTGGGCTGATGACCTTGTAGTCAGTCATAAGATGCTTTCCACTAAAAGTCATGTTGTTGCAAAATCCGGTAGAGATCAAATTATTAGGATGGTCGAAATTTTATATAAGCTTTTAACATTTCGGTGGCTGTCATTCCGTTTCCGTCAAGATGGCGGCGATATAAAACATGACACTGAGGTGCCTTTTGCTAGTGCTACCTCTGTACCAAATTTCGTTCAATTCGGTTTCACCGTGTTTGAATTGATAGAGGGAATCGATTTGCACACATACTTGGCCACCATCTGCAAACTATTGGGCTGATGATCTAGCAGTTTGGACAGAATATGCTTCCCACATAAAGATTTGTTGTTGCAAAATTTGGTAGAGACTAGATTATTAGGTTGGTCGTAATTACATTCTAGCCTTTAACATTTGGGTGGCCGCGATTACGTTTCCGTCAAGATGGCGGTGATATAAAACATGACACTGAGGTGGCCTTCTCTAGTGCTACCTCTGTACCAAATTTCGTTCCATTCGGTTTCACCGTGTTCGAATTAATAGGGGGAATCGATTTTCACACAAAGATGGCCGCCATCCGCAAAATATTAGGCTAATGACCTATTAGTTTGGTCAAAGGATGCTCCCTCCATAATGGTATGTTGATGCAAAATTTGGTAGAGATCGGATGATTAGGTTAATCGTAATTTGATTTAAGCATTGAATATTTGTGTGGCCGCCATTACGTTTCCGTCAAGATGGCGGCGATATAAAACATGACACTGAGGTGCCCTTTGCTAGTGCTACCTCTGTACCAAATTTCATTCCATTCGGTTTCACCGTGTTCAAATTAATAGGGGTAATCGATTTTGACACAAAGATGGCCGCCATCTGCAAACTATTAGGCTAATGACCTATTTGATTTGTCAAAGGATGCTTCCTCCATAAAGGTATGTTGTTGCAAAATTTGGTAGAGATCGGATGATTAGGTTAGTCGTAATTTGATTTAAGCTTTGAACATTTGTGTGGCCGCCATTACGTTTCCGTCAAGATGGCGGTGATATAAAACATGACACTGAGGTGCCCTTTGCTAGTGCTACCTCTGTACCAAATTTCATTCCATTCGGTTTCACCGTGTTAGAATTAATAGGGGTAATCGATTTTGACACAAAGATGGCCGCCATCCGCAAACTATTAGGCTAATGACCTATTAGATTTGTCAAAGGATGCTCCCTCCAGAAAGGTATGTTGTTGCAAAATGTGGTAGAGATCGGATGATTAGGTTAGTCGTAATTTGATTTAAGCTTTGAACATTTGTGTGGCCGCCATTACGTTTCCGTCAAGATGGCGGCGATATAAAACATGACACTGGGGTGCCCATTGCTAATACTACCTTTGTACCAAATTTCGTTCTATTCTGTTTCACCGTGTTCGAATTAATAGGGGGAATCGATTTTCACACAAAGATGGCCGCCATCCGCAAAATATTAGGCTAAAGACCTATTAGTTTGGTCAAAGGATGCTCCCTCCATAACGGTATGTTGATGCAAAACTTGGTAGAGATCGGATGATTAGGTTAATCGTAATTTGATTTAAGCATTGAATATTTGTGCGGCCGCCATTTCGTTTCCGTCAAGATGGCGGCGATATAAAACATGACACTGAGGTGTCCTTTGCTAGTGCTACATTTGTACCAAATTTCGTTCAATTTGCGCTCACCGTGTTCGAATTGATAGGGGGGGGACCGACATTCAGAGTACACCCACTCACACACACACACACACAGACTCACACACACACATACACACACACAAACAGACACACTTTTTTTTCGCCCTGTAGTGATCTCATAAGTCTACTTTCATTTTTTGCAAAAATCGAAAGTAGGCTAAAACACTACCATGCATGTCATTTGTTCATGAATTAGAGTGTCGCCACTACCAGGCCCACATTCAAGCGAGCTGGTCGATGAAAATTATGGACGGAGTTGTAGCATTATAAAGAAGTTAGATGTGTCTAATTAGGTATGCTAATAACTATATTTTGTGCTAAACCTTTCAATTCCAACGACAGGCTCAGTGGTTAAACAGACATTAGCGTTGGAAAGGTGAAAGTTAAAGTAAAGGCTAACACACGATTCGGAAGGAACGACTGCACTTGTGGAAAGTGTGTGCCCAATGGGTGCCCCACAGTCTTCAACCACACCAGGAAGCATGTTGAATGGCCTACTGTCTTGGTCTTGGTTGGATGATTGATGCATGCTGCTGCTCGCTTTGTATCGTCACGTGACCTTCCACGCTCTGGTCGGAACCCCACCTCGTTACACACGCCACGATTAGCCGATGTCGTCACCGGTTTGCGCATTACAGTCTCCGGCTCGTTACTTTTTGAACGCACCTTATAGTAAACCCATTGAGGTTTATACAATAACTCTATAACAAACTAAACAATAACAATCGTGGTTAGATGACAATGAAACGGTGCAAAAACTGAGAGAACTTGCTTCTAAGTGTCCCTTTTGAAAACAAAAACATTCAGAATCTGTATCTCACGATGATCAGTATCAGTCTTTAGTAGACCTCCCCGCTCACGGAGGAGACATGCTCTCAATGAGACCATCAAGTTTATCTTGAGGTAAGAGGTCCCACTCCTCTATGGCAGCGTCAGCATACTGTTACGGCTGTGAGTTTGTGTCATCACTCGCCGCATGAGTCACAACTGCCCCAGGGCTGGGCTGTGCCCTGCCTCCCGTATTGCGTGCGCCTTATGCAACAGGGCTACTAGGACAAAGGGGTAGTCCAGAATATTCGTGACTGGACCAGCGATGGAAACCTCGAGAAGCCGTGAACCCTGGATGGATCTAGAAGCATTTATTGAGTCACCGGCCTGCTAAATAAGTGCGACCTGTCAAGCAGTTGTTGTTGTTGTTGTTGTTGTTGTGTTTTACGAGCGAGTGCGAGCGCGTATCCTGAGCGACAGAAGTGTGGAGACTTGCGAAACCGACTAGTGAAGCCGATTCTCGTGACAGCGAAGGGAGTGAGGAGCTTACAGGGGACTGCCTGTGTTTTGAGCGAGTGTGCTTACTTGTGCGAAGAGAGGTCATTGTGGTGAGTTGCAAAACAGTGAGTGACAAGAGCTAGTGCAGCTATTTCCATCCAGCGTACGGGGCCACCTCATTACGAGGGATTAACTGTGGTCTGTTGACAATGAAAGGGGAAGTATTCTCGACGTGAGGAAACTGGAGTAAGGTAATAATTGCTGTTGAGTAGTGTACTTTTCTGACTGCAATAAAATTAATTATTTCTTTAAGCAGTAATTGGTGTTGTGCTTTATACCCACCGTAATCCAGTTAACAAAGGTGCCACTAGGGGGTGGCACGTAACAATACAATGACTCTAGTCCAAACATTTATGAAGCAGTGTATATTAATTTCATCAGGGCTGCCACGGTGGTTACATATGTTGCTAACAATTGAAGATGTTTGACTTATTTAATTTAATTATTATAATTCAGGAGTTCACTTATTATTATTTAGTATATGAGGGCGGATCGAAAAGTCTTTGCCCGTATTTTTATTAAAAAAAACAAGAAGTTTCGTGACGAACTAAAGAGCCTACTTTCTTAAAATTTAAGATGTATGCCATTGATTAATCTATATGGATCTATCTAGTGTAACCTATATTTTATGAGTTCCCCATGACAGTTTTAATGTAGGCTAGTGGGTTTATTATTTCTTTATATCATGTTATCGTGTTGGCAACGTGTTCAATTGCATTGGACACGTCTGCAGTAGACGCAGTGTCATTATTATTATTATTACTATTATCATATACGTATACTTTTTATTATTAATTATTCAATGTATTTTAGGTCACTATTGACGAGATTCTGAAGCTAGCTCTAATCGTATGTTGTCTAAGAAAGTTTATTAATATTGTTCAGACCACCGAACCAGGAGTCAGGTTAATGTTCTGGTCACACGTGCAGGAGGCAACACTTAATGGACACTATTGTCTCGAGCAGGTATGCTCGCTCACCCCGAGGGGGTGATGAGGAAGCGGCCGAGCAAATGCAATGAGTGGTCTGGACAAACAGGCGTATGACAATAGCAATTCTGTGAAGACTTCCTGGAAGGACCTGTGGCTGGGAGACGTGTTGTAGCAAGCGACCTAGTGCACGGCGGAAGGGATTGTCTCGCTGGACTTTGAGATGTCAGGTTGTGTAGGGTGTCTCTCTTGAGCTGAGCGCTTGGTGTTTCTACGGAAAGCTTGAAGACCGTACGGTACCTCCGAATTGTTTTAGTATGGAGGGTACCACGTGATTGGGTTCTGGCTGTAATGCCACAATCATAGTAGGGCTAATACCCATCAAGATAACTGTGCTAAGTTGAAGAAGACCTTCATGGCGGTAAACCATAATGGCATGGCTGACCAGCTTCAAAGTGGTGATGAAATGGACATATTGGGCAGACGACGGCATTACCGGTAATGTGAAAAACAAATAATAAATCTTTAAAGGCCTAAATATTATTATTATTATTATTATTATATTATATTATATAGTTTTAATTGCATTTCTTGTGTGTCACTCTTTTTCTTATATTAATCAATTTCTTGCATGATGCAGCTTCAGAATATAAAGTAAATTTAAATTGGATAGTTTCTTTTTAGTTAGATGCATGTAAACCTTCCTTCATCTTTATTAATTTATAGGAGGTTTTGGTAAGGCCTATGTACGAGCCAGTCCTTTCAGAATATCTGCACACGCCCGGAGATGAGAAGAGTTTCGATAAGGTGGATTTGTTCAATTACAGTACTAATTATGTCAGTTTGTTTAAATTTTAAAGAAAGGCCATTTATGAGGCAGAATATTCATTTTTATTTAATTTTTGTATCTTCAAAGTTACAAATGGCTTCTCTGGGTGAAGCCATCTTGTGGCAAGAATTGATAGATTACAAATGGCGCCCAACTATGGAGTGTGAATAAGGATGGCTGGTGCATAGTATGGCAGTACGTACAGGGAATTTGTGAAATCTGATCGGGTGTTTTAGGAAGGGTATATATGTTCAGTGATTTTGGAGGGTATGCTAAGTAATAAGAGTGAGCCTGATTTATTAAAGTTGAGATTTAGAAGTGTTGACAGAAGCACTCTTGGTCATTCTAGAAGAGGCAGGAGTCAGTCAAACAGGCAGACCAATAAACGGTCAGATTCCACAAATTCGAAAGTAGTTCTTAGTAAAATGGCAGATAAGGATGTGATTTCTGGTACGTTGGAGGGACGTGAGGGGGCCGAGAAAGATGATGTTGCAACTAGCAAGGAGTTAGGAATGGGAGTGAATAGTGACGAGGAAAATGTAGGGCTGGGGGAAAACTCACAGATGATCAAGTTAATGGAGCAGATGATGTCTAAATTCAGTAGTAAACTAAGTGATTTAAGTACTAAAATGGATATTCAGAGTAATGATTTATGTACTCAAATTAATAATCAAAGCAGTGAATTTAGTACTAAGATAGACATTCAAAGTACGGATTTAGAGAGCAAAATTAATAAGATTGTAGAGAGTATGAGTAAAGGCTATAAGGAAATTCGTCAGGAAATTGCTAGTAGAATTGAGATGGTAGATAAAAGATTCGATCAAGTTGAGGAGAAGATGAGCTTACAGAGGCAGGGCATTATGGATACTGTTGATAAGCAGATAGGCGAGGTGAGTAATGAGGTAGCCATTGTCAAGAAAGAAGTTAGTGAGAGGTTGATAGTTGTAGAGGAAGAAATGAAGGGTATAACTGAGATTAGAAATAAGCAGGTGTCTTTCGAACAGGAGCTAGCGGTTTCTTCAGCCAGAGTAACGATGGTAGATAAGAGTTTAAAAAAGGAGATTAGTGAACTGAAATCCTTTAATAAGAGCGAAAATTTGAAATTAAGAAGAGAGCTGAATCAGGCCAAGTCAAATAAGGAAAATTGTAATCACTCTGTAGGACATAGTAACTTCTATCGGGAATCTGACTTACCTAAATTTAGTGGAAGGCAGTTTAACCCTATGGAGTTTGTTAAAGTTGCTCAGAAGAGGTTTTCGAAAGGGTTAGAAGATGGGACTTTAGACTGGGATATTGTTGAGGAAATCATATCATTAGCTTTTGTGGGGGAGGCTAAATCTTGGTATCAAGTTTTTAGGGGAGGTTTTCAGGGGTTGGAAGATTTTAAGCAGAAGTTTGAGGGAAAGTTCTGGAACGAACAGACTAAAGGAAGAGAAAGAGACAAGATTTCTTTTGGGAGGTATCAGTCGAATCAGGGGGTGAGCATGACGGAGTATTTCCTCACACATGTCCTTATCAGTCAGAATTTAGACACTAGTTCTTCTGAAGGTGATATTGTTAGGCGTATGGCCCGTCATTTTTCTGATGAGGTGAAGATGGCCGTAGTCATGCAGGATGTAAATACGATTAAGGACATGGAACGTGTGTTAGAAAGGTTTGATACTTTGGGTAGAATGGGAGGTAAGAGGCAAGAACAGGGAAGGGAAGGAAATTACGATCAGGGGTATCAGGAGGAAGGGAATAGGCATTATGAGCGTAGGAATATTGATAGGCTAGGTAACTTTGTGAGGAATGATAGAGGAAATTTTGTAAATAGGGATAGGAGTGACCAAGGGAATTTTCGGAATAGGGGGCGCGGAGAACAGAGGCTGGCAGAAAATCGGGGACCTGGGGAACAAAGGCAGTTAGAGAATAGGGGGCGTGAAGAAGAGAGACAGCCAGCTCAGCCGAGTAATTTAAACGGGAACAGGGCTCTTTAAGACGGTCAGATAGAGGGTCCCATCCCAGTATTCCAGTTCATGTGTTGAAGAAGATAGAATACGACCTTGATGTTAGAAAGGAATTGTTAGATGACCAGGTTGAGGTTATGCAGGAGAGATGTGAGCCTACGTTGATCAGTCCGGTGATTAAGGTGAAGATATGGGGTCAAGTCGTCGATGCCTTATTGGACTCAGGGAGCATGTGTTCTTGCATTAAGGCAGGCTTTTATGATGAGGTTAAGAGTAAAGGAGAAGTCATAGAGGAGATTCCTGTGTCCAATATATTTATATTGTCTGCTGTTGGGACTAAGTCACAGAGAGTGCGTAGACAGGTTGTCGCACCTATGTACATTGATGAGAAATGTGGTCGTCAGAGTTTTCTAGTGGTCGCGAATTTAGTGTATCCTGTCATATTGGGTGCGGATTGGTTAAGCAGTCAGATGTGTAAGCTTGATTACGGCGAATCTAAGGTGAGATTCAAGTGGGGTGAGAATTTTGATACGATTAGTCTGAGTTATCAGGTGGACTCGGGAACTTTTGTGAGTATATCAGTGTGTGTCCAGGTTTTAAATGAAGAGGAAGAAGTCAGTGAGGTTAGTAGCGACATGGTATCAGAGGATATTCAAAGTTGTAGTATGGTAGTGGAAGAGGAGCGTGAAGGCGAATTTTCAAGTGTTGTGGAAGATACCATGTTGGAGGTAGAGCAGAAGGCTCAGTTGTTAGAGGTCTTGAGAGACCACAGTGAGGTGTTCTCTGACAAACCTGGTAGGACACATGTTTACGAGCATAGTTTCGAGATCACCGATAGGTCTAGTTTTAATGGTGTTAGATACCCGATACCACACGCCCATGTCAAAGCAGTAGATGATGTCATTTCGCAGATGCTAAACGATGAGGTGATCGAATTCAGTAGGAGCCAGTATGTCAATCCGTTGGTAGTAGTGATTAAGAAGGATGGGTCAGTTAGGCTATGTTTGGATGCAAGACAAGCTAATAAACGCATTGCGCCGGATCATCAGCGACCGGAAACTACTGAGGATTTAGTTCAGAGATTTGGGGGTAAAGAATGGCTGTCCACATTAGATTTGAGTGCTAGTTTTTGGCAGGTACCCTTACGGAAGGAGGATAGGCAATTCACGGCTTTTTGTTACAAAAACCAGCTGTTACAATTTACACGGATTCCTTTTGGTATGAAAACATCGTCAGCTGGGCTCATTCGCGCACTTAACATCGCTCTGGGACACGACACAGGGGATTTCACAGCTAGTTACATCGATGACTTAGTCATCGCATCACGTACATTTGGGGAACACATGGAACACCTTAGAATCGTTTTGGGGAAGTTGCATCGGGCCGGGTTCACAGTGAAACTTAAGAAGGCGACCTTTTGTGCACAACAGATCACGTTTTTAGGCCACACTATTACACCACAGGGGGTTACGCCAGAAGGGTCGAAATTAAACAACATAATCAACACTCGAACACCACGTAACGTCAAACAACTTCGCTCTTTTCTGGGGGTATGTAATTATTTCAGGAGGTTTGTACTGCGGTATTCGCAGCTGTGCGGGCCATTTAGCGGGTTACTTAAACAGAATTTTAAGTGGGTTTGGGAAAAGGAACACGATGAGGCATTCATCAAACTTAAAGAGGGTTTTAGGGATGCTGTCACACTTAGGTACCCCGGGCAGGATAGTCAGTATATAGTGATGACAGATGCTAGCGACTTAGGGTTAGCAGGGGTGCTTTGTCAAAAGGATGGGGATGGTAATCTAGGCATCGTGTCACTCGCTAGTAGAGGTCTAAATTCCGCGGAGAAAAGATACACTACTAGTGAGAAGGAATTGCTAGCCATTGTGTATTCGCTGGGTAAGTTCCGGACCTATGTGCTTGGCCGGAAATTCCTAATCTATACAGACCATAACGCACTTACGTTTCTTAGGACATGTAGGATAACCTCGAACCGGCTTTCTAGGTGGATATTGGCGATCCAAGAGTACGATTTTGATATATTTCACGTAAAAGGGTCAGAAAACGCATTCGCGGATTTTGTGAGTCGCCACCCGGAAATTGCTGGGGAGGGAGTTGAAGCTAGGAGAGAGGAAGGAATTTTGGTCTGTGTAACTAGGATTTCAGATAGGGACGGGGAGAGGTTAAAGTTGGGAAAAATGAGAGAGGAACAATGCAAGGACGAGGAGATTCAGGACATTTATCGGGAACTCGAGGAAATGGAACATATGAGCATTGCTAAGAGGGGTAATAAGGAATTCAGGCTTTTTAACGACTTGCTAACTAGGAAATGCTTTGGCGAGAGATGGTGCGTGTGGGTTCCTAAGTCTTTGAGGTATGATATTATCTGGTTTTATCATAAGGAGTTAGGCCACTATGGTGCAGAGAAGGTGTTGGGTGCTATTCAGGAGAACTTCTTCTGGAAAAACATGGGCAGGGAAGTCAGAAAAACCCTAGCAACATGTGAGTTGTGTCAGAAGTGCAAGCACCCCACAAGGTATTTAGAAGGGCCAAGGCAGGCTGTTTTAACTCAGAAACCAGGTGAGTTGGTGTGTGTTGACCTCTATGGGCCGTTGGTGAAGTCTCAGTATGGCTACCAATATGTGTTTGTCGTTGTTGATGCCTTTTCCAAGTATGTTAAGCTCTATCCTCTAAGACAGGCCACGGGGAGGGGTTGTGTAAGTTGCATACTGGGGAAATATGTTCCGGAGTTTGGTAAGCCAGTCCGAATACTCTCAGACCACGGTTCTCAGTTCACCTCGAAGATATGGAGGACCAAGTTGAGTGAACTGGGAATACAGTGTACGTATTCCTCTATTAGGTATCCCCAAGGAAACATGTCTGAGAGAGTAATGAGAGAACTAGGGCGCATGTTTAGGACCTATGTGAGTGAGCGACATAATGCCTGGTTTTCGGTGCTTGAGGACGTTGAGCGTTGGCTCAATGTAACTAAACACGAGAGCACGGGTCGCACTCCCATAGAAGTCCAGCTGGGCAGGAAGCCTGTCAGCGAATTTGCTATGATTTTGGGTTTGAGGACAGGGGAGGCCGTACCCAGAGATTTAAGTATCAGGTTAGCTGGGGAACATTTATGTAAGGCCAGTAAGAAACGGCAGAAGCAGCAAGGGAAGCAGGCAGGAGATAAGTTAGATGTAGGTGACCTTGTGCTTTTGAGGGTGCCTCATGTCTCGTCCGCAGACCAGAAATTGGTGAGTAAATTTTTTCATTTGTATGAAGGACCGTATGAAATTGCACGGAAATTAGGGGCCTGTGCGTACGAGCTCCTTACAAAGGACGGAAGGGTGCTAGGGATTTACAATATTTCCAATCTGAGGATGTACATATCCTAGTAGCCCTGTTGGTTGTGTATATATTTGTGGAAGGAAGGAGTTAGGATTTTGGAAGGGAAGTCATGCCTAAAAGGATTGCTTTTTATTCTATGGTATAGGACCAAATGAATGAAAAGCAAGGGGGCGTTCTGTAACCTATATTTTATGAGTTCCCCATGACAGTTTTAATGTAGGCTAGTGGGTTTATTATTTCTTTATATCATGTTATCGTGTTGGCAACGTGTTCAATTGCATTGGACACGTCTGCAGTAGACGCAGTGTCATTATTATTATTATTACTATTATCATATACGTATACTTTTTATTATTAATTATTCAATGTATTTTAGGTCACTATTGACGAGATTCTGAAGCTAGCTCTAATCGTATGTTGTCTAAGAAAGTTTATTAATATTGTTCAGACCACCGAACCAGGAGTCAGGTTAATGTTCTGGTCACACGTGCAGGAGGCAACACTTAATGGACACTATTGTCTCGAGCAGGTATGCTCGCTCACCCCGAGGGGGTGATGAGGAAGCGGCCGAGCAAATGCAATGAGTGGTCTGGACAAACAGGCGTATGACAATAGCAATTCTGTGAAGACTTCCTGGAAGGACCTGTGGCTGGGAGACGTGTTGTAGCAAGCGACCTAGTGCACGGCGGAAGGGATTGTCTCGCTGGACTTTGAGATGTCAGGTTGTGTAGGGTGTCTCTCTTGAGCTGAGCGCTTGGTGTTTCTACGGAAAGCTTGAAGACCGTACGGTACCTCCGAATTGTTTTAGTATGGAGGGTACCACGTGATTGGGTTCTGGCTGTAATGCCACAATCATAGTAGGGCTAATACCCATCAAGATAACTGTGCTAAGTTGAAGAAGACCTTCATGGCGGTAAACCATAATGGCATGGCTGACCAGCTTCAAAGTGGTGATGAAATGGACATATTGGGCAGACGACGGCATTACCGGTAATGTGAAAAACAAATAATAAATCTTTAAAGGCCTAAATATTATTATTATTATTATTATTATATTATATTATATAGTTTTAATTGCATTTCTTGTGTGTCACTCTTTTTCTTATATTAATCAATTTCTTGCATGATGCAGCTTCAGAATATAAAGTAAATTTAAATTGGATAGTTTCTTTTTAGTTAGATGCATGTAAACCTTCCTTCATCTTTATTAATTTATAGGAGGTTTTGGTAAGGCCTATGTACGAGCCAGTCCTTTCAGAATATCTGCACACGCCCGGAGATGAGAAGAGTTTCGATAAGGTGGATTTGTTCAATTACAGTACTAATTATGTCAGTTTGTTTAAATTTTAAAGAAAGGCCATTTATGAGGCAGAATATTCATTTTTATTTAATTTTTGTATCTTCAAAGTTACAAATGGCTTCTCTGGGTGAAGCCATCTTGTGGCAAGAATTGATAGATTACAAATTAAGTTGGTAATATCGAAATTTCTAATTAGTACCTGGCATAATGTAGCCTAATGTAGCCTAATAGAGTACTACTGTTGGCATCCCTGGTGACGGAATATATTCTTAGTTTCATCTCTTAAGGTACAGAATACAAAATTTGGTTGAAGTCCAATAGATAGCATGGACGTTACATGCAGTTAAACATTGGATCTAACAGCGCACGTAAAATTATGTTGGCAACAATGTCATGCACGCATTGGTCAGAAATAATCTGAAATAATACGCTCTATTGTTGTGCCAATTTTGAATAGAATCCATTAGTTAGTATAGAAGTTGAATGCATTTTATAATTGGACCTATGAGCAGGCTTAGAATCATGTTGGAAGCACTGACGTATATTTGTTACTCCAAATTAATCTAGAATGCCAGGTACTATACGTGTGCAAAGTTTAAAGCTATTGGCTTGCATACTTTCTGATATATTGATAGTAGGGTAACAAAATAGAGACAACGTTTATTAACAGTTGGCAGCCCTGGTTGCTCTTAAGAGTACGAATAGTCATATATGTTATGGTACACTTAGCACATACGACATTTGGTTGACATCCAAATGAGAGTATAGAAGTTACATGTATTTAAAGTTGGACCTCTCAGCAGGCTTAGAATCATGTTGGTAGCACTGTCGTATATAAGTTACTTCAAATTAATATAGAATGTCAGGTACTATACGTGTGCATAGTTTAAAGCTGTCGGCTTGCATACTTTCTGATACATTGGTATTTGGATAAAAGATATTGAGAGCATTTATTAACAGTTGGGAGCCCTGGTGGATCTAAAGAATACGCTCAGTCATATCTGTTGATGTACACATAGCACATACAAAATTTGGTTGAATTCCAATTGATAGTGTAGAAGTTATATGCATTTAAATATTGGACCTATCAGCAGGCTTAGAATCATTTTGGCAACACTGCCATGTATGGCCTCCTGGAAATTAAACTTAAATAGTATTATCTATACGTGTGCCAATTTTGAAATAGCACCCATTCATACAGTACAATCCAAGATATCCTACATGGAGCTCAAATTTCGATTGCTATTTTTCAGCAGTTGGTAGCACTGACATTTTCAAATACGTCATTGAGATATTCAGGTACAGATCTTTATTGCTACCAAATTTTGTTTCGATTACTGCAGCCGTTTGGGAGTTGATAGGGGAGACACACACACAGCCACACAGACAGAAGGACAGACACACATTTGCCCGTATCGATCTCATAAGTCTACTTTATCCTCATTTTTGCAAAATGTGAAATGTAGGCTAAAAATACATAGAGGGGATTACAATTTCAAAATTAAACTCAAGAGATTCCTGAAAATAATATCTAACATGCTCGATAACGCCAAATGTTGTGATGTGAATGCGTCAAGACTGACAGTCCTCTGTATTGCTGTCACTCTTCTAGAAACAATTACTGTAGCTACATTCACAGCAGTGATATATCAGTGGTTTGTTCCTATTTAACTGATATGTATTTAAATGCACCAGCATTTGTCTTGTACGCTACTCAATAACTAGCAGTACTGGAGCTCAACATGACAACTGGATGCATTAGGCGGAACCAAACTGACGTTTCATAATGCAATGGCGTGCATTAGAGAAGATACTAATAACATTATTACTGAAATTCATACTAGCTCACACCTGCTCTCTCGTATAGGAGAATAATACTTGTGCATTCGCTAGAAGGCCCTCGGTTCGATTCGAGGTTCCATCAGGGATTTCTGAACTGATGGAGCGTGCATTCAATCTCGTGAGGACAATTGAGGGGTTCACTGATCTGAGAGACAACAACCCATATAAAAACGAAGACCCACTGATGTGACACGTCAGCAAATGCAAGTCTTGTAATCGTGTTAAAGCGGAAACATGAGATATGTATAAGATTATAGCCTAGCACGCACCCCTCTAAGAGGCATTCATCGTGAATGTTAGATTTTATTTTCACAAGTCTCTTGACTAGTGTTTATACAGCCAAATGTGTCTGGTATTTTTTCGCATTTAAGTATTTCTTGCATCATTTATCCATTCTTCCGCCGGTTTGCCCTATATCATATCTTTACGCTGGCTGCGTTGCTCAGCGGTAACGTTCTCGCTTGCTGGCCCCAAGGTTGCAGGTTGGTATCCTGGCGCAGTCACCTGGCATTTGAGGGTGCGCAAATGCAAGGGAGCAATTTCAGTAAATTTACTGGCACGTTAAATATCCCCTTCGGGGCAAAATTCCGGCACCCCGGCGTCTCTAAAAGCCAGAGTAGTTAAAAGGGACGTAAAACCAATAACATTAACATTATCATATCTTTACACCATGTGTCTTGGTATGTTATTTACAGTAGTATCCCTTGATTTTGAGTACGGGTCTTGTTTTATTTAAATTACTGTTGTGCAGACGATGCTGGTTGTGTTGTTCGTTGTGAAGTCCATTTTATGCCCTTTTTCGTTAACAAATTGCCTTCTCTGTTAGCCTTGTGGTTCGGTGCCTATCACAAACGGCAGCTGGTCACCCATTGTAGTGATACGAGATTGCATACGGCGCAGTGATATGCACAATATATTTTACTGCCAGATGCCTTGCCACTCATTACAGGACATCCATGTGGTCTATTCCAGTAGGATAACGCTCGGCCATACACAGCAAGAGTGGTAAAGAACTTCCTCCACAACGTAGGTCCACTGATGAAGCCCTCCTGAATCTGAGATTTTCACCAATTGAACAGTTCCAGAACCACTTGAAACGCCAATTGAGAGAACCAGACAGTATACAAGATTTTCAGAACCAGTTGCAACAAATATAGACAGATAAACCGCAGGATACCTGTATGCTTTCATGTTCATCTGTATTAAACTCTGTTTCTAAATTAAACGTGGACCAACAAGGTAATAACTCCATGCAGGTAGTGAGAGATCCGTGGATACAAGTGCTAACTTACTTTCATGATGTAGTGATTTGCGTGCATCAGCGTTACAGTCTAGCATAGCTGGTTACACGCAATTCTCACAAATCCATCTTTGTCCGTGATTTCATTTTTTCTTTTTTCTTTTGTCGGCCAGTGTATTTTCAACGTAGCTGCACTTGTCTGGCTGGCCACTCACAGTTTAGAAATTACCTCGCAGTAATTCAGTACACATTACAACACGGCTACCTAAATATGGATGGAGATACTGGGAATGGTGGATGCATTACGGGGAAACGCTTGGACGTTTCATAATGCAGTGACGTGCATTAGCGAGCAGACACACATCCTACAAGCGTACAGGCTTACAGTATGATCAAGCTGGTAGTGCGCTGGTTTGCAAATCTCAGCCTAATGCGAATGTACTGTTAAAATTGAGTTGCCTATAAGTTTCAGTGTTCAAGTAACTTAGTAACGGTATGTAATGAGAGACGGAGGATAAATTAAAGTGTTCATTCTCCTAGATACAAACATGTCCGAGGGCTTTGTATCCCGGAATACCGATATTTCTTCTTCTCCTATACTTTGCCCAAGGTTGCGGAATCAAAGGTGCTTGAATGCGTGATACTTGTCTATAGAATTACGAGCACATTAAAGATCTCCTTCAGGGAAAAATTACGGAAACCCGGCGTTTGTAAAGCAACAGTAGTTAAAAGGGCCCGTGACCCAAATGACGTCAACATGATTAACCTATCACTTTCTCCAAGAGATGGTTGGTTGGTTCCTCAGTTTAGGGGCGGTCATGTAGCCCCATGCAATTTGGGGGGGTGTAGAAACTGACTGATAACCGGTGTTAATTGTGATGGCTGTGTTAGTGTGTGATATTTTTTTTAAAATTCAAGTAAGGACTGCAGACATTCAATTTTCAAATAGTTCATTATTTTGCTACCAAATGCCACCGTCAACGACAACTAGTTCAGAAATTGGTTACTAGATCCCACCGCAGTCGGCTCCTGGTGACGAACGTTGGAACCTAAGAGCGTTAGGCAAATCTAACCTATAATTTATCTTCACACAAGTGTAATTAGTGGAAGGTTCTTTTACATGCCATAAATCTATGACATGGGACCACCGGCCTTACTTCCTGCCCTCCAAAAACGCGTAGTGATGGATTTTAACGCTATTAAAAATCCGACGACCTCGGCCGGGTTTGAACCCGCGACCTTGGGCATAGAATGTCTCCAAGAGAAAAAGACGAAGAGAGCCTGGTTCAATGAGATACAAAAAGATCTTTATGAGATTGGGATCTCATCTGAAGATATCCAGGAGCTAGACCAGCTTAAGAGAAAACTCTTTGAACATCAGAGTTTCCAACCTTAGCCGACGCTGAAAACTGAAAAGGCGGTGACAAACGAGAGAAAAGAACAACACCGCCTACGAATGAAGGAATACTGGGCTAATTTTAAAGCTAAAAGGAAACAGTAGTAACGTGACCGTAAATCTTGTGATTATGCGCCACGGGACTTCCTTTTTACGTGGAATCCGAACCACAGGGCATGCCATTTCACTTCGCAAATCTCACGTGCATTGACCGGAAATCTAATCCAGTCCACCTTAGTGAGAGGCCGACAACTTGACCGCTGCGCCACCACGCCCCTCGGAGTAGAAGTGAACAACACTGTAAAATAAAACACATTATGACGTCTGAGTGGGTGTTCAAACCTACTTTTACACCGGTCTGTCTCACGGGACTCAATGAACCTTGTTTTAGCCATCATACCACAGTTTAATTTTCTAGCGGATTCGGGAAATGAACCAAGAACGAAGACAGCTAAAAGCTACGTCAGAAAATGGACGCGCGTTAAACAAACCCCACCACCTTAACACATCTAGTGCAACTAAAAGGAATGTTATCCCCTTAACATCAAAATCAGATCCACTGTACTAGACAACGTAATCTCGAACGCGATTTCAGAGCACTCTATGTGCCACTGTCAGAGGCTGAAGGTTCTGCCGTGTGAGAAACCTATTTATTCCTTTCCTCGCTAAAATGAGAGAGGAGAAGAAGAAAGGTCGAATCTACTGCCCTTATCTCAGGTAATCAATTCCGGGGTATTTTAAATCACACCACATTTACGATTTTCTTAATAGAGACTCATTATTCTTCTCTAATGACATCGATAAATCAATCAGCCGTGCCGTTTCCTGGCAAATCTCCATTTAACATCATTCCTTTTGCCAGTCAACTTTGCAAAGGTAACAGCGCGGTAAAATAAAAAGTGTAGAGATAAAAGAACGAGATGGAAAAGTCAGGTGCTAGAAATGCATGATTACTGTAAAAATGTTAAGTTCAGTCTCTCCAAAAGGTTACTAACTCAGGGATCAGCCGCTTTATATGGTGTCGGGGGAAGTATTGTGATTTCAGATACAGAGTATAGGGCTGTACATACAATCGAATGTCCGATTAAATCCACTACTTCAAATATTCACCAATTTTAACTCCGAAAAAATATTCAACTGCTTGAATCATTTGAACATTCGAAGTACCGTATGTTCGCTTTTGCGAATAGCTTGGTTTGTGTTTTTGTGTATTTCCCTTTGGGTGTGAAATAATTTTTATTTTGACTGCCCCATTATCCTGTTGTTAGTTTCCTTCCTTGCAGAGGGATCACGGTTAAACATATAAAACATGTTATGTTTATTTAATTACTTATTTTGTTCAATGTACTTACCATCTACTCGGAGTGCTGTAGAGCACTTCCGCACTTTCCAAAGTTTGAATCCGGAATGGTTCATCTTCACTGAGAGTCAACTGGGCGTTCTCCGTGTCGGACCAGTGATTGGCTGGTTGGTTCTCCCTCCCTGTCTTGGTGACGTATCATCCTGTGACGTCATTTCGGATATATATTCCGAGTGATCTTTCCCGGATGGTCATTCCTGAATTGGCATTCCTAAAGTAGCATTCTGAATCTGCTGGATTCTACAGAGATCCCGTCTGGGACTCTGGCGGGCCACGGTCCTGGACTCTAGAGATTTTTAGCCTATTTTTCACCTTTTGCAAAAATGAGGAAAAAGTAGACTTATGAGATCGATCCGGGAAAATGTGTGTCTCTCTGTCTGGCTGGCTGTGTGTGTGTGTGTCCACCCCCCCACCCCTATCAACTCCCAAACGGCTGCAGAAATCAAAACCAAATTTAGTATGAGTAAAGATGTGCACCTGAATATCTCACGTCCATATTTGAAAATGATGTCAGTGCTACCAACTATTGAAAAAACGCACTAGAAATTTGAGCTCCATGTTGGATATCTTGCAAGGTATGCATGGGAGCTATTCCAAAATTGGCACACATGTAGATAATACTGTTTCAGTTTAATTTCCAGGAGGCCAACCATGACAGTGTTGCCAAAATAATTTTAAGCCTTCTGATAGGTCCAATGTTTAAATGCACATAACTTCTATACTATCAGTTGGATTTCAACCAAATATCGTATGTGCTATGTGTACCATAACAGATATGACTATACGTATTGTTAAGAGCAATCAGGGCTGCCAACTGTTCATAAATGCTGTCTATATTTTTTACCCTAATATCAATATATCAGAAAGTATGCAAGCCAACAGCTCTATACTTTGCACACATTATAGCACCTGACATTCTAGATTAATTTGGAGTAATTAATACAAGGCAGTGCTGCCAACATGATTCTATGCCTGCTGATATGTCCAATTTTAAAATACATGTAACTTCTATACTAACAAATGGATTTCATCCAAAATCGGCACAACAAGATATCATAATATATCAGATTATTTCTGACCAGCACACGCATGACATTGTTTCCAACATGCTTTTACGCGTGCTGATAGATCCAGTGTCTAACTGCATGTAACGTCCATTGGACTTCAACCAAATTTTGTATTCTGTACATTAAGAGATGGAACTAAGAATATATTCAGTCACCAGGGCTGCCAACTGTAGTGCTCTATACCAGGTATATTTTGAACTAATTAGATATTTCGATAATACCAACTTAATTTCGTCATTATTCTAGATAGGTTCATATACTGTAGAATAATCATTGGCATGAAAAGTAGGCTGTATAGTTCTTCACGGAACTTCTTGTTAGACGTCACTTCAAGATCCTGCCAATCTCTTCAACTCGAGGAGGAAGTTCTTTTTTCAACATCATCCAGAATCCCTACCTGGGGTTCCTGGCCTGCTTTGTGGTCGAGGTAAAATTACCACTGATTTATCTGGCTGTGATGCGGGTGGCCACTGCCGCCTCACTGAACGACTACTGAGTTCCAGTGGGAACTCTAATCTGCCTACGATTGGAGGATCGTCGAGATATTGGATGACCTAACAGGGGCTTTTTGTGCAAGCCACGGCCGCCTCATCGCCACTTTCATGGACCAATGAAATAATTACAAACACCAATCAGGAACCATTCAGGAGAAGTTGTCAAACATCTACGAACTCTTAAATTTCAATTTTATGAACTTTTTTTTAAAACTATCTAGGGCTTCTGCTAGCCAGACCCTCACAATTGTTGAAATATTAATTGTTATTTATTGTTAATCATTTTAACTTCTGCCAGTTATTAAGAGGACTTTATTCTTGAAGTTGAACTTCATCATTCTTGTTGGTATACTCCTTATTAGCTCCTTTAGCCTTGTTGCGATTTCTAATTATAATTTGTCAAAATGAGAATAAACCAAGAGTAATTTATAACTGTGGTCTATCACATATGTTTCCCTTATCCTTATGTCACTCCTATATTTTTAGCCTATTTTCAATTTTGAAAAAATAGGCTTATGAGATCACCTTTTGTCCGTGTGTGTGTGCGTCCGTGTGTATGAGAGAGGTGTGTGTGTGTCCCCCCTTAATAAAATCTAAACGGCTGGAGCGATTTCAATGAAACTCGGTAAGTTCATAGCACTATTCCCGGCAACCTCGACCGTGCCCTTCAAATATTGTTACGTCTCACCAATCCAACATGGCGACTGTGCGAAATATTTCACTAGCATTCAATATCTCCGAAACTATTACCGATATCGGCCTGAAATTGTGTACGGTGATAAAGGGCACTACTAAAAGTTCACCTATGAGAATTTCAAAAACCTGGTGACTAAAAAACCAACATGGCGGTCAAGCGAAGTTGAGACTTTAAATAGACTTTTCTCGCGATTTAACTATCCAAATGTAATGAAACTTGGTACAGAAAATGTTTATACATATTGTAATGCACTGAAGTCTAATTTAGTTCAATTGTTTACATACCCTCAAAATGGCGGCTGTGCGAAATATTTCACTGACATACTATATCTCCGAAACTATTACAGATATCACCCTGCAATTTTGTACGGTGTTAAAGGGTACCGATACAAGTTTACCTATGTATATTTCATAAACCTGTAAAGTGCAAAACGAACATGGCGGCCAAGCGAATTTGAAATATTTTAATAGACTTTTCTCGTGATTTAACTCTCTGAGCGCAGTGAAATGTGGTACAGTAAATGATTTTGCAGATTGTAATGCACTGCCACCTAATTTAATTCAATTGTTTACATAACCTCAAGATGGCGGCTGTGCGAAATTTTAAAATTAAGTTTTTATTTCTTGTGTCGTAATCATGCGATCAAAGTGAAAGTTTGAATAATGAACCTAGGAAATAATTGTCCTTGAATGGTACATAACTCTATGGCCTATACATATAACAATCCTAAATGGCGAGCTTCCGAAATATTTAGACGGTTCTCAATATCTATGAATCTTTTACAGCAACCAAACTGATTTTTTTTAACGTTCATAGAGACTATGAACATATACCTATAGGACTTTCAGTAACCTGGGGAGCACAAATCCAACATGGCGGCGACGCGAAGTATAAATATTTAAATGGACGTTCCTCGCGAATTAACTATCCGAGTGCCGTGAAACGTTGCACGTTAAATGCTTATACAAATGTTGATCCACTGGCATCTAATTTAAATCAATTGTTTGCATAATCACAAGATGGCTGCTGTGCGTAATTTTTAAATCTCGTTTTTACTTCTTGTGTTCTAATCATGCGATTGCAGTTTGAATACCACACGTACACAATAATCTTAATGTAATAGTACAAAAATAAAAATCCAACCTGGCGACCATCTGAAATATTTAGACGGTTCTCAATATCTACGAATTTGTTACAGCAATTGAACTGAAATATTATATGTTTATAGTGGCAATTAACATGAGTAGGATATATGAAAATAGGCTGTATAGTTCTTCAAGGAACTACTTGTTCTATCTGTCGAAATCCCAAAAGGTGCGGAGGATCGGTCAAGACGCACCCGACCTCTCCCTTTTCCACCGTACTTGAATATTTAGTACAGTCGATTGTAAAATTGAATCGGACGGAGCTGAAAAGTATTAAGTCAGTACTTCACTACTTTTCAGGAGACAGATAAAACGCCATTGACAGAACAGGACTTAACAAACACACTATATTAGTCATCTATGAGAGCTGTTTTTTTGTAAGGGCCTTTTTTTAAGCCCATAGTTAGTGCGCACGCCGCAACAAGCGTGCGCGCTACATCCCGGCATCCTTTGCGAACAAGCAGGCGTTAGTTGCAGCTGTGTAGCTAACCTTTACGCTGAACTGTGCATCTTTACAATGTTTAAGATTATTGATTCGCCCGCCGCGTGTGAGGTACGATCTGTGATACGTTTTTTGAGTGCTAGAAACATGTCGGCTGCAGACATTCATCGTCAGCTTTGTGAGGTGTATGGTGATGACGCAATGATGGAAGGTAAAGTGCGAAAATGGTTACGCGAGTTCAAAAGTGGCCGTGAAAATGTTCATGACGATGAACGCTCAGGTCTGTGATCACTGACTGCAATTGACACGAAAATTCACGAGGATCGAAGATTCATGATAACCACACTATCAATGGATTTTCCTCAAGTGTGAATTCTTGGTTGTCAGAGCAGGCGGCAAACTTTTATGCAGAGGGATTTCAGAACTTAGTTTTAAGGTATGACAATTGCCTAAATAAACAAGTAGGAGTCCACGCAGCACGACCTGCTTTGGATGAGAAGGTGCGGCAAGATAGCGGCGAGCAAGAGTGATAATAATCTCAAACAACAACTTCGTTGGCAGCAAGGTATCATGACTTGCATTTCGGGCCTTTGGCCCGATTGTTTGGTAATGTAGGAAAATTATAAAATGTTCTTCTAGGCAATGCTGAGACCATCACGAAACTTGCTGGAAGTGTTATATCTTCCAAACACCTTAGTGCGAGTGGAATATCTCTCGTTTAGTATGCTTTGCTTTGCCCATGCAGGCATATCATTGTTCATCATGTTTTGTCAATTATAAATGTATCACGAACACTACCATGAATATTATCTTACGAACTGCAAGTGTAGGATCACTATCTGAATATTTTTATGGATCAGATATGCTAAAGAAACGAACACTTGAAACTTTACTGTTAGCCCATGCAACTAGTAACAGTTTGGGAATGAACAAAATGTAAGTCACTTGGGGAGACAAGTGTTTTCAAGGTTATGCGCAGTAATGCCAACCCATAATCCCAGGTGAGACTAGACGTTTGACAGATTCAATGCTAATGCTTTTCTAAATGATGTAATCTACATAAGCCAGTGTTTATTAAACTTTATAAAACTAGGTCAAGTTAACAGCGATGTTAAGAATGCAATGTGTGACAGGATGTCACCTATTCTATTTCCGATCTTCGTATATGTTGTCAGCGAAGCACATTCGAACAAATTTTATTGTTTAAGATATTAGAGTTGTCTTGTGAAACTGATTGACCTATTTGGAGGCTATGATAATTTATCTCACATGTTGTGAATGTTTATGCCGTGTGTTCATACACGATGATGGGGTGGTTTCCCATAGTTTTGAGGTGGCCGGCTTTGTTTCAAAGCTCATGCGCTTGACAGACCGAGGTTATTGATGTGATCCAGCGGGACACTCTGTTACTTTAGAATGGTGTTCCTTTCTCTCCCGGAACGATTCCTGTTACCATGCGGTAGCCAGGAGATGCTCGCTGGTAATGGTGTTCGGTTTAGCAGAATTCAAAAATATTACGTTACACTCACACAATGATATTTAAACTATATATTTACACATATTAAACAACAAAATACACTGGCTGTAGCCGTGATGGCCACGATTTAGTTCGTTCCCTTTCAAGCTGCGCCATGCTTGATCTGATGTCAGTCAGCCCTGTGCTGCATGCCTCGAGCCGACTGGAGTCGCGCCGGGTCACGTAATCACGCGGCCGGCCGACACCCAGCGACAGAGCGCCAAGGAAGTGCTGCCAAGAGCAACGCAGCGGAGCACTGAGTAACTACCAACATACCGCCACACCTAAATGTATCACATTTAACAACTGTCAGAAAATGATTGATTTACATGAATCAACAGTAGTAAATTAAAGTTCTTTCACCACCAGTCCGTATGGATCGCCGAATACAAAACACACACAAACCCCAACCAAAACAACATAGGAACAAAATTACACAACCTATAGTAATGACAATGAAATGAACATGTTAAATCATACAATAAGAAGGTTCAACACTATACACCAACAAGAAAGTACACTGGTCAAAAATGAACTCTTGCGACACAAGAATAAAGTAATTAACTGAATCACAAGATGACACTGAAAGTAATTGCACATATCAGTCTTGAATTGGCAATGGACATAGTTTATGTACAGAACGCTTCAAAATTCCACTGCTGGTACGAATGGTGACTGCACGCACTCGTCCATCCTTCCCAGGATATGTTTCCTCGACCGTTGCAAGCCTCCAAGAAAGAGGAGGAGTGTTGTCGTCCTTAACCAACACGACAGTTCCAGGCTGAAGGTTAGGCTGACTCGTCAACCATTTCTGCCGCTGTTGCAAGCTATTAAGATAGTCATTAGACCATTGTCTCCAAAACTTCTGCTGCAGCGCTTGAATGTAGCGCCATCTGGAAGTATAACAGTGCACACCATCTCTAAGGTCAGGTTCAGGGAAGGATAACAAGGGAGCACCTATTAGAAAGTGGCCAGGAGTTAAGTATGATGGTTCATCAGGGTCGTCCGATAGCCTAACGAGCGGTCGTGAGTTCAGGCATGCTTCTATTTGGCAAAGTAGGGTGTACATCTCGTCATACGTCAAGCAGGCATTGCCAGCTGTTCTTCTTAAATGGTGTTTCATGGATTTAACTCCAGCTTCCCACAAACCACCGAAGTGTGGCGAATCAGGAGGAATGAAATGCCAAGTGAATCCTTCTTGGGCTGCGTTGTTCAGCATTTCTATCTTCCACTGCTCGGACTGGTGCACTCTCAACAATTCATTTCTAGCCCCTACAAAGTTAGTAGCATTATCACTGTATAGATTTGCACACCTTCCCCTCCTGGCTGCAAATCTCCGTAAGGCGGCGATGAAAGCCTGTGTAGTCAAGTCACGAACCAATTCCAAGTGTATCGCCTTGGTGCAAAGGCAAACGAACAACGCTACATAGCATTTTACCTTGACCTTGCTCCTGGTAGCACCCTGTTTAATGTACAGCGGGCCAGCGTAGTCAACTCCCGTGTTCAAGAATGGCCGTGATGGAGTCACTCGAGGCGATGGTAGCTGTCCCATGAGTTGAGTGGCTGTAGTGGCTCGTAGTCTAAAACACTTCAAACACTTGTGAATGACAGTCCGTATCACTTTCTTTATGCCTGCTATCCAATATCTGGACCTAAGTGAAGCCGTTACATGATTAGCACCAGCATGCAGCAGACGAACATGCTCATCAGCCATAATCAACTGGGTTACATTGTGACGCTGAGGTAATATGATCTGGTGCCTTTCTGCAAATGTTTTCAACGAGTTTTGTAGGCGACCACCTACTCGTAATAAGTCGTTCCCGTCTAAGAAGGGGTTCAGATTTCTTATTGCACTTTGCTGTGAAACTGATGAGTTTGACTTCAACTCGCCTATTTCCCGTGCGAATGTCACACGTTGAGCAAGCTTGATACACGTCTGAAGGCCAGTCTCAAGCTCTTCTGCAGATAGTGGTCCCGTTTTTCTTACGTTGTGTCTTCTGGAATTGAACATAAATCTGTTGCAATAAGCCATTACTCTCTGTAGGCGACGGAGGGATGAGAACCTCGTCGTGATTTCATCTGATGGAGTAGCACTAACTAGACATTGTACCGTATCCCTAATTTCTGGAAGTTCACCTGCAGAGTCCTTCGAGTCCCTAGTGGGCCAGCTACTTAAATCCTGTAGTAACCATGCCGGACCATGCCACCACTGTTGATTACACCGCAGTCTGAGTGGTCCTTCTCCCCTTGAAAGAATATCGGAAGGGTTATCTTCTGACATCACGTGACCCCACTTGGCTCTTCCAGTCAATTGCTGTATCTCGGAGACACGGTTGGCGACGAACGTTTTCCATTTTGTTGGTTCAGCTGCAAGCCACGATAGTACAATTGTCGAGTCAGTCCACAAGAACATGTGGTCAATTTTCAGGTTTAAGGTGTTGGTAGTCTTATCAACCAGACGTGCCAACAAAAGAGCTCCACACAGTTCTAACCTAGGTAAGGACTGTTGTTTCAGAGGAGCCACTCTGAATTTTGAACATACCAACTTTACTGAAACTTCCCCGAGTTGGTTGGTGCTTCGAATGTAAACACACGCTCCATAGGCCCGTTCAGAAGCGTCTGAGAAACCATGAACTTGTATGAGGATCACCCTTCCCGCAGAGAGAATCAACCTGTCGACATGAATGTTATTTAGAGCTGGAAGATCAGTGAAGATTTCGATCCAGCCTTCAAGTAACGGAGATGGTAGTGGTTCATCCCATCCTAATTTTTCTTGCCATAATTGTTGCATGAAAATTTTACACCTCACAATTACTGGTCCTATCAGCCCAAGGGGATCAAATATAGAAGCTATAATTGAAAGTACCTTCCGTTTTGTGGGCCTTCCACTGTTCTCCTTGATGTGGACCTCAAACTGGAACTTGTCAAGAAAGGGATGCCATAGTAATCCTAGCGTTCTGATGTTGTCTTCCTTATCAAATCGTAGTGGTAACTGTGATTCTCGGAGTTCTTTAGGTATAGTCTCAAGTACAGCCGCGTGATTCGACGTCCACTTGCGGAGCGGGAACCCTCCTCGTTGCAGCAACTCTTGTAGTTCTCCTCGTAGCTGTATAGCATTTTCCACAGTGTCGCTACCACACAATACATCGTCCATGTAAAAATCCCGTTTCAATACGCAAGATGCTGTAGGAAACGCATGTGCTTCTTCTTCAGCCAGCTGGGTTAGACATCTTGTGGCTAGGAAGGACGCTGAAGAAGTACCGTATGTTACAGTCTTTAGTTGGTATGTGCGTAGAAGCTCAGATGGATGTTTTCGCCACAGTATGCGCTGTAAGTTAACATCTTCGTCGTCTACTCTGATCTGACGGTACATTTTTGTAACGTCTGCCGTCATCGCAATCTGATGAGTACGAAACCTTGTCACAATTGACAGCAGATCTTGTTGAACGGTAGGTCCCACCGCCAGAGTGTCATTAAGTGAAACGCCGTTGTCAGTTTTGCAGGAAGCATCGAATACAACTCGTGTTTTAGTAGTGGTACTCTCAGCCTTCAATACTGCATGATGAGGGAGGTAGCAGCATGCCTCTTCGTCCTTGCTTATATCTGGAACCAACTTCATATGACCCAGGTTCTCATACTCCTCCATGAATCTCACGTAATCTGCACGCAGATCAGGTCTCTTCTCGAATCTCTGTTCCAGTAGTCTGAATCGTTTCTCCGCTATTTTGTAAGATTTTCCAAGTTGTGGACTTTCTTCCCTTGTAGGTAATCTTACACTGAAACGTCCGCTGTCGTCCCGCTTGGTGTGAGTTGTGAAATGCTCCTCGCAATACTGCTCTTCCTTGGTTAAGTTGGTTCTTCTAGTTGTCACTTCTTCTATCGACCAGAATTTTTCCATCTTCCTGTCGAGGTCATCGTCCTGTCTAAGGAAAAATGATGAAGTGGGTGGTGCTTCCGCCTTCTTACTGGTCCGATCCTGGGATTTTATAGGACCTGACAGTATCCATCCCAGGGCGGTATTCTTCAAAATGGGTAATTCATCGCAATTTTTCCGCCACCCTTCTCGCAACAGCTGCATGAAAATCTCTGCACCGATGAGCATATCTACTGATCCTGGCTCGTTGAAGTGAGGATCCGCTAATGTGATATCTTTAGGTAGGTTCCACGATTTGCAATCAACATAGTTTACCGGAATATTGCCTGTTATGTGAGGGAGTATAGAACATGTGATAACAGTTTCAAAATTGGACACGTTAGAACTGATACGAACATCAACACTTTGAGATGCAGTGACCGCAGTGTTATTTATACCACTAATTGGAATACAGCTTCTGTGTCGTTGCAACTTAAGCTTACTTGCAAGTGACTCAGTTATAAAATGGGACTGTGATCCATTGTCGAGTAGCGCTCGGCACTGGTGAACTCTACCATTGTTGTCTGCCACTCCTATTACTGCAGTAGACAGCATTATTTGTGACTGTGGCTTGAATTTAAGTGTGCAGTAACTTGCCTTACTATGCCCTCCTTCGTCTTCTCGAATACCTCTACCAGCTAGGGCATCCCTGTCTGTAGTCGTTTGACTGTTTGTGGGACTGTCGAAATGAATTAGGGTATGATGTCTGCCTTGGCATCTCTTACACCTATCAGATTTGCATATGCTGACATTATGATGTCTAAAACAGTTAAAGCACAGACCCTTCCTTTAGACAAAATCATACCGTTGTCTTACGCTAGCCTTCAGAAAACCCTCACACCGATGTACCGGGTGATCTGCATCACAAAAATCACACTTCCCCCTTGTAGATACGTATGAGCTAATTCGACCTGGATTGTCATTGTTCCTCACATGTTGATTCTTGGGTGGATTTGCTGTGTTCCCCCTTTGTTCCCGTGCTGCCATCATTAGCTCCAACACTTGTGCCCTCTCTTCCAAAAACGTGGATACCTCAGTGAGTCTTGGAAAATTATCGCTGGGAGCCTTCATTTCATACTCTTTACGGGTAGCGGGATCTAACTTATCTAACATCAGCTGCTGAAGTAAGACTTCATGCATGTTCCTTTCTCTCCCGGAACGATTCCTGTTACCATGCGGTAGCCAGGAGATGCTCGCTGGTAATGGTGTTCGGTTTAGCAGAATTCAAAAATATTACGTTACACTCACACAATGATATTTAAACTATATATTTACACATATTAAACAACAAAATACACTGGCTGTAGCCGTGATGGCCACGATTTAGTTCGTTCCCTTTCAAGCTGCGCCATGCTTGATCTGATGTCAGTCAGCCCTGTGCTGCATGCCTCGAGCCGACTGGAGTCGCGCCGGGTCACGTAATCACGCGGCCGGCCGACACCCAGCGACAGAGCGCCAAGGAAGTGCTGCCAAGAGCAACGCAGCGGAGCACTGAGTAACTACCAACAAATGGTTTCTGAGCTTTTTGATAGCTCGGAGTAGGCATGTTCGTGTGTACTTGTGTGTGCACCAGTGGTTTTATCCACCAGTTAGGAAGCCGTGCACATGGTCAATTCGTATAATTAACAAATCTTAAACAACGACAACTAATAATAACGAATTAAATAAAAGTAAGTAATGAATTTAAACGAAAGCAATAATTATCGTTAATCACTAAACGCCTATTTAACTTTGATCTTGGTTTATAACTCGCTGACCATTGCACTGAGCTGTCGTTTTATTTCTTCGTTAGTTTAAGCTTTAGGCAGCTGACACGTGCGACTGACAGGGATTTGGTCTACCCCAGAGTTTTCAACTCGTGGGGCGTGAACCACGTAAATTTTGTTCTACTGTTAACGAACAGTATTATCATTTCCTAGCCTACACATGATAGATGACCGATGGGAACAAACAGTAACCATCAAGTGGTAGGAAGGATTAATAAGGATACTCTTGTGTGTGATACTTATTTATTGATTGTAGTGTAAACCCATATTCCCATCTTTCTTCTGCTACTTGTAGATATTTTGTTGTACAGTTGATTGTAAAATGTATTTGTATTGTAAAAGATGACTGTAAATCAATTTATATTTTTGTTTAGTGGTGTTATACTACGGATGTTTCTCACCGTAGCTTAGTTTAACCCAGGATGAGTTTAGATCAATTCAAAATTAAATGTAAATACGGGATGGTCACAGTTTACTTTGTTCTTTTTCCTGTCATGTTTGACATTTTGCCATCATGACGTTTCATTTGGAAACGTCATGCCTTGTTAATTCTAATTACAATTAAAATATTTTGTACCATTTCCCCAAGCTTTGCTATTTTTCTGATTGTATTTAGGACCAATCGTGGGGTGATTTTAGATGGAAAGGAACTGTTTATTTTTTCTTTATTTGTGTTTAGTTAACGGATTAGCCGACTAATACCCCCGATTGGAGGATAGGGGCTTGAGATTTTAATAAATAATTTTGTGAAATTTACTTAAGTCGGTATTTTAATTTAATAGTTATCTCGGGGGGGGGGAGACTGCATTTCCTTGAGGGGTCTATGACTATGCAATGATGGAAACCTGATCCCTATTATGACGAGGATTCTTGTGCCGGATTAGCCCACAAAGAGTGTACCCCGATCCTCTTAGGCCATATGTGTTCAAGGATGTGGTCATCTGGAAAGCCACGCACGGTCGGTGGTGGACCAGATAACCACCTCTAACGGGCACAATACATAAAGGTATAATGTTGAAAAATTTGGAAAAGATCTGATGATTAGGTTGGTCATAATGTGATTCAAGCTTTTAACATTTGGGTGGCCGCCTATACGTTTTCGTCAAGATGGCGGCGATATAAAACATGACACTTGAGTGCCTTTTGCCAGTGCTGCCACAGTACCAAATTTCGTTCAGTTAGTTTTCACCGTGTTTGAATCGATAGGGGGAATCGATTTGCACACATACATGGCCGCCAACTGCAAACTATTGGGTTGATGACCTTGTAGTTTAGTCAGAAGACACTCGCCATATGAGTATATGTTGTTGCAAAATTTGATTGAGATCGGATGATTACGTTAGTCCTAATTTGATTTAAGCTTTGAACATTATGGGGGCCACCATTACGTTCCCGTCAAGATGGCGGCGATATAAAACATGACACTGAGGTGCTCTTTACTAGTGCTACCTCTGTACCAAATTTCGTTCAATTCGGTTTCACCGTGTTCGAATTGATAGGGGGGACAGACATTCAGAGTACACACACACTCACACACACACACACACACACACAGACACACAATTTTTGGCCCTGTGTAGATCTTATAAGTCTACTTTCATTTTTTGCAAAAATCGAAAGTAGGCTAAAAACTGGGTACAATCAGCCTAGTGACATAAAACTGAGAAGAGATGTGTTCAATTTCCACCTTAGATATCCAAGTGGCATTTTGTGCTTTCTAAAGTTACTCCTGCCAAATGCTGGGAGGATCGTAACTTAAAGCCACGGCCTTCCCTTTAAAATCCTAGTGCCCGTCACAAATACACAGGAATCCACCCATCACAATTCACACAAATTATCAGACAGTTTCCCCTCACACACTCAAATACACGAGGCTACATGTATAGAAATTTTAGAAGACATTTTTCAGTGTTGTTATTGTTGTTGTTATTTCAACTGAGTGGCTTGGACACCATGATCATTGCGCCACTTGGGTGGGGGTAGAATTTGTCTGATAACCTGCGTTATTATGGTGTCAGTAGTAGTTTATGTATAAGCTATGCAATTTAGATGATTATTTATTTATTTATTTATTGTAAGCCTTTTAGTGCCGGGAATGTCCGAGGACATGTTCGGCTCGCCAGAGGCTGTAACTGCTTCTAGCGGACACCCATAGGGTGAGCTACAAGTCCCGTTCAACTTCAGGTAGTTCCAACTTTCTCTAACAGATGTCATTGACACCTAGAGGAGAAGTTTGGAATTTAGATAGAGCGTTTCAACGAAATCTAACCTAGAATTGTAGCTTCACACAAGTTTAATTAGTAGAAGGATCTTTTACATGCCATAAATCTATGACACGGGACCGCCGGCTTTACTTCCCCTCCGAAGGAAGGCATACTGAGGGATTTTAATGCTCTTAAAAATCCGACGGCTTCAGCCGGGTTTGAACCCGCGATCTTTGGCATAGATGCTCAGCATGCTACCGACTACGCCACCGAAGCCGCTATTTAGGTGATGATTGGGAAGGAGGCAACCGTGGCTTTGCTATTCCGGTATTTGCCTGAAGTAGAAGACCACTTCTGGGATGGCTGAAGTGGGAATAGAATCAATCTCTTCTCAATTTTGCTCCAGCAATGGTGAATGTACCCCACTCCACTTCTCAGCCTAGAATTAAATTTATTGGCAGAACCAGGATCCGACAGCAGAAGGGATACAGTTATATATGATATTGTACTTTGAATCTCCCTCATACATGTGGCGGGATGGAGTGTGAACTGGTGCAGAATAACGTTAACAAGGGGGCTTAAGTAACAGCCCACATAATGGCGACACTACATGGGGCAGTACGTTAAATGTGGTCTCTTCGTAAGCTTCCGGACCGGCACATAAGTCACATAAGCTGTTGTCAACGAAGAACTAGCCACTTGCATATACACCACGGTCGGTGCCCGTCTCTTAATATTACTACAGTGTATCCAACACAAGATCCTTTCAGTTATTCAATAAATATCACCCATAGGATAATAGTCTCTTAACCATTTCGTATAGATCCTTTTGATTTCACTGGCAGCTGGTGTGTAGTGCCCTCCCTACCTTCAAGAGTGGGAGGTTAATTGGATTAATAGAAAACGCAACAATGGATTGTAACATATTTCCTTTCTTTCGTCGAATGAGCCAACTATGGACTACGAAAGGTTAACCAAAATGGTTTTTTGCTTGATGAGTTAGGATTGGTTTCTCATTCTTAAGAGCCTTATTCCTAGCCCATACCTCCTTCATTTTCTGACTTTGCAGTTGTTTAGCTGCTTCTGACCTCTTTGGTCTCTGTCCTTTCTTAAGTTTAATCTGTGGGTCTTCTTTTAACATTTACCGGAAAGCTTGTCTGTCTTTTACTACGGATTCAGAGATGTTAAAGGTTTGAAGATCTTGTTTAACTTGCTGGTACCACAGTGATGTTGTTTCCTTGCAGGAGCTGGCTCTGTGGATTACACTGGTCAATCTTGACTCGTTCATTCTCTCAAGGTGTCCGTAGAATTGGATATTTATTATTATTATTATTACCAGTGCCTATATTTTGATGAGGTGTCATCTCCTAATTGGTCCACCACAAACATTGCTATCCTATACAGAAATCCTGATCATAGTTCCCATATTGTAGAAATGCTCATTTATTACGTCATTATTTTGTGATTGTTTGTCATATTCTATTTTTAGGTAATTTTCTAAATATATACATCATTAGGCCTATTTGGCCATTTCACGGAATCTGTTAGACTATATTGAGTCATTTTCTCAAATATTTGATGCAATTTTGCGTATGTCATTGTATATCATCGGTATTTGAAGTGAGGATGAATACGGAGACGAGAGAATCTTCAAAACTACATGGCTATCTCAGTGCAACCAAATGTGTGTTGAGTGTATGTGAGTTATCGACTGGGATTGCTATTGGAAGTGTATTAAACATTCCGAAGGTAATGCCATCTAGACCTGCTTACTTAAAAGAAGCATTTTCAGAATTTGGCGGGGATATATTTTTCTTCCGATAGTGACATTTTGTCTGCGCGAAGTGAAAGAGGCAGGAATGGGGGATTTCTAGGTCAAAATTAAACATTTTTAGGTCATCAAAATCTGGGCCCTGATCATTACTATATCATTATTATTGTTATTAAAACAAATAAAGGTTTTCAGTTATTAGGATGTAATGCACAAATAGCATAATCTATGCATGTAAAATTTACAGAATTAAAATATTGACTCAAGCGTGAATCCAGCCTGTGCCCTCCATGCTATGACAACTGCGCTATAAGACTTCGTGCGCGCCTACTGTGCTGCGCTCTGGTGACAAATCTATAGCTGGTGGGGATGACGCAGCTCTCAACTGTAATATATCGCTTGATGGAAAGGAATGTTCAGTTTGTCGCGATAGAAGCGAGTGTTACAAAGAGTCGAAGAAACTGTTGTGTGGTTGGTTGCAATTACACGTACAGAAACAGTCCTCCCGGTACTAAATTATTTAGTTTTCCTAATGATAAACAGCATATAATCAGAAGGAGAGCTTTGATTACAGCAGTGAGGCGAGAGACTGTTGACAGGAAATCATGGGCTCCCAGTAAAAATGCACGCATTTCTAGTCGTTGTTTTGTGGGGTTTGAAGCCATTTTTTAGTGTTGCCTTAGTAAACAAAAGCACCAAACTTTAGTCGTCATTTTGTTAACGGAACCTGTACCTGGGTGTAATATACAAGGTTCTCCTTTAATTTTACTTCCCCATTGTGATTAATGTACAAATATGGGTTGATGCAGAGTTTCCTTTCAATAACAGGTTTTTCCAGGCACGAATACGGACACTTGATCTCGAGAAGAGATGGAAACCCTTCATGATGTTCCCGTAGAGCAATCCCGTCTGGACTGCAGCACAGCCATGGTTGTTCATGTTTTACAAGCAAGCCTACCTGCCTTACCGAGCATTGGAACAATGCACAGAATTCCATCATCACATTCGTTTCATTATCCCTTCCGTACCTAACTGCAGGATTATTTATGTATTAGGAGTTATGAATTACAGACGCTAGTTTTTGGTAATCCACAGTTTTTAATGTTATGACCCTAGGCACATTCTGACTGGCGGAAATTCGAATCAATCTCTGCTGAAACCACAAGTGACATCGAGACTGTGCCATTGTCTCAAATGCAATTTCATATTTTTGCAAAATATTGTTTTTTAGTTAGTCACAATAAAATCTCAACAATTCACTAGACAACTTATCTTCATATTATTTTTCACTAGCACTATCTCAGCACCGTCCTTGTGAGTGATTTCATAACACTGATATGGTACTTGAGATTGGTTGTCAAATCCTTGTAGGCACTGAGTCACAGACGCTTTCTCAGCCAGTCCTACAGCATTATCCACGACTTGGTCTATAATCTTGAAGTTCTTATGGAAGACGACTCTCCTTCGCATTCCACCTCTAAAACTCCCGTTAATGCGCGATCGATGTTCTTAAGACGGGTATATACAATAGTTCTTCTTTACTGAAATATTCGTCATTTCCCCTTTCTGGCATGCAGTAAACCGGTGGATTAGTTGATTTCTTCTCTATCATTTGCCTTATGCTTTCACCTTTAGTATATCCTACGGGAACATTCCTAGGTTTCTCCCACCGCTGAAGAGAGGAAGTACTAGAATTGTCACTTTCTGTGTTAACATAACAACACAACTTTTAGATAAGATTCAAAGTTTATATGGCCTGCAATTAAATGTAATACAAAAAAAGTTGTAAAATACAACACAACACACAAATAAAATGTTATACTTAATGAATTTTCTATTATGGCCTATGGAGTATGAATGGCAAATATCTAAATATTTGTCAATTTACTAAGCAGAAGGGTAAACAATTTTTTTTTACAAGTTGTTAATTTATTTTTCAAAAGTACCGTACTGTGGAATTCACAGTTTTGCCTCACAAGGCTGAGTGTACCCGTTCTAGCGCTCAGACCAGAATTAAAATTTCTTGGCAGAGCCGGGAATCAAATTCGGACCTCCAGGGTGGCAGCCAAGAATGCTAGGACACACGAATTAGTCTAATTTCAATCTTAATATTGTTTATAATTTAGCCAATAAGTTAAGATTAGGGTATCACCAAATTTACAATTACTTTATGCTCTTACCAAAGCAAGACTTTCTTAATTTTTATTGGCTTTTTCTTAGCCCCCCCCCCCCTTATATACGCCCCTGCTTTGCACTAGCATTCAGCGGATTGAAGATTTCTTTCGCGATCGATCTGAAAAGAAACACGAATTATAAAGTCATTCGACGGGCATGATAGCCTAGTGGCCCATGATAATTGAAGACATAACGAATGCTGATTGGGCCTATTGATAAAAAGTTTGCATAAGTATCATAAGAAATAATATAATATTTTAACTCTTACTTGAAGTTTGACGGCATACGGTGGCTGATTTATGTTTGTTTCTCTCAAACATACGCCGACAATTTCCCCTCCCGACGTTTCTCTCACTTTGAGTACAAGGCAACTCTCATTGAGCTTTGCACCTTTCTTCAGGGAGGAAGGTCTGAAATAAGTCTGAATTCATCGTATCCTTTCAAAACCAACACAAACCTCAACAGAGCACGACATTGGAGCGGTAAATATAATTGCTTGCTTGCATAGACTCAAAGGAAATTGCATCAGTCAGTCATCCTACATGTCGCACAAGCATCCGCTAGGGGCACCAGCGGTCAAAATCCAGCGAGGCGCACCAGATTCTTACATTGGTAGTCCACGGTTGGCAACAATCACTGTATGTTACTGTAGGCTGGTGGCGTAGGTGTCATAGATGTATCATTGCCAAAGTGATAATTAAAGTGTCTACCTATAACTCAGTAGTCAGAGAACCGGCTTTCAAAACCGAAGGTCACTGCTTTGAGTCTTGCTGAGATGAGACAACTTAATCTCCTAACTTCCATCTGAATGGCTTTAACTACTTATAGATCACATGGCCTAGTAGCCGAAAGCCTCCATTTATAAGTTTAGTATGCGGTCGTGAAAATCCCATTTAGGAATTTATTATTATTATTATCATTATCATCCTTCAAATCTAAAACGAAGTGCATTATGGGGTATATTTATTTTAAATTGACCATTAGATTATTTATTGAAATTTACTACAATAGACTAATTGGATTGCAAATCTCATTTGATAAAACAAAATTTATGACAGATATAAAGAATGCCCCATCTGAAATTGAAATTGGTACTGACCATATATATATATCTCGTGTGAAGGAATTTAAATATTTGGGTGAATGGATTACCGACAATTGTAATGAAAAGAGGTCCATTACAACAAGAATTCAAAAAATGGAAACTGCTTTTCAGTTAACGAAAAATACTTACAACAAAAAGAGTATTTCCTGGAAATGCAAAATTCAACATTATACAACAGTGATCGGGCCCGAAGCTCTCTACGCTTCAGAAACTCTCACTCTTCAACATAGAACACTTCGAGATCAGTTGGAAGTGAAGGAACGTAAAATAATGAGGAAAATCTTAGGGCCGAGAATCAAAGATGGTGTTCATCTTCCAAAGCCAAATGCTGTAATATATAAAACCATCTCCAAAATCACAGACAAAATGCGTATGCGACGAATCCAATTCTTGGGGCACCTGGAAAGAATGGACCCAAATAGACTAACTCACAAAATTCACACATACTTGAAAAACAAAACAACTAGATCAAATTGGTACAAACAGACTGAAAAAGACTTGCAAGAATTAGGATCGCCAAATCTCCTAGACCGAAATGTCATCAGAACACTTGCACTCACACGGGGTTTCGAGGAGGAAGAAAGACGGCCATACCACCATATCTGGTCTGCACAACGGAAGCAAACCCATTCGTTGCGTATGAAGGAGTGCTGGGCTGCAAGAAAGGCTAACCATTGTTGATTCCCCGTGGTCCTAAGAGACCCATTCGCGACGAAGAAGAAGAAGACTAATTCATATCTGCAAAATATTATAATTAGAATTAAAAAATAATTAAATATAAGTTAAACAAATGCAAATAAAAATTTAACAAATAAAGAAAAAAATATTAAAAACTAAAAACTTCAAATTACAAACTGCAATTTACGAACTTCAATCTTCAAACTAAAATCTAGAAACTATAAACTAAAAACCAAGAACGAAAAAATAACATTAAAATATATAGTTTAAAAAATTAAAAATTGGAAATAAAGAATAAAGAATAAAAATATTTTTAAAATTTAAATTAAAAATGTATGAAAATAAAATTAAAAAATATAAATTTAACAAAATAATATCGTCATTGGAACGTTATTCTACACGGGTTACAAATTTAAGAATCTATGTTGGTAATATGATCCCGACCGAAAAACTTTGTATGAATAATTCATGTGTCTTTGAAGCTCTGGAAAATTAGTTATGACTCCCCGCATAATATACTTGGGCATGCTCGTGTTGACCGACTAGAAATCCTTTACTAATAGCTACCCTGCTAATAATAAAATAATTGAAATATTGGATAAACTAAACTACACATTAACGGTGGAACAACCTTAAATCTACCCCTGAGCGTTTTTTTTAGCGTATGGCTTTTAGTGCCGGGAGTGTCCGAGGACATGTTCGGCTCGCCATTTGTGTAGCTGCTTCGAGACGGACACCCAATGGGTGAGCTACAAGTACCGTTGGGGAGGGAAGTTAGAATGTAAGGACGAGGAGTTGGAAGGTAGCGGCTGTGGCCTGTAGTTAGGGACCAACCCCGGCATTTGCCTGGAAGGAAGATGGGAAACCACAGAAGACCATCTTCAAGGTGCCGGCGGGGGTATTCGAACCTCCTCGCCTCCCAGATGTGAGCGACTGCCAGCAGTCATGCCGTAACGACCACGGCTAACTCACCCAGTCCCTGAGCGTTGACACTGTTAGACAAAGCAATTTGCTGGTAGGCCTATAGGCTATTATTTACACTGTTCTCTTTGTTTTGATATGACTGGAGTCTTCCTTCCCCTTTCAATGGGATCGCGTACAGGCTGAGGGGAATGGAGTCGAGTTCTTATGCGGCCCAGTGGGCCGTCAGCCTAAGGAATTCGTGGCACGGAAGCAATGGAATGTGGAGGCGTTGCCTTGGCAGCGAGCTCATTCCTCAGGTCATTAAAGTGACCTGCCCTCGCCTAGGCCTCCTTCCAATGCTAGTAAATTACACTTCTTGCACCAGGTCTCACTTCTGCATCATTAACGAGCTACAATGGACCGTTATAAAAATGTGAATTAAGAAACCAAGTGCCAACTTTTAGTTTATATAGGCTACGTTACCAAAAATTGTTCGCTCATAACCGTGGCACCAGTCAATCTCTGATATCGTCCAATGTAAAAATGATCAGGACATTTTAAACGATAGATTAAATATTCCCAAACTCAGAATTGTACTTTGAAATTCTTTCAAATATACTCATCAAAAGAGTTTTTCATATACCGTCCTTCCACCAGCGTAAGATCCGTGGCAGGAATGCAACGAGTCAGCAGTAGACAGCTGGCCTCTGCGTGAACGACAATGGTGCCAACCTCAGATACTTATGCGCTCTACTCACCACAGGCTGTGTGGCAAACACGTTTTTTTTTTTTTAAAATATGGATGGTGTTGACACAGCACAGTGATATTTCTAAGTAATATTATCGTACTAGTTTAGAATGTGTATTCACGCTTAGATTAAAGTTGAAAGCAAAGAGGTCGCTACAAATAGTGAAACTTAAACGTTATTCAGTTCATGCAGTTTAGGTTATAACTAAAGCCCTGTGTGGATGCGGATATCCGCAAAAGTTTTCGCCATGCGGATATAGTTTGCATGGCTGTGCGGATAGCGAATAAGCTGCGGATAATGTTTGGAGTACATTTGCGGATAGTTTTTAGAATACAATCCGAACTTGTTGTAAGACCCGGATGTTTATGACATATCATATTTTTCCATTATGTTTTATTCTCATGACAAATATAAGATGATGATTTACGCTAATCTCATTAAAATTATGTCAAGGACAATTAACACTCCGAACTGAAAAGGGTTGCAATTCTGGCTGTAGGCCTATAACATTCATTTTAAACATGGAACGAAAATATTATTGTAATACCAGTAGATTTGGATAAAAAACGTGCGAATTGGGATAAAAGTCGTGCGGATGTGGGGCGGATGCGGATAACAGTCGTGCGGATGTGGGGCGGATGCGGATAACAGTCGTGCGGATGTGGGGCGGATGCGGATAACAGTCGTGCGGATGTGGGGCGGATGCGGATAACAGTCGTGCGGGTGTGGTGCGGATGCGGATAGCAGTCGTGCGGATGTGGTGCGGATGCGGATAACAGTCGTGCGGATGTGGGGCGGATGCGGATAACAGTCGTGCGGATGTGGGGCGGATGCGGATAGCAGTCGTGCGGATGTGGGGCGGATGCGGATAACAGTCGTGCGGATGTGGGGCGGATGCGGATAACAGTCGTGCGGATGTGGGGAGGATGCGGATAACAGTCGTGCGGATGTGGTGCGGATGCGGATAGCAGTCGTGCGGATGTGGGGAGGATGCGGATAACAGTCGTGCGGATGTGGTGCGGATGCGGATAGCAGTCGTGCGGATGTGGGGCGGATGCGGATAGCAGTCGTGCGGATGTGGGGCGGATGCGGATAACAGTCGTGTGGATGTGGGGAGGATGCGGATAACAGTCGTGCGGATGTGGGGAGGATGCGGATAACAGTCGTGCGGATGTGGGGCGGATGCGGATAACAGTCGTGCGGATGTGGGGCGGGTGCGGATAACAGTCGTGCGGATGTGGGGCGGATGCGGATAACAGTCGTGCGGATGTGGGGCGGATGCGGATAACAGTCGTGTGGATGTGGGGCGGATGCGGATAACAGTCGTGTGGATGTGGGGCGGATGCGGATAACAGTCGTGCGGATGTCGGGCGGATACGGATAACAGTCGTGCGGATGTGGTGCGGATGCGGATAACAGTCGTGCGGATGTGGGGCGGATGCGGATAACAGTCGTGTGGATGTGGGGCGGATGCGGATAACAGTCGTGCGGATGTGGGGCGGATGCGGATAACAGTCGTGCGGATGTGGGGCGGATGCGGATAACAGTCGTGCGGATGTGGGGCGGATGCGGATAACAGTCGTGCGGATGTGGGGCGGATGCGGATAACAGTCGTGCGGATGTGGGGCGGATGCGGATAACAGTCGTGCGGATGTGGGGCGGATGCGGATAACAGTCGTGCGGATGTGGGGCGGATGCGGATAAAAGTCGTGCGGATGTGGGGCGGATGCGGATAACAGTCGTGCGGATGTGGGGCGGATGCGGATAACAGTCGTGCGGATGTGGGGCGGATGCGGATAACAGTCGTGTGGATGTGGGGCAGATGCAGATAACAGCCGTGCGGTGCTTCTTCATCACATCCCTCAATCACTTTCATAATTATTTCTCATAAAATATATATTTGTTTATGTATTGATTTGGCGTATAATTTAAACGTTTAATTCTAATTATTTCTCTACCCTCAGAATGTATCACTCTTTTCTTCTTCACTTCCGACATAACATTACTGACCCGTACGATTTCACAATTGAAACTAAACGCAAGTAGCAGTTATTAAGCATAGCGTGAATAACATAGGTGCTAAGTTGGCAATATCTGCAGCGGCACGTCCACTCAATCAACGCAGCTGGAATGTCTCTCCGCTCCCCTTCTGTGAGATCATGAGCTGGTGGACGGACAGTACTTACCTTATCGAGCGGAGATGGTACAAAACTTCCTCTAGGAGCCCACTATTGCACGAATGGAATGGGCTGCAATGTCGTGTCCGGGCATGGACACCAAGAACCCGCTGATGAGCCAGCTTGGTGTTCCTGCGTGAACCCCGCACAAGACACGGCATAAACCTAGAAAAATTGCTGAGTTTTAATTCCTTGCCCGTGAAAGCCAATCCTACCATCTTATATAATTTGAGTTCATATGCATACTTATCAGGAACTGGATCGTATTGTATCGGACATGTCTGGGAAATGCTAAAGTGTGCTATTTCTCAACGCCCACGCCCTTCCATAACCTGCTAAAGCCTCGTCCATATCGCCAGATTTGTTTGCAGACTGTATGGGGATTGTTTGCAGACTGTAAGCAAATTGTTTGAAAACAGTATGAAGACTGTATGTATACTAATTTGGAGTCTGGAAACAGTCAGCCAACAGTCCCCATACAAGTCTGCATACAATCTGCAGACTGTTTAGAAACATTGTATCCGATACAAGTATGTTAGGCTACTTGGTTTGCGTCCACACCAGTATTAGACCTCTAGTCCACACAGTCAGTGCTTCTAGCGATGCCGAGTAAAGGAGACGTACTTTTGGCTTGTGCGTGTTTTGTATTGTTTAATTATGTGTCTACTTGTTTGAAAAGCGTTTGCGACTCTTTGCAAAGCATCCCACTTTCGGGGTGGTCGAACTCCGCTGATTAGGTTAAACCCAAACAGTCCTGTCAGCTCACGCTAATGGGTTTGGGAAGAGAGTGGGGGGTAGGCAACCTCTCCTGAAATGTTTGTAAGTCATGAGTTGACTGACAGCTACATACACCTGGACCCCCTGGGGTTTCTGTAGATATAATCAGTGCAGCGAACATGTTATCCATGTACAGTCAAAGAGTTGGAGAATTGAGAATTATAGGAAACTATAAATTTCATAAGTGTGAGTTGTCAAAATGGGGCCAACAGTGGAGGTGTCAAGGAATGTTCTGCCTATTTATTTACAAATGGTGGTAACTTTCTGTTATGTGGGTCTCACAATTTATTTCGAACAGTGTAAAAAGAAATGTACGTGACAATATATGTGAACGGCCATCGAAGTTGATGAGAAAGGATATACTTGCTGCCCCTAAGCACTTGTATGATAATTTACTATCAAATGGCATAGAGAGGATTTAAAATAATATTGCGACTGAGAAACTTACCACCTATGCCTCAAAATAAGCAAGAAGTTCATGATACTCTAGCCATTAAGGACATTCGATCGAACTTAGAAGAAAATATAATAATAACCCCTGGCACTACAGCCCGTGAAGGGCCTAGGCTTACCAAGAGACCGCTGCCCTGCCATTTGGCCTGCAGATATTGGGGTAACGCGTGATCAGCGCATCGGGTCCCCTCGGCCGTTAATATAGGCTAAGTGAACCCCGTTCCAGCCCTAACGTCAGTTTCTAAAATCCCTGACGGAGCCGGGAATCGAACCCGGGGCCTCTGGGTGAGAGGCAGACGCGCTATCCCAACACCACGGGGCCGACTAAAAGAAAATATGCGTCTGGTAAAAGACAGAGAGAATAACATTATTATGTTTTCTACTGCTTCAAATTTGAAATACTTGTGTAAAAGAGAAACTATTTTTATAGACGGAACATTTAAGTATTGTTGTATGTAAATGAAGAGAAACAGGATAAGTTAGAAATAAACACGCCAGATGTTCGTATGAGCCGACTCAGATGGTGGGGACATGTGAAGAGAAAGGGGAAGGAGAGATTACCTAAGAGGTTAATGAGTTCGGCTGTAGAGCGTAAGAGAAGTAGAGGTAGACCTAGGAGGTGATGGTTAGATTCAGTGTTGAACGATTTCAATGTAGAGGTGTAGAAGCAGAGGAGGCCGCAGTGCTAACTGCTAATGGGAGATCATGGAGGTGGCTTGTTCACAAACAGAGGCTTGCAGACTAGACTGGATGATTGGGAAGGAGGTGGCCGTGACCTTAAGTTAGGAACCTTCCAGCATTTGCCTGGAGTAGAAGTGGGGAAACCACAGAAAACAACTTCCTGGATGGCTGAGGTGGGAATTGAACCCATCTCTTTTCAGTGTTTCCTCGCGAGGCTGAGTGTACCCCGTTCCAACCCATAGACCAGAATTAAATTTCTTGGCAGAGCCGGGAATAAAACATGGACCTCCGTCAAAAGAAATACGGAGAGCTCTCAGTATTAACATTGTAACCTGTTTTATAAGCTTTAAAATGATATAGACTATACATTAACATTTTGGTTTTCATTATATTAATCTCAAATTATAATAGCCGCCTTGTCAAACACTTAAAAGACGTTTAATATTTAAATTAATACATACATGTTTCGGTACACAATGATAATCGTCAGCGTAGATTGAAATAATAAAAGAATCTTAAAAACTATGTTAACAATTAATGCCAAAGTGAAAATGGATATCTTTACAAAGTACACATTAAAATTTATATAAAATGAATGGTCACAAAAAAACAAGAAAAATACATAAACATAACAAGACTAAAGTTAATATAAATCTACCTTAATAGATTGTCTACATTATACTTCTTCATTATGGTTCAATATAATGAATCGGATCTCCTGTTGATTGCAAAAAGGTGTTGTTTCCACGTATAAAGAATTGGTGAAATGCGTAACAATTTTTGACTGATAAAGTCCTCTAACCTTGAAAAACGTTCTAGTTGAACCCAAACTTTCTATATTAGGCCTATATTAGACTAGATTTCTTCAATACGGCTATATAATAATATATTGCTTGCCACGGTGGGTGAGTGGTTATAGTGTCGGATTACTAACCCCCCAAGCTTGCAGGTTCGCTCCTGGCCGGGGTAAGTGATTTTTGAAAAGCGGCAAAAATTACGACATGTCATACGATGTTGGCATGTCAAAGAACCCGTTTGAATTCAGTAGGCCGTGTTCATAATGAAAAAGTTAATCTCGGGATTTTCCGCCAACACAAAGTTTCTCATTTCTCTACTAGAAAGCCCTATAGTGTCAAGGAGCTTAGGTATCTAACCTCCTTGACTTTCATAGTTCTTTAAGGAACAACAAAATTCGACATGCAAGCTACCCTCTGAGTGTCAAATAACAAAGCTTGCACCCGGCACCCAAGGCCATATGATATTATTATTATATATTGAAACGGATGTCGCTGATGGATGCTATGGGATGTTGTTTCCAGCCAGGCATACTGATATGGAACAATGCGTAAGATTTTTGAAGTCATCTAACCTTATAAAGAGTCCTGTTGAAATATATTTGTGGTTACAATATGTTGTTTCCAGATGGTCGAACACCGTAAATATGATTTATAAATGATAAAACCATCTAACTAACTAACCTCGAATAAAACCAGAGGATCCTACTTCTAGGTTAGCTCTGTAGAACTAGCTGTCCAAACGGGTGATTTATTTCATATCATAATTCAATTTGCCAAGTATATTTATAGGTTGAATGAAATACTTGGATATTGATGGGCCAAAATATATGGATAAGTCGAGAATAAACTCAACTAAGTATCTTCAAGAAACAGTGTGCACCAACAAGGAATATGCAAATGAAATGTAATGCAATGTGACAATAACAAGGTTTCATTTAGGTATATTGCCACCAAATGTACCGTAGTTTAGTGGGGCTACCAGTGCGGTGACAAATTTCACACCCCACCAAAAAAAAAATAGTGGTTGTTATATTAATTATTAGTAGAATGAGTATTTTGGGTAGTTATTGGACTAATACAGGAGGTACATTTAAACACAATTCCCCCCCACCATGATCGTTTCACTTTGATCTCCCAATTTACACATTTGCAGACTTTAAGAAATCACCTTGTGGTAAAAGTTATTTTTATTCTCTTAAGACTTAAACGATGTGTCATAAAATTTCTACATTCAATTTTGTTCTTATACCAGTACTTCGTCTTGATTGAAAGAAAATACTAAGAAGATGAATTATTTTCATACTGTCAAAGTTTTAACGTTAACTCCACGAACTGACAGTGGAAGTAAAGCTTTTGTCTGCAGTTTTGCACCTTGTATCAGAATATCGTTGTAATGCTCATACTGCTGGTTATAACTTTCATATGATAACATTTTTACAAAGCTACAACATGCAAATTAAAATGTGCATATTGATTTGTATAGTACGCCTAGAATTTCTAATGAGTGGTATGGACTACGTGTTTGAGATAACAAGAGTAGATAGTGAAGATCATCGCAGGTTGACACATTCCGTTAATATTACTACCGTCACGTCCAGTTTGGAGTGGGGGGCAGTAAAACACGCCTCAGGCAACTTCCCCTGTTAGGATTTTCCTAATTGACCCCCATGGAGAGAACTCATTAGCGGAGCTCGGTATCACCCCCCGCTTTTATTCCGTTTTTTGTACTCTAAACACTTCACGTCTCACAAAACATAATAATGATGATGATTGTTGTTTCAAGGGGCCTAACATCTCACAGGAGAGGACAGGAGCGAGAAGCTGGTATTCAGAAAGGTGTAAGGCAAGCCTGCAACTTATCACCCATACTTTTCAATCTTTACATTGGACAAGCAATGAAGGAAATTGTAGAAAAAATGTAAGTGGGAGTGAAGATTCAAGGAGAAATAATTTCAACTCGGAGATTTGAGATTTTTGAAAGCCTTTGTCTGGAGCGTGGTGTTCTATGGAAGTGAAACTTGGACTGTTGATGCAACAGAAAAGAGGAGAATTGAAGCATTTGAAATGTGGTGTTACAGGAGAATGATGAAGATCAGATGGGTAGATAGGGTTACAAACGAAGAGGTATTAAGACGAGTGGGAGAGGAGAGATATTTCTGGCGACTGCTAATGAAGAGAAGAGATAGGTAAGTAGGACACATACTAAGACACCCAGGAATAGCAAGCTTAGTGATGGAAGGAAGGGTTCAGGACATGAATTGTAGGGGTAGACCAAGGTTAGAATATGTTAAACAGATTGTCTGGGATGTAGGGTGTGGTAGCTATGTAGAGATGAAACGATTAACACAGGACAGGGGGCCACGGAGAGCTGCATCAAACCAGTCAAAAGACTGAAGACTCAAACAACAACAACAACAACAACATCCCACAAAAACAGAACGGGCGTGAACACTTCAATTAATTTGATTGTCTGTTCCTGATTCCAAGAAGTCATTTTGGGACTATCACCAGGAGCATAGTTTTCCTATCAAATTTTAACACTAAAAACAAATATCTACTTTTGCCACGCACAATTCACGAACAATTAACTCAGCAGTATGACTCCATCCGCTCTGTGATCCGCTCGAAAGGCAATTGGTTACTGGATGCGTATGTGGTGTGTATCCGGTCTCCAATTTCAAAACACGTCCACCAGGAAGACTTGAGACAAAATACTTGTTTTTTGTATGCGTGTTTTCCATTTCGTTGGAAAACAGACAACATTATATCTTGTCTCTAGAAACACGAGGTTTGTTTGTCATTTGTATGACAGTTGTATGCAGACTGTTTGCAAAATGTATGCAGACTGTTTCCAAACATCACTCGAGTATGAAATGTCTCCCGATTGTAGGTAGAATGTTTCCAAAAAGTCTGCAAACATCCCGCATAAAAATGAGAAACATTTGGGAAACAGTCTGCATACAATGTTTCTGGAAACAAATCTGCCGGTGTGGAGAGGCTTAAGATATCATGGAGACCGCTGTCGAAGAGTGGGTCGCTTGCCTCAAGAGGACCTGACAACTTGATCTGTGGTATGGCATGACGAGTAAGAGCCCTGCTAGACGCCCGTGTCCCTTATTAAAACGTCCCAGGATGGCGCGATTACAACACATATAGTTTATTGATCGCAACCAATAGCCATACAAGAATAGAATGTAGAATGAAGAGTAAAATGTACGCACAATGTGATTGAGTCTGTTTAGCGGAGTTACACAAGGTCTTCGATCCTGTCGAACAATACGGCTTGTACAATCTGTCACATCTCTCACAGATATAAATCGCAAGGGTCATGATATTTTTTATTAGAACAGATTTGAATATGGAAGCCATGTGACACAAACCTCGTAAATACATGCTTCAGGTCAAATTTTGATCGTGTCAGTAGCATAAAACTCGTAACCAAATATAATTCCTTTTCTGTTCTCGTTTATTCACTGCTTTCTGAAAGGCAGTCGTGGATGACAAAAGCATAGTATTTCTGATGACTCTTATTAAGTAGTCATCCCCTGATAGCTCTCTATTTACATCACAAGAGTATTAAGTCATTACTGGCACATAGTGTTTCTTAAAAGATTTTTATTCATCTTAATGATGAAAAGCTTCTTTTCAGTTTCATAGTTGTCATTTTTTTGCACACAATGTGCATTATATATTTTTAGCGTAATCACACAATGATTTTAATCTATTTTTGCCAAATTGCAAGTGGTATCTGCCACACCGAACATCACACAGTTTACACACCCATGAATCACAAGATCCATGAAATCTCTATGCATCTCTGATAGCATAAAGTCTACATATTATTCCAACAAAATTTAATTCATGTCTCAAAGTCGATGTGAGAATAGAAGTTGCTTGTGAAACTAGAATGACAAAAGGATGGTTCGTACGTGACTTGAAGAAGCTTTCTCCCAGCGCGGACAAAGGTAGCAGGAAAGAGAAAATCCACATCTGGACACCAAATGCGCCAGACAACGCGCGGAGGTCGTTACACTACGCGGGTAAATGCAGAAACCTCAACGATCACCTACCAAATAAACCCCGCCAATTTGAAAGGAATTAGAGCAGTAATTAGAATACAGAAACAGGAATTATACCATCGTATAGGGGATTATCCCAGCCTCTCAGAAATATCGTCAAAATTTAAATTGGATTATTCTGTGATTTTTGACAGAATTAAAATGAAATCAGGGGGTGGATTTGAAACGACCAACGGCAGTGAGAGACGCTAGACGCGATCAAATCCCGCCGAAATTAAGGGACAATGAAGCAAATTATGGAGCTCATTATATAAGGATCCAACGATCGGATTTTGAATAAAAAGGAGTCATTGAGACATTGGAAATGAGGACGTTCTAAGGAGCTAGTTCGCATATTCATGTGAGTGTTATTTTGGAAATAAATTCTGATAACCCCCTACTCCACGTCCCTTTAAGAGAAATCGTATAAATAATGGATTGAAACACAGCGAAGTCAGTCTACTTTGGGGCATCACGGGAGGCGGAAGCCTTGGCCCTGAGCGTTCAGAAAGTACAGTGATTTTTACAAGTTTTATAAGTTCTTAATACGCGCTGTAGAGGCGAGAGCCCGCACTTGAGGCATAAGAATAATTAACATTTTTACAAGTTTATAAGTAGGAGCAAGTATACCTCCGAAATTCGAACATCGCTAAGTATTCGCGAGTGCGAAGTAGAACAGTGCATATCATAACAGTATGACGCAGTTGTAATGATAGGTATAGCCGCCCGAGCTATTAACAGCTAGACCAGTATTCTAGGAAGCTATGAACTGTCGGCCGAACTAAATAAGTTGATGACAGCTATATGAGATAGGAGCTTCATGTGTGAGAACCGTGCATTGTGTTAATGGTAATAATTCACAGTGGACCTTTGTTTTGGTGAAATTTTGAGAGAAACCGTGTGTAAATTATCCTCCTATCAAGATGAACCAACTAATGAAGAAGACTGATATCAAGGACCAGAACCGCATCAGGAAATATGAGAGATAAGTAAATATTGTATGGGGCACGTGGGCCATAATGTTTCCCATTATTGGGGTCGGATAAGTTTATCTCGATCATAAGCAGTTATGATAAAAATAGATATTTTAGGCGTACCGGGCATGTTTGTGTAGATTTGTGTGTTTATCAGTAATGAGTATTTTTGTGTGTTTTATAACGTAATAAGTATATGAGCATCAAAGTGTTATTTTAAATATGGTTTTGTTTGGGATGTCATTAATCTTGTTGAATGCACAGTCAAGGGAATATTTGTTTGATAGTGCTTATGCACAATGTGATTGTAAAAGCTAAATGGGGAAGACCGCTCGATATTGTGACAAGACCAGTAAGTGACACTGAAATTACGAGAGTAATAAGTATGGTAAGTGATTATCACGCGAAGGTAAGACAAGAATGGCTGGAGGGTATTGTGAGATATATTCAGGTAAGGCTAAGAGTCGATCCTGGGTCGAGCAGAATTAAAGCGGAGGTGATATTCCCGCGTTCTTCGATGATATAATGGTGAGTGAAAATAATAGCGGAGGTGATATTCCCGCATTCTTCGACGATATATAAATGGTAAGTAAAATGATTGAATTCATTATCTGATGAGAGTCCACTTTAGCTCCGTCGGAAAGGTATGGTATTGCTCGAGCCCAAGGCAGGTAAAAGGGAGTCTTTAAGAAACAGGTAGAAATTGGTTAGCCGTCTGAATTCTAAAAGCAGCCAGGAAGATTGTGCCGGCCTGCTGGTTAATACGGTGAAAGTGTGTCTGTCACAAGGTCGAGTCTGTCATTGTATTCTATGAAGGGAGGTAGTCCAACTTCCCGGGGTTTCTTTTTGTGTACCGCTTCAGGAAGCGATGTATTATATTTGTCATTATTTTTGGAGTGCATTCATTATGTTGTTGTTTATTAATAATCACGGCGCACCGGCCGCCGAAGTATTTATTTGGTGCTTCATGTATGTTGACTTGTTTATTTTACTATAATTAACGGAGTTATAGCTCTGAGTGAAGTTATTGTTTTAAAGTTATAAAAACACACATGCCCGTAACCTAGAATAAATCTATTACCTTCATTATCTGACTCTTGTGAGGAAAGATGATGATTGTACGAGTAGACATGTTCGATTTCCCAAAGAACAAGTTTTGCAAGTTATAAAAATGAGTGCGCAATATTTATTGTGATAGAATGGCTGGTTTATTTAAGCCATAGTTATTTGAATTAAGTCTGTTGACAATAACTCTTGGACTTGAAGCAGTGGACTGCAGTAAAATAGACTATTTTCTATTCCTGGTTTCAGCCAGTGTGAAACATTATTTTTGCATTTTTTTTAATGTTGTTGATTTCAGTAATTTAAGGGAGTTGATTTTGTTTTTATTTGTCTATGGTTGGGAGAAAAGGGAGATGATGTTTTTGTGAAATAAATTATTTTATATTAGGAGTTCTCTGACCTACTGATTTTAAGATAAGCCTCCTGTGATCCCGTGACTATATTCCTAGGATGTTTAGAATAAGTTAGAGCCACCCCGAACAGAGCACTACCCGAGCAAGAGTCGGCATCCTAGAAGAACGCAGAAGGGTATATATGGATTGGTGATAATGATGTAGTTATTCATGTCCATATTAGTTTTTCTTTTATTAATTAGTGGATCACAGTGATGGAGAGTGTCAGAGAGTAGCTAGCCGGAGCCTACTGAAGTCTACATCCCGCCTTGAGGTCATGTAAACAGATGTAGAGCATCCCCTGTCATATCGCCCTGTAGTGGGGCTTGAGCAGCTAGAGGGAGCAGTAGGGACCGCATGATGGAAACCATGACTTGCAAACCTGGTGACAACATGTCTCAACTCATAGTATGTCTGAGTCCAGTGCCTATTCGTCGTAGCGTCCGAGCTGTAAAATTCCCACCGTACGTCCAATCTTTCTTGTTCTCGTCTGCTTATAGTGTCTTGGAAAGCGGTCGTTGATGGCAGAAACATTCTATTTCTGATCTCTTGCATCAGATAGTCTTCCTTAGATAGTATATATACGAGTCTTGAACGAGTGAATTTCGAGACACCAAGCGTTCTCTTGAGGAAAGAGGCCTTCACTTTCTCAAGAGTTTCTATTCTAGATTACTCAGTTTCCATTGATCCCATATAAGCTCAATTCCATAAGTCAAACCCGGTATTATTTTCGCTCGAAAGACTTTCATTGCGATGGTCAGGGACAGTTTTTCTGTTTTTGGAATGTCTTTCATAGCTCTAATCGCTGCTGTTGCTTTTTCTCTAACATGAAATGAGAAAGTGGTGCGTGTAGTTTGAAGGCAAATGCCTAGATATTTGAACTGATTCACAATGGCTAATTTGTTTTTTCCTAGGTACGATATTGGTTTTGTCTTCTTGGTATTGATTGTAAACTCATTTTCCATTGCTCAATCCGAGAGTATATCGATCGCATCTTGGACATCTTTCAGGATTAGTCCTCCAATGACAATGTCATCGGCATACTTGTATACAACGACTTTCTTATCCATCCCATTAGAATACATATCAGTCCCTGCTTAACGGGATAAATGTCTTCCTGTTTGTAATTTTCTTTTCACACATGAATAAAGTGTGCAGGATTTGTTAGAATGCCATCTCTTTTGTACTAACCTCACCCACAATCCCAAATATTATGCTCTGCATCTATAATCTGTAAATGTATGGAGCGGCTAGTAGCAAGCAAACAGTGTGCTGGAATTCCTGCGGGAGGACAACCTGCTTGACCCAAATTATCACGGTTTTCTTCCAGGTCGTTCTTGCACTACGCTATTGACAAAAGTCATTGATAGTTTCAATTCTACTTGTATCAGCCAGAATTGAAACACGTAGACTGGATCACACTGGATTGGGCTAAGGTCTTCGATCAAGTGCCTCATGAAAGACTTTAGTTAAAGCTAGAACAGCTTAACATACGGGGTAGCTTATTGGCATGGGTGAGATCATTCCTGGAGTGTCGAGCGCAGTGTGTGGTGTACGGAGGTGCTCGATCACAGGCTGTTCAAGTTACTGCTGGAGTGATTCAGGGTTCTGGGATTGGACCTCTTCTCTTCACTATATATGTGCTCGATCATCCTGGCTGTGACACCTCATAAATGTCACTATATGCAGATGACACCGTGCTATACAGGTGCATTCAATGGGAAGAAGATTCCCTCACTCTGAAATCAGATCTGCATAGCTTATCGCTGTGGTGTTCTGGAATAGTTTAAATATAAATGTAAGAAAGTGTAAATATAGAAGAATAACTAGGTAAAAAAAAACATTGAGAATGAATAGAAAATTATGAACAGTGTCATCCCACAGTGCACAAACTTAAACGTTATTACGGGTAACAATCTCTGACACCCTAAATTGGAACATGCAAAGTGAAGAGTCAAGATGTAAGGCCACCAAAGCTCTGGGTTTCTTGTACAGAAACCTGAAAGGTTGTAAACCCAGTGTTCTAAGGACGGCCTACCTATGCATAGTCCACCCGATATTAACGTATGGCTTACCTGCTTGGCATCCGCCTACAGCGGTAAACATGAACAAGATGTAGCGTGTACAGCGCCGCGTAGAGAGCCTAATATCTCGTCGTTCCCCTTCTCCAATGTCAAATTTCCCGCCTCTATAGGCAACAGCCAAACAAACTGATTTGATCATTCTAAAAGCGACCCTCACAGGTTCCGTTGTTATTGACCCCTTTTGCTGACTGTCATTGGCATATTGCTCAGTAGCAATACCTACCTGACAGGTTTCTACGGCCCCACTGCGTAGTTATGGAAAACACTGCCAGGGGATGTCAAGTTCTTGCCTCTTCTAAGATTCAGGCCGTACATAAAAAGTACATTGTTTAAATAAACTTCTGTATGAGTGATTGACTGTCTTGCTGAATGAATGAGTATCCGAATGAATGAATGAATGAATGTATGGAGTGATTGAGGTTATGAAAGTGCGTCCGTGGGAGAGTGAGTGAACAGGAAAAACTTACTATGTAAATATGCTAAATATGTATATAATTCAAATATCTTTGTAAAACATGTAAATATTGTAAAAACGAATGTAGATATAAGTTGGTGCAACTGAAGCATGTGATATGTATGTAGGGATTGCCCTTTTTCGCTAGGCCTTCGATACTTCTTATACGATTTACGGTAAATAAGTATTAATATTAATAATAATAATAATAATAATAATAATAAGTGTCATTCCTTCTCATATGAAGTCCGCTTTCGTCTAGTTGTTAATTTATTTCTATCTTGAAATCCTGCCATTTGAGTAACTACTCAAAAGAGTGTTCTGTTTTTAATTGCGTCTGTTTTAATTCCAGCGTTTTTCATATCTTTTTCAATTTCGACGAACCATATGGGTTTGTATTTGTAACTCTTCCGTAAGTTGAAAATCTGTTAAGTTAGTCATTTGTTGTCCATTCTGTAAATGTGACAACAAATTTAGACTTCTCTTCTTCATTACGTCAGTTATTTTTACAATTTTCAAACATAGCCTAGCTCTCTGTGTGTTCTATATTCTGTATTATTATATCTTTTATCTCCCAGTATTGTTCCCAAAATTCTTCTTTCGGCCTTCTCATTTTTTTCTAGATCCCCAATTCTTGTTAGTTTAAGTGATTCTGCCGCATAGAGAATTTAGGGTCTGACCACTGTTTCTTCTTCTTCTAGTGCCTCGTCCTCCAAGAACATTGGCGATCAGTAGCATGATCTGCTGTTTGTCCATAGCTGTTCTAAACAGTGACACTGTATTAAGTCCGAACCACTGGCTTAAGTTCTTTAGCCAGGATATTCGTCTGCGTCCTGGACCTCTAATGCCATCAATCTTCTCTTGGATAATTAATTGCAAGAGGTGGTATTTGTTGTTGCGCATGAAATGACCAAAGTATTCTAGTTTTCTCCTTTTGATGATACTGACAATTTCCAAGTCTTTGTTCATACGCCGCAGTACTTCCTCATTTGTGACTTTAGTTGTCCATGATATCCTTAAAATCCTGCGATACGTCCACATTTCAAATGCTATCAGTTTCATACCTTAAACCTCGGTAAGTGTCCATGATTCAACTCCATAGAGCAGGACACTAAAAACGTAGCATCGAAGCAGTCGGGTGCGTAATGACAGACTTAAATCACGGCTGGTCAAAACTTTTCTCATTTTCATGAAAGAACTTCTGTCCTGCTTAATTTTACAGCGAATATCTTGACTTAAGTCCCAGTTATCATTGATTTGATATCCTAAATATTTATATGATGAAACCCTTTCAATTCTTAAATTACCAAGTGTAAGAATGCCCTGAATTTCATCGTTCTTTCTACTAACAACCATCCAATTTGTTTTATTTACATTTAAATGTAATCCCATGGCATTACTGTCTTCAGAAATAGAATCCAGTAGTGTTTGTAGATCATCCATACTTGTTGCAAGGATGACAGTGTCATCAGCATATCGGATGTTATTAATGATAGTTCCATTTACCACTACTCCTTGAGACTTTCCATCAAGAGCATCTTGGAAAATCTTTTCACAATAGATGTTGAAGAGGAGTGAAGAAAGAATGCGACCTTGGCGAACTCCCTTCATTATCGATACTTCTTCAGACAGCTGACCATCAACATGTAGAGCAGCACGTTGATTCCAGTACAGATTTCCAATTAATCGGATACCACGTCCATCTAGTCCCAGGTCACATAAAATGTTCATCAGTTTATCGTGTTGAACAGTGTCAAAGGCTTTTTCATAATCGATGAAACACATGTAAACATCGACACGAACATCACGACATCGTTGAATCAACACCTGAAGACTGAGCAATGCCTCCCGAGTGCCGAAACCACTCCTGAATCCAAACTGTGTGCCACCGATGTTCTCCTCACATTTATGATATAACCACTGTTTGGTAGTGTCTTAAATTCGTGTTCCAGGATAAGTATTCTTTGTTATACTGTATACATTTTTTGTCATATATCCTTTCTTCTGGCTTTTTATCGCGACTTTCTCACCATTTCTTACTCCATGCAATGTTTATCTAGCTATTTAGCTATTCCATGTTAACTACCTTCTTTATAGAGTTTCTAACCGTATTTCAATCACTCTGTTCTCATTTCTTAATCCTTTCCTACCCATGCCGTAGCTGTTATTTTCTCTTCACTTCAGTAAATGTTTTACTAAAACCGCCACTAAATTCTTTCCGTTTACTCGGTTTGCGTAATATACAAAATATAGATTGATTGACATATATCAAATGAAGAGAGTCGAAAAACAAAAGGAAATTATTGGTTATGTATGGTTTATTACTAGCAGAGTGTATCTGGTTTATCAGGCAGACCACTTGCAGTGCACAACCAACAGAACTCATCAACTGAGCTTTCTGTGTGTGCCTTTGACCAATATACGGCTAAATGATCACACAAGGAGACATATGTCCTGTCATTTGCTAAATTACTCTCCTCTCTCTCTCTCTCTCTCTCTCATATTTTTACGGAATTTCTATTAAATGATATTTTTAAAATAAAATCTGCATTTGACGTATTTCTGACATTAACCACAGACCGCACATACACATGAACTCCTCCATCAAATATGCACACATATGACGAGTATCCACATCAAGTACTCTTGAAATACAAAAAAATCTAAAATAAAATGTTGTACACTGTCAGCTTATAAATGAAATAGCCGTTCATCAAGTTTAATCACTCTAAAAGTTGCAATATTAGGAATTGGTTGATGATAGTTAAAATTCTTGTATTTGTGATCCTAACTTCTAGGTTATCAGCTCCTAGTGATGAGGATGGATCTATTACTGCAGACGTGGTCAAATGAATTACATTAATTCGAGGTGGACTGGACCGAGACAATCTCAAACTATAGAAATACTCGGACTTACGAAATTACACTTTTGTCAGCACTCTTCTTCATCTTTCTAGTTGTCAATCCGAGGGTTGCTTCGCATCAAATCTCCACTCTTCGCATCTTTCCGCTTTCCTCTTCATTTCTCCGTAGGACTTGCATCCCACATCTTCCTTCATTTAATCCATGTACCTCAGGCTTGGTCTTCCTCTGGGTATTTTTCTATCAACATACCCCTCTATGAATGACTTAAGGATTCCTTCATGTCTCAATAGTTGCCCTGTAAGTCGTATTCTTCGTTTAACAATTGAGATCCACCAACTACTCTTCTCAACCACTGTTTTCAAGGCCTCTTCATTTGTAACCTTGTCAATCCATTTTCACAGTTCCCAGAGACCAGGTTTCACAGACGTAGCATGCCACGCTCCAGAAATCTTTCCCTGATTTCAAGACTGATGTTCTTAGAAGTTAAGATCATTTTCTTTTTTTCAAAGGCAGCTTTCGCTTGAGCAATTATTTTACTTTGTACTTCTGTTTTACTCCGTCCATCCCTACTGAACCTACTGCCTGTGTACATAAAGGAGTCAACTTGTTCAAGTATCATTACCTTTGTTAATTCGAAACTTGGCTTGCTCTTGTTGTTTTTAGAATTTAAAAGGTTCATTCTGGGTACGTATTGATAAACTAATACCTCCCCATATTATTCTGCTAAGGTCCCATTCCAGTTTTGTACCGAAAATAAGGTCCCATTAACACCAACCTACACATATGGGGTACCTACAGGTTCAGCATAACCCAATGCGTAAGCGAAACGCACTCACTTACACTTTGAATGCCTCACAATTAAATAAATACCTAAAAGCATGTATATTTACAATGAAATAATGAAAGAATGCAACTCGGTAACCATGGTAACAGAATCGCACAGGTCCATCTATTTCTGTAAGACGCAATGCAATTCCAATTATTACGTTACTGTGAAAGTTTCCTGATGGTTATAAGGTTATCACTGAACCAAATTAAGCTGTAAAATGCATCAATACATTCAGTATAATGCGCTTAAGGGGGTCAAGGGGCAATCTAGATTTTTTTTCACGCGATTTTCACGTGTGAGTGTGGTACGAAAGGTCTTTTTTACCCGACTATAAAGGGTCTCCGAAAACCACATTTAAAGGCCCTTAAATTAACAGTGTCTGTGATATTCCCAGAAAACTAACTTCGCTCTGATATACCTATGAAGGAATGACAAACCCCTAACCACTGCACCAGTAGCTAAAGTCTGATCATTCATACCAAGGATAGATCAGTCATAGCATTCATGATTGAGATTTTGCTAAGTGTACTGTTTACAACTAGAATATTCGCGGGCGAAGCCGCGATGGGTAATGCTAGTCGAGTAATAAATAGGTTAAAAGTCATAAGGTTTAGTGAAAAGTTACTTTTTAGTGTTACGGTATACAATTATCTTGTGTCTTATTCATTCAGATCGGCTGATGAAGGGGCCAAAACTATAATTAGGCCTCAAAACAATTTATTTCCACAATCTTCTATTCTCATCCACTCTTTTCAAGGCCTAATCATTTGTAACCTTGTCAATCCATTTTATACCCCACATCTCAAAAGAATGTAGTTTCTTCTCTTCCACAGTCCGCAGAGTCCAGGTTTCACATAGCATGCCACACAGTGATCATATTTAATAAAACGTATTGATCAGGCGAACTTTTAACCAATTAATTACTCAATTTCTCTTGTTGTTCGCATACCATCACTTTTGTTTTGGATTTATTTATTTTGATACTACATTCTTCTCCCATCACCTTATCCATTCTAATTAGCATGATTTCAAGATCTTCTTCGCTCTCTGCTAGGACAGATATATCTTATCATATCTATTCTTTGACTGTGTATTAATACACCTGTCTGTGAATCTTCGCTGACGTTTTGAAGTGCCTCTTCTATGTATAGATTAAATAATAATAATATCGTATGGCCTCGGGTGCCTGGAGCAAGCTTTGTTAATTGACACCCAGAGGGTAGCTTGCATGTCGAATTTCGTCGTTCCTTTGAACGCTATGAAAGTTAAGGAGGTTAGATATCTAAACTCCTTGACACTACAGCGCTTTCAAGTAGAGAATGGAGGAACTTTGTGTTGGCGGAAAATCCCGAGATTAATTTTGCCATTGAACACGGCCTACTGAATTCAAATGGGTTCTTTGACATGCCAACAACGTATGACATGAGTATCGTGATTTTTGTCGCCTTCAAAAATCACTTACCATGGCCAGGGGCGAACCTGGAAACCTGGGTTTGGTAGTCCGACACTATAACCCACTCACCCACCGTGGCAAGATTAAAGATAACGGGTGATAATGCACATCCCTGACGAACACCTCTCCGTATCTGCACTCCTTCGTCTTTTAAGCACTCATACTGAATAAAATGCTTGCCACGGCAGATGAGTGGTTATCGTGTCGGACTACCAACTCCAAGATTTCAGGTTCGCACCTGGCCGTAGTAAGTGATTTTTGAAAGGTGACAAAAGTCGAAACACGCAGGTCATACGTTGTTGACATGTTAAAGAACCCATTTGAATTCAGTAGGTCGTGTTCATAATGGCAAAATTAATCGCGGATTGTTCCGCCATTACGAAGTTCCTCCATTCTCTACTAGAAAGCGCAATAGTGTCAGGGCGCTTAGATATTTAACCTCCTTGACTTACATAGCGTTCCAAGCCACGACATAATTTGACATGCAAGCTGCCGTCTTTGCGCAAATAACAAAGCTAACACCCGGAATCCGAGGCCATACGATATTATTATTATTGAATAAAATCAAAACATTAATTGCCACGTGTACAAACAATACGTTTCAAGACCAGAAAGGTTTATTTTTATAACTATCAACCCGACCCAGCTTCGCCCGGGAGAATGCATTACTTGATAAGCGCTTTTTTTTTCTCCAGTGTCAATGAACAACGACCAATATTCGTTTTACGTCTCGGCATGATGGATTTAAATCACGGACTGGACTATTAGTTATATTATCATGGAGATGCAAGTGCAACAAATTCTTGTCAGACGTAATTTAAGAATGGCGACGTGCATTAAACACAAATCCCCCTTCTTTCCAATCTTCACTTGACTGTGAATTTTGCGGAACGAAAAGTTCACAGGCGAAATGAAGAAAACCCGAGTTGCACTTCCAGGGAAACTCCAAACACAACCACCCTTCTCAGAAGTCTTAACTCAACACGACTCAACGGTTTGCTGCTGGCTGTATCTGGGGCAATAGATTCGCCCGCTAGCTAGGCTGTAACAGGGATGATAGATTCGCCCTTAGATAGCTCGTAAACTGTTGCCTTAGTATTTGAATGGACATGGTTGGAAGAAATTAAAACGTAAAAACACTCATAGTGGGCGATGTATTGAAGATAGACATATGCTCTCGCGTACTTTTTTTGTAGAACTTTTAATGCTGAACAATTCTTACACTCATAGTATTTAGATATTTTTAACAATTTGCCCAGCGTAAACTTACAATTCACTCGGACGCCAGTTTTTTTTATTTTTTCACCGAAATCGTTACTGCTCGGCTTTCTTTCATCATAAATAAATTATTTTCTACAGAAATCATCCTCGAGATATCCTTTACAGAATGGTGAAAACCGCATGAAAATCCATCCAGTGGTTCTCGAGTTTACCCGTAACATCCAAGAATCGGGGACTTTGTTTTATACTAAGTAGAGATTATACGCCAATCAGTATAATTTAATATAATATAATCCTCCTTCCGTCCAATAAAATTGACTGTGAATTTTGCGGAACGAAAATTTCACAGGCGAAATGAGAGTTGCACTTCCTGGGAATGGCGAGGTGAATGAAACTCAAATCTCCCTTCCGTCCAATCTTGACTTGACTGTGTTTCACAGGCGAAATAAAGAAAACCCGAGTTACACTTCCAGGGAAACTCCAAACACAACCACCCATCTCAGGAGTATTAACTCAACACGACTGGACGGTTTGCTGCTGGCTTCTATCTGGGGCAATAGGTTCACCCGCTAGCTAGGCTGTAACAGAGATGATAGACTCTCCTTTAGCTAACTCGTATTCTGTCGCCTTATTAGTTGAATGGACATGTTTGGAAGAAATTAAAACGTAAAAACACTTATAGTGGGCGATGTATTGAAGATAGAGATACGCTCTCGCGGACTTTTTTGTAGAACTTTTCATGCTGAACAATTTTTACACCCATAGTATTGAGATATTTTTAATGGTTTGCCCAGCGTAAGCTTACAAAGCGCTCGGACGCCTGTTTTTTTTTCGACTTTTCAACTGAAATCGTTACTGCTAGGCTTCCTTTGATCATAAATAAATTATTTTCTACAGAAATAATCCTCGAGATATCCTTTACAGAATGGTGGAAACCGCATCAAAATCCATCCATTGGTTCTCGAGTTTACCCGTAACAAACACAAATCGGGGACTTTGTTTTATACTAAGTAGAGAGGTGGCGATGATACCCTATAATTCACTAATTTTCCTCATCAACAAACAGCTTACTTTTACAACATAGCTGGACGGCCATTTTTACATTAGATGTCTACGTGGAGAAGAGCTTTCCCAGCTCGAGTCACAGCGTTGTCAACTCTGCACCATAACCACTGAGAGCAAGCAGCGAGACTGGACAGAACTGTGTGCAACTATGGAACACTGGAACCTGACACGCGAGCTGAACTCTGGATTTCAAGTTGACTGATAAAGCAAGCGTGCTATTAGTCAAGAATCATCAGCAATTGGTCAACAGTTAACAGTCACATATACAAATACAAACAACCCGCCCCGGCTTCGCCCGGTATCTTTAACGGTTCACCCAGCGTAAGCCTAAAAGGTGCACGAACGGCAGGTCCCAGACGCCATTCAGAGAAGCCGAGGTGAAAAGCGACACTCCAATCACATATAGCCTTCTCTGAAGTCTTAACTCGACACGACTCTACAGTTTGATGCTGGCTGAAACTGCGGTGATAGGCTTGCTTGCTATCTCGTAAACTTGCTCCAAAGCTAGTAATTTAAATTTCCTTCGAATGGAGATTGTTGGAAGAAATGAATACGTAAAATCACTTATAGTGGGCGATGTATTCAATATAGAGATATGCTGTCGCAGATTATTTTGTAGAACATTTCATGCTGAACAATTCTTACACTCATAGTATATAGATATATTTAACGGTTTACTCAGCGTAAGTTTAAACCGCGCACGGACGGCAGGTTTTTCTTCGACTCGATTTATTGAAATCTTTACTGCTCTGCTTCCTTTGCTCATAAATAAATGTTTTCCTACTGAAACATTACTCGAGAAATCATTTACAGAATGGTGAAAAGCGCATCAAAATCCATTCAGTGTTTCTCGAGATTACCTGTTACATCCAAGAATCGGGGACCAATTTCTTAGCACAGTCCAGAATCTAACACAGGAACAAACGTAATATACTCTTACATCTAGAAAAGCGGCTACGGTGGCGTAGTTGGTAGCATGCTGAACTGCTGTGCCCAGGATAGCGGATTCAAACACGGCCGGAGTCGTCGGAATTTTAAGAGCGTTGAAATTCTTCAGTATGCCTTCCTTCGGAGGGGAAGTAAAGCCGGAGGTCCCATATCATAGATTTATGCCATGTAAAAATCCTTCCACAGACTAAACTGGTGTGAAGCTAAATTTCTAGGTTAGATTTCGTTGGAACGCTCTATCAATGTTCCAACACTTGCCACATCTAGACTTGTAGACTTAGAAAAGGCTTTTGATAACGTTGATTGGACTAAATTGTTTGACATTTTGAAATCTATTGGACTAAAGTACAGGGATAGGAGGGTGATATACAATCTATACAGAAACCAGACAGCAGTCATTCGAGCTGAAGGACATGAGAGAGAAGCTGGTATTCAGAAAGGTGTAAGGCAAGGCTGCAACTTATCACCCATACTTTTCAATCTTTACATTGAACAAGCAATGAAGGAAATTGGAGAAAAATTTAAAGTGGGAGTGAAGATTCAAGGAGAAATAATTTCAACTCTGAGATTTGCTGATGACATCGTCATCTTGGCCGACAAGCCTGAGGATTTGAATGAGTTTTTGAATGGTATGGACTCCGTCTTACGGAAGGAATTCATGATGAAAATTAATAAATGTAAAACAAAAATACTGGAATGCAGCCGAAATAAATCAGAAACCTCTATGGAGATCAAATTGGCAGGTGAAAAGCTGAAGGAAGTAGGAAACTTCTGTTACTTAGGAAGCAGAATAACCAGTGATGGACGAAGCAAAGAGGATATAAAAAGTAGGTTGGCTCAGGCAAGGAAAGCCTTTCTACAAAAAAGGAATCTGTTGACATCGAATATAGATTTAGGTATTAGGAAGTCACTTTTGAAAGCCTTTGTCTGGAGCGTGGCGCTCTATGGAAGTGAAACTTGGACTATTGGTGCAGCAGAAAAGAGGAGAATTGAAGCATTTGAAATGTGGTGTTAGAGGAGAATGATGAAGATCAGTTGGGTAGATAGGGTTACAAACGAAGAGGTATTAAGGCGAGTGGGAAAGGAGAGATGTTTCTAGCGACTGCTAATGAAGAGAAGAGATAGGTTGGTAGGACACATACTAAGACACCCAGGAATAGCAAGCTTAGTTATGGAAGGAAGGGTCGAGGACAAGAACTGTAGGGGTAGACCAAGGTTAGAATATGTACCAAGTACCATTAACCGAACGTCCGGATTATTCGAATCAGATAAAGGGTATCTTGTTGCTTTTATTTCATTTAAGGGGTTTCAATTGCGTGATCAATTAGCCCGTATACCTGGGCGTGTTTAGAATGTATGTGATGACCTGTTTTATTGGCATGTTTGTAATAGTATTTGTAATCCAGGTGAAGATTTTGGCAGGAAGCGGCCGTGGCTTTATGTTAGGAACCATTCCCCTATTTGCCTGCAGTAAAAGTGGGAAGAAACGCTAAACTACGTCCAGGATGGCTCAAGCTGGAATTGAACCCACTTCTTCTAAGTTTTGCCTCACGAGGCTAAATGTACCCCATTCCTGCCCTCGGACTAGAATTAAATTTCTTGGTAGAGCTGGTAATCGAACCCAAAACAAGAATGCCTGCTACTACATAATGAGGTGGTTTAATGCAGTTTTATTGGTATATCAGTGGTAGGGAGTCCGCTTCATGCGTCTGATTCCTGGCTTCTTCAAGGGTGGTGACATAAGGTCAATATTTATAAAACTATCATAATGCCAAGTAGCCTACTGTGAACATTAATTCACTGGATCATAAGTTATGAATTATAAACCTTTAAAATGCACACGGCCGCTATCTTCAAATTGTTTGGCTGATGACCTTGCAGTTTACGTACAAGACGCTTCTTACATGAAGGTACGTGTTCGGAAGCTTTGTTGGTGATGCAAATACCGTTTAGCTGTAATTTTGTTTTAAGCTTTCAACACTTGTTTTGACGCCATTTAATTTCCTTTAAGATGGTGGAGATATAGAACATTAAACCAAGGTGCCCTTTGCTAGTGCTACGTCTGTTTTATTGTCTTATATCGCTTCAAGTACCTGTATTCAAAATTTGGTTCAATTCAGTTTCGTCGAGTTTGAATAAACGGCCTGGGCTATTAGTAACATTACATTTATTTACGAAAAAACTTCACAAACTTAATATGTTGACACCAGGGCAGGAAGGAAAGTTCCAACTGAAATGATAACTTCACAGAGGACATTTGGGATACAATCAGGACTTCTTTCACATACAGTATTTCTCGAGTGAGGTGTACAGATTGGTATTTAAGAAGCCAAATCACATTTCTTCCAAGTTAATGCATTTTGTTAAGATACTTTTTAGCCTACTTTCGATTTTTGCAAAAAATTAAAGTAGACTTATGAGATCAACACAGGGCGAAAAAAGTGTGTCTGTCTGTGTGTGTGTGTGTGTGTGTGAGTCTGTGTGTGTCTGTGTGTGTGTGTGTGAGTGTGTGTACTCTGAATGTCTGTCCACCCCCTATCAATTCGAACACGGTGAAACCGAATTGAACGAAATTTGGTACAAAGGTAGCACTAGCAAAGGACACCTCAGTGTCATGTTTTATATCGCCGCCATCTTTACTAAAACTGAATGGCGGCCACTCAAACGTTCAAAACGTAAAATCAAATAACGACTAACCAAATCATCCGATCTCTACCAAATTTGGTAACAACATACCTTTGTATAGGATGCGTCTTGTGACCAAACTACAAGGTCGTCCGCCATACCATTTCAGGATGGCGGCCGTGCGAATTATGCAAACTTTATAATCCATATCATGGGACCCACCAGTTCCGATTATCGAGCCGAGAATCGTTTTAACTGTTCTAAAGGAAGAGGCACGTTCGAAATTAAAAGTTTATTTTGTAATACTATAGTGCAGACGTGATTTTAAAAAAAAGAGCTGATTCAGTAATAAGACAAGATGGCAGCGGATATCTTGTGCCTGACTTATATTTCACTAATTTGAGTATTGCATACAATATAGCGTACTGATACAAAATAAATAAACTTTGTATGAAATGCTTTATATATAAATAATATACTCCAGTGATGAAATCGTTTAGTATAAATCATTATTTGCTAACAAGTTCTATGTAAGTCATTTTATATAGAACGATATTCGTTGACAGAATTGGCTCAGTGGTAGAGCGTCAGCCTATCGCTCAAATGCTTATGGTTCAAACCCGATCAGAGCTACGTTTTTTGCTTGAAATGTTATATGTTTAAGGTCACCACACACAGAAAGCTAAGCTAAGCTACGCTACGCTATGCTATGCTAAGCAATGCCAACCTATGGTGTGCTATGACACGAACAAAAAGCTAAGCTAAACTAAGCTAGACAGCATATTTCTTATTACATGCTTTCCTACTAATGAAAATATATAGTATCTTTATTGGAAGAGATCCTACAGGATTAAATTAGATTAATATTATTATTATTATTATTTTAATACTGCTTTCTAAATTAATGTTTGTGTAATACTGTGTATGTAACATAAAAAATAGGAACGTAGCCAGGATTCTGTTTAGGTGGGGTTCCAGGTGTTGCTATTTTATTTTATTAATTAAAATTGTGGCCCACTATAGCTATGTATAAGATACGTGTTTTTTTTTTTAAACTATTCAAATTTGCCTATACGTATATAAAATAGCAATAGAGTAGATACTTCTATATGACCGTATTTGAATAGCCTATGTCTTCATTTAAAAATGACATTAGATTCTTTGCGTTATCAACTATATTCAATACTATAAGGGTTACCGTATTTGACAAAATGAATTTAAAACGGTAATATTACCGGCACTACTAACAAGAAAATAAGAATAAAACGATAATATCACAGTTGTCAAACGATAAGTTTGCCTCGTTGTTTAATTTCGGAGAGAATCCGGACCTGCCCCCCTCCTCTGACTACGTCTCTACTACAAATTAAAACTAAACACTTAATTAATTAATTGATTGCCTCCGTCTTGTTCGTTAGTTATAATTACATTTTGTTGTTGGAGGCTAGATGGACCAGTATGGGTGTTATGTGAAGATAATACAAGAAGATTATTTTTTCTTAAAGCTAAATATTCCTCTTCTGCAGTGGATACACTAAATACTTTAATGGAGAAAGGGGAAGAAAACATATTGAAACTTATAACATTCTCCATGAAGTCTTGAAATCTAACGCGGAATTCGGTTCTTAATTCTGATATAATTTCTGCGTACTTTTGAGAATTTTGATTATCACAGTTTTATAGGGCTGGGGAATGAACAAAGTTGTTCTTTTGGCCTGTCACCCATTGTATAAATAAAACGAAGTACGGTACTGCCTGAATCCCTACACTACACTCACAAGACACAGCTACGCACACAACTCAAGGTCTGCGACAGCCCGCCAGATCAACTGTTCCGGAATGAAAAGCGCATGCGCCAGGCCAGCTAAAGCCAAGAAAATCGCCTGCCTAGCGATCTGTCTAGCTTAGCTTAGCATCGCTTCGCATAGTATAGCTTAGCATAGCGGCCTGTGTGTGTCACTGTACTTAAATGCATTGAGAGCGATATTTTTCATAACACCGCGTAGCTTAGCTTAGCTTAGCCTAGCTTTCTGTGTGTGGTGGCCTTTATTGTTTTGTAATGACTCAGATGTTTTAAAATCAAGCGTTATATTGTGCATATTATGGTGTAAAATATATCTATATATTTAAAACAGTAAGGTGATTTTTGTTTCACCCCTCACGCATGCGCACAATCCGCTTGGGCTCATGACAAAATGGCGGTGAGAAGTCCATTAAAACGTAAGTTATTTAATAAGCTTCCATGTAATTGAAATCATACATTAGCCACGTTCTGACTATAAAATATAATAACAGTATGAACGTATACGAATGTGCAACATTGATTTTTTTTGGATAATGAAATGGATTATTTCCTTCAGACAGCGGCTTTTGAATGTAGTGAATGCTTTAGTCTGCTGTCGAATCAGAGTGCGCTAGTAGCTATGTGGTTAAGGCGACTGTCTGTGGTTCCAAGGAGCACAGGTTCGATCCCGTCATTCGGCAGCTTTTTTTACCACTGAAATATTGTTTAATCAAGGAGTATTAGTAAGGTTTTATGTCTGTTAAAGATACATATTTCTACATTTCCTCTCAATATGTTTTATTTCCGTTTTACCATTGCATTACAGCATGTGATCAAGAGAGCTAACTGTTGTCCTCAATACGCCGTTCGAATATCTGCAATCAGTTCCAGTAACTGACAACAGATGGCAGTACCTCGCCCATATATTTCCTTTAACTGACAACAGATGGCAGCACCATTGCATCGCTATATTTAAAACACAAGACATGGCGCGTTTTCACGTGATGGAGAATTATAAAGGAGGGGAATATTTAAGAAGGGAAATGTTGAAGAACATTAACTGACAGTTGAATGTATAGGCTATGTTGTTTATGTACCTCAATATTGCAATTCTTCCCAATGCTTCGGAGGTCAAGTTATTAGCGTCCTAGACTAAAAGTTATAATTATGCATCGTTGATATACTCTTAAATTATTAAAGAAAAAAGAAGTTTTCCAGGCACCCGCGCGTGTCCACAATTGCTTGCGCCACGAGAGACACTTGGCAAACATAATTCGTTTGAAGGGCTCCGACGTCATGGTCACTCAGCCCCGCGTACTTTGGTGTGTATTTGTAAAATTTTCTCTGATAACCTGCGTTATTGTGATGGCTGCATAATGTGTGTATTTGTAATTAAGGTGGGAAATGGCAAAGAGACGGCCAAGGCCTTAAGTAAGGAACCATCCCGGTATTTGCCTTGAGTGGAAGTGGGAAACCACGAAAAACCACATCCAAGATTGTCGAGGTGGGAATCAAACCTTCCTCTTCTTAGTTATACCTCAAGAGACTGAATGTGCCCCGTTTTTGCCCTCAGACCAGAATTAAATTTCTTGGCAGAGCAGGAAATGTAACCCGGGTCTCCGAGGCGATAGCCAAGAATGGGTGGGCTTCCATGTGTTAATACGATTTTTGACATGCACGGGACATAGAATTCAAAAACTGCCTCCATTAGGGTGACTGCCGAAGTGAGTATTGAGTATAGGCCTATGGTCATTCCAGTAGCTGGCGAAGTGATTCTATGTTCCCCTGCAAAATGTACCGCCATAACCTATAACAGGTGATGGAAATTGCTTATTTAGAGCAGTTTTGTACTGTTTATAACAAAATGAAGAACGTCATTCTGAGCTGCGTTTTCAAGCTATTGCAAACAATTTCGTTGGCAGGAACAATTATAAGGAATTTATTTTAAGCGATCAGTCTCATCGCATTCTCCTCACCAACCAACTTGAGTATGAAAGTCTCTGGACGGTCATGTTGAACTTCTTTTTATAAGACAATTGTTTAATGATTATTTGTTTAGAGTACTGAGTCTAACTACGCAGTTGATTTCGGCAATGGAAGTATTATTTGCCATTTAATATTTAGCGGCTCCGTTATTGCAGGACACTATAGTGTTATCGAATAATACGAAGCCACATTTAAAGTCCAATATAAATAGGCCATTTCAGAAACAATTCCAGATATTATGCAGTACAGTGTAAGGTCTTTGACGATCAAATGTAAACATTGTTCTAAATTGTATTTCTCTTGCGTAAAATCTACGCGTGGTTATTTTGGCCTTTACTGTTGTGATGGTAAAATTGATCTGCTGGAATATATAATACATGTATTTGCCAATTTGCAACAATGTAATGATATTCATTTAAAAGTCATTCAACTTATGTCCAGTAGTTCAAACACATACATCACCGTTAACAAATTGGATACTGAAGATGAAAGGCAGCTACTTCATTTCCCTATTATAGAATTCTTCAATTCCTTGGAATTAAGTAATTCGCTTCCACATACTCCGAACGTCTGAGCCATAGTTATGCTCCTTAGAAATCTGAACGTTTCCCAAGGACTCATATATGGAAATATATAAATTGTAAGAAATATGTAAGAAATTGCTTGGAGTCGGATATAATAGGTGTAGTAATATTAGGCAGAGAGCTCAAATCCTACGACTTGATTTAACACCTTCCGATAAAACACTTGCAGGTACAGTACATTTTCTTTTAATAGGCAACAATATCTTATTCGCTCGGCCTACTTTATCACAATCAATCAAGCTCAAAGAGAATCTCTGGAACGTATTGGGCTCTTTACCTCATCACGTTTTCAGTCATGACCAGCATTATGTTGCAATGTTGAGAGTGCTATCCTTTGACGCCCTTTAAGTTGCAATAGTGCTAAAAAGTAATCGTACAAAGAATGTAACTTATATAAGAAGCTTCTTCAGTAAATATATATTTCCATTGTCCGTCATGTTTTGACGGGTTTCATCTAGTATTTAATTAAAACATAATTCGCCAGCAGATTTACTCGAGACATCTAGCTGCCAAAAAGGTAACTGCACGACGACCTACTTATTAACTTCCAGATTTTATTGAAAAGTTTCTTCTTCTGGCCGCTAGAATGCACTCGCTCTGTTAGGATTATATTGTTCGATATTTCACCACTAGATGTCACGACTAGTCTACGTGGGGCTCCATTGATTACTATACCATTGGCATTCTATGCGCATCGAATTTGAAGAATGACAAGATGATACTACGATACATTTATACTTTTTATTTTAAAGGGTTTGTAACAGCCTATTTTGCGTTACTTGAAAATGTTATTTGAAGTAAAGAACAAAACGATTTCACATAATAACTGAATTCAAGCCGATGGTGTTAGTTCAGGTTATTAATTACTACTTTTATTTCAGGCAAATAGCAATCGAAAATATCCACATAGTTGGTATACACACGTCTCTGTAGGGTCATGGAAAGATTTGTTAATTCAATTAGGGTTGTGAAAGCCATGCACAACCAGACGTGTAAAGACATGCCTCAACTCAAAGTTGGATGTTGCCCACGGCAGGTCGTATATGTAATAATAATAATAATAATAATAATAATAATAATAATGTTATTGGTTTTACATCCCTTTTAACTACTGCTGCTTTTAGAGACACCGGGGTGCCGGAATTTTGGCCCGAAGGGGATCTTTAACGTGCCAGTAAATGTACTGACACGGCTCCCTCGCATTTGTGCACCCTCAAATGCCAGCTGACTGCGCCAGGATACGAACCTGCAACCTAGGGCCCAGCAAGCGAGAACGTTACCGCTGAGCCACGCAGCCAGTCCGGTCGATTATGTCTCCAGATCCATAACATTCTTGATATACTTCTTATCTTTCTTTCTTCAATGATGGTAGCAGTTTTTATCTAGGTTGTGGCGTTTGGTAGAGGTAAATCGTTTCTAAGGTCTTCAACAAAGAATAGTTCTATTATACTCTTTGATAATAACAACGAGTTATAACTATACTCATACATTTAGGAGAAAGTAGGCTATATGTTCTTTACTGAACATCTTGTTGAATTTATCTATCAAAAATTTCTCTAAACACACAGTTGGTTATTTTGTTACTTGTTGACACAACCGATAGCGAGCTAAACGATCTTACCCGTGAAAGGGCTACGTAAATCTGTCCATGAGTAAAGACGGGTTTTGTGAAGTAAAGACAGATTTTATCGAAAGTCTGACCCTGAGATTTATTTATTGTCATTTAGAAAGCCAAACGTACTGGGAATTGCCTTCTTTTAAATTTCAAAGGCATGTTCGTATCGGAGGGGATAAGTCTTATCCTGGATATGAAAACGATTTCTCTCTTATCAGAATCTATAATAGTTGCCTCTATGATATTACGTTGTAACCCGTTAACTATTGGCCTTGTCCCATTGCAGACCCCTTTTGAGGGTAGAATATTTCTTAATGACATAATGATAGCACCTTTCTTAAGTCTAAGTTTGTGTGGAGGCATGCCAGTTGGTGTCAAACTGTTCAAAAATTATTCAGGGTAAGCCAAGTAATCTTGCGCATGCTCACTCGCAATATAGTTACACTCTCGTAGACTACCTCATCTCCAGGTAAACGCTGAAGTACTCGATTGTTCAGTTCAAGCGATGCTTCATTGGCGACCGTAGGAATAGTTCTTCCTTTAAGCTCCTGTGGGGTGAGAGCAGTAAAATCACCGTATAGCTGTTCAACTGGATCTTGTATTTGTGGATTGCATGTAGATGGTACCGTAACTTCCGCCCCAGTCTTGCCTTCTCCTTCTTCTAAAACCCATGTTAAAAATTATTTTTCAGATTTTAAAGTGCGCATGTTCTGAGCGAGTTTAAGTACATGGAATTTATTCCAGAGGCTATGCCGCTTCAAACAGCTAGCAACTGTTAAAGAACGTGATCCTCTCATTATGACAGGAAGGACTTGGCGAAAATCACCACCCAGTAAGATGACTTTACCACCGAATGCTTTAGTACAGTTGGTCAGATATTTGAGAAGTCTGTCCACAGCTAAAAATGCGTACACATGCGTCATTGGTGCTTCATACCAAATAATTAATTTTGTATTCAACAGGGCAGTTGCTTTTGATGTGCTTGGCGTAACGTTGCACGTAGAATTAGAATTGAGAATCAGAGGGATTTTGAAGACAGAATGGGCAGTTCGTCCTCCTTGTAGAAGTGTAGCTGCTATTCCTGTAGACGCTACTGGAGTAGCTTGATCTCCTTTTGCTCTGAATATATGTAACAACGTAGAGTAAACAAATGTTTTACCAGTTCCTGCCGGTCCATCTAAAAAAAACAGTTCTGTTTTAATGTTTCTTCTGGGTTTCCATATATGGCGTTAACGATCGAATCTACAACCCTTAATTTCTCCTCATTAAGCTTCTGTCTGTTGCTGATAGCCCTAGCTTGCTCTTCTAAAACATCAAACGAATGCATTCCTGGACTGTTAACGTGTAGTTTTACACCTGGCAAGTTAAGTCTCTTAAGATCAAAGCCGTAGGTGTGAAGGAGGCCATTGATTTCAATGAGTGCATACTGTGGGCCACTTTCTTCAGAGTATCTGCGTACAAAATCTTCAGACAATGACAAATAACATTCGTAAGCAACTTGGCATATGAGAGTGAGTTGCCTCAAGGATAGTATCATGCCAAATGTTATCTCCTTGAAGAAGTCCAAGTGTTTTACATGTTTCCTAGAAAGTCTTGCATAGAACTCCATCGACTGTCCTGACACTATCAAAACCTTTGGCACCCTTTACACTTATTAGCAGCATTCGCAAGAAGTATCTTTCTCTATCGCGCATACTAACTACTGGCATTCTCCCTATTACACCTTGTCCACAACGCTGACGCTTCCATCACAGCTCGTAGATCTAGATCTTATAGTAGAAACTCCCGCGAGAAATTGGCGACACTGATTCTGCTTGCTATGTTATGTTATATTATGTTATGTTATATTTCTTCTGTGAAATCCAAGCCATGATTTTGTGTTTCTTGACGCCTTCTGCACAGAATATATTTGGCCATCTAGTCTTTGTATTTCTCCCAATACTGTGCTGGTTGTGAAGGGGAACACGTAGATAAAATAGTTACCAACAGCGTACGTATTTAAAATGGATTAGAAGGGGTCGCTGAATCTACGATGAAGATGTGCACTCTACTTTCTATTCACGGCGTTGCCTAGGTCTACCATATTCTGTAAGATGGGCAATGGCCTTTAGCAATTTTTACCAGACTATCATGATGCAGAGTAAGTAGATGTCGCCTAGCGACAATCTTTAAGATGGTCAATCTGCCCATCAAGTCAGGTTCAGTATTGGTACGGCTTTGACTATCATGATACAGAGTTAATCGTTGTCGCCTGTGAAGTTATTAGGTTCAACTTTATTTGTTTAAACACACTTTGTAAGCAAATAAATATATTTCCGTTGACTTTTCAAGAAAAGCAAGATTTTTCCTGTACTTTTGAGACCATTTGGAAGATTTTGGTACAAACCACAACTTCTAACTCCCTCTGGTTTAGGAGCTTGAGTTTTGTGATACATACACCTTAGCGCTTATATGGGTTATAGATAGATAGAAAGGGGGAGAGGGGGAGGGGGGGGGGGCAGACATACACGCACAGACAGACACACGGTTCTTATAGATCTCATGTTGACAAAAATCGAATGTAGGTTAAAATAGTTATATTTATTTAAGTATGGCTTTTAGTGCCGGGAGTGTCCGAGGACATGTTCGCCAGAGGCTGTTGCTACTTCAAGCGGACACCCATAGGGTGAGGAACAAGTTCTGTTCAATTCAAAGTACGAGATGTCACTAACACTTAGTGGTGAACGTTGGAATTTTGATAGAGCGTTACAACGAAATCTAACCTAGACATTTAGCTTCACACAAGTTTAGGTAGTGGAAGGACCTTTTATATGCCATAAAACCATGACATGGGACCGCCGGCTTTACTTCCCCTCCGAAGGAAGGCATACTGAAGGATTTTAACGCTCATAAAAATCCGACGACTTCGGCCAGGTTTGAACCCACGATCTTGGGCACAGTAGTTCAGCATGCTACCAACTACGCCACCGAAGCACTACGGTTAAAATAGTGATTAATTTTGAGAACAATTGATGAGTAAAGTTGTTGTTGACACTTTTTATTGACTTTGCGACACCGTGATCATTTTACCCCATGTAGGCTATTGGGTGTGTGTAGAAGTTGTCTGATAACCTGTGTCACGATGATGTCTGTACTAGTGTGTGAATTTCTAATTGAGGTAGTATTTGGGAAAGAAGCGGCCGTGGCGTTTGGCTGGAGAAGTGGGAAACCACTTCGAGGATGACTGAGGTAGAAATCGAACCCACCTCTTTTCAGTTTTACAGCATCAGACCAGAATTAAATACCTCGTCACAGCCGGGAACCGAAACCAGACCTCTACGGTTACAGTAAAAAATGCGAGCCACTACGCAGCGAGGCGGACTAATTTTAAGAACAGGGCTGATCAACACACCACTGCTACTGCGGAACAGATTACAGATGAAAGCCTCAAGGTACGTTAACTCATAATGGAATTGAACGTCGAACATCACACAAAGTTGTAATGAACTCATTGTTAGAACAGCTCCGCTATCCATCACGGGAAATAGAGCTCTTCCAGCAAGTACAATGGCTCCGATGGGGATGGAACTAATGCAGCAGTTAAATTGACGCGAATACCCGACCAGGTGGTAGCTCGGTGCTTTATAATTGTAAATGTAGCTTTGCTTTCTGTAAGGTAATCGATGGAAACTGCGTAGCCTATTACGTATTTGTAAACTTGCATTACATAACTTAATAATAACCCCTGGCGCCACAGCCCATGAAGGGCCTGGCGACCGCTGGCCAGCCATTTGGCCTGCAGATATTGGGATTACGCGTGATCAGTGCGTCGGGTCCCCTTGGCCATAAATCTTGGCTTTCGTGTTCTGGGCACTGCCTCACTGTCAGACAGATACTCAATTGTCCTCACGAGGCTGAGTGCACCCCGTTCCAGCCCTCACGTCAGTTTCTAAAAACCCTGTCGGAGCCAGGAATTGAAACCGGGTCCTCCGGGTAAGAGGCAGGCGAGCTACCCCAACACCACGAGGCCGGCTGCATTGCATAATACTTACTGTATTTTAGTCAGCGCAAAATAAACTGACGGAAAAAAATATCCCAACACCAAGAAGGGGTTGTCCTAGATTAACAAACGTTGGTTGGCGTGTTTATGCATCTGAAAGATGACGTTGATTCAAATTTTCCGCCAATCTCATTAGCGTGGCGCTAGTAGTGGTCCCATAACGTTGCAGATTAGGTTTGCTTCAATTACGGGCTGTACTGTGCGAGAGCGTTAGTTACCTGTGAGGTTGGACGGAGTGACTGTGAGTAGGTCAAGAATGACTTTACGACGACGAAGAGGCCAGTATCAACAGCTCACTGCGTTTCAAAGAGGCCGTGTAATAGGGCTACGTGAAGGTGGATTTTCCTTCCAATCTATTGCAGAACGACTTGGCAGGAATGTCTCCACTGTACATACGTGCTGGCAGCAGTGGTCACGAGAAGGTACGGTCGCAAGAAGATCGGGCTCCGGACGTCAACGTGGCACCACCGAGAGGAAGGCCCGTCGTATTGGGCGTATGGCTTTGGCGTATCGGACGGCGTCTGCAGCATCATTCGAGCGGCAGTTGGCACCACAGTGACACAACGAACTATTCGAAATCGGTTACTTGAACGACGGCTCTGAGCCAAACGTCCTGCGGCGTGCATTCCACTTACTCCCAAACAACCGCCGTCTGCGACTTCAGTGGTGTCAAGCGAGAGCACATTGGAGGATGGAGAGGAGGTCCGTTGTGTTTTCCGATGAAAGCTGATTCTGCCTTGGTGCCAGTGATGGACATGTGTTGGTTAGAAGAAGCCCAGGGGAGTGCCTGCATTCCACCTGTAGCGGCGTCGACACACAGGACGCTCTGATCTGGGGAGCTATTTCCTGTGACAGAAGGAGTACTCTCGTGGTTATTCCACGCACCTTGACTGCAGGTGTGTACGTTCGCCTGGTGATTCGGCCTGTTGTGCTGCCATTCATGAACAACATTCCCGGGGGTGTTTTCCAACAGGATAAAGCACCCCCCGCCCCATGCCACTGTTGTAACCAAACGTGCTCTACAGAGTGTCGACATGCTGCCTAGGCCTGCTCGTTCTCCTGATCAGTGCCCAATCACGCACGTTTGTGACATCATTGGACGACAACTCCAGTGTCAGCCACAATTGGCATTAACCGTCCCTGTATTGACAGACTAAGTGCAACAGGCATGGAACTCCATACCGTAGGCTGACATTCGGTATCTGTACGACACGACACATGTATTCAACAGTCTGGCGATTATGCTGGTTATTAATGGACCAGCATGGCACATTTGCGGTGGATTTTCTCTCGCGGACATTAACTTGTTGTAGTGTTCCTTTAATCAATTAAATATATTCCCTCGCCATATATATTGCCAATATTTCCATACTCTACATTCCTTATTTCATGGTGTTGGGATATTTTTCCGCCAGTGTAGCAACCTAACGCTAAAATAATTTCACTGGGAACATCTTTTAAAATCTTTCACATACATGAGATGTTTCTATATATCTCTGCATCTTTGATTCCAGATCTGACATCAGTTTTCTTTGTGACTGCTTTAGATTTCATGCAATTTAAAATACAAACTTTTAACAGGTTAACGGTAAGGAGCGGGTCAGACACGACCCGATCGGAAGTTGGTTGTTCTTTGCTCGCTTTCTTCCCTGTGATTTCGCTTCAGATGACCTCTACCCTATTCATCAGGGAAATGCTAGAACGATTGCATTGCTCAGATAGAGCACAGACGGTATGTGGTAAGGCTCAAGCTGACCGCTCTGTGCAGACAGATTTCCAGCGACGTTTCAGTGGTGGGGGGAACAGCGACAGCAGTCACTCGTCTGCTGCCGTGCTGTCGATATCACATGTTAATGCTTAATATTTGTGCATGCAACCATCTTGAGCTCGGCGAAGTTAAGTTAGGGGCATCTCCTCCAGCGCTTTGGCTCCCAACCACGAACATAAAGCCTCATTACATACCGTCCGTACTCTAAGCGACAGTCCCATTCTGTGTCCATTTGTATCTGATCTTGCCGCTTTCTGGGTCGAATTCGACCCAACATTACCAATTACATATGCGGGTTTTCCTGTCATTGTACGTTTCAGTTTTGATTGTTCATAATCAACGAAAAGATAAAGTGACAAGGAGAGTTGCTAACGCAAATGATAACACTCGAAACTCTTTCACCATCTCTCCATAATTCGAAGTGTTTATCGTCATCCTCTCCTCCTCCCAGCTCCCCTTCCCCTCGCCCCAACTACATCCGAAACTCTGCACTTGCTATTTCTAAATTATTAAATTGTCTATAAGAATTTTTTGAATATTTAATGTAAAGCCCAATAGATTATTCACGTTCATTCAATTACACTTCTTACTAAGAAATACTTGTGTAACTAGCATACGAACGAGTACAGACATCACAGTGACACAGGTTATCAGACAAATTCAACACACACCCATGTACACGGGGCTATATGAGCACGATGTCGTAAATTCCCTAAAAGGAAGGAAGATTTTAGTTTTACGTGACCGTTAATCATGCGATCATGAGTCATGGACCTCCTTTTTACGTGGAATCCGAACCACAGGACGTGGAATTTCACTTCGAAAACATCACATGCATTGACCACAAATTGAACCCAGTCCACATTGGTGAGAGGCCAACAGCTTGACTGCTGCGCCAAATCCCCTAAAAAAATCAATGACAAAAACAGATTTCTTAAATGATTTTGTTTTATTCCACAACCAACACAGAACGGGCAATGACCATACAGGTAAAATACATCGGATCGCGTGGCGTAGTCGGTAGCATGCTGAGCTTGTATGTCCAAGATAGCGGGTTCAAACCAGCCGAAGCCGTCGGATTTTTAAGAGCGTTAAAAATTCCTCAGTATGCCTTTCTTCGGAGGGGAAGTAAAGCCGGCGGTCCCATGTCATAGATTTATGGCATGTTAAAGAACCTTCCACTAATTTCACCTGTGTGAAGCTAAATTGGATAGGTTAAGAGTGTAAATAACGCTCTTAGGTTTCTACGTTCGTTGCCAAGAGCCGACTGCGGTGGCGTCTGGTAGCTAAGTTCTGAACATGGCCTAGTAATCGTTGACGGTGGCACTTGGCTGCAAAAGTAGGAACTATTTGAAAAATTCTATGTTGCAGTCTGTACCTTAATTTAAAAAACAGATAACACTCACTAATACAGTCACACAATTAACACCGGTTATCAGACAGATTCTACACACACCCAAAGTACATGGGGCTACATGACCGCGTTGTCGCAGCCCCTAAACTTTAGAACCAACCAACATCGGATCGCATCTTAGCAGTTCTTAGCAGAGGAAAAAGTCAAAAACAAGCAGCATTCATGTACACATAACCAATAGACGAACTGTGCACCCGTTGTTATCAGCTAAGCAGGCTTATCTCAGCGACACGATGTGTGCAGCATGGCTGAATGCACGAATGAACATAGCCTACATGACCTGATTCAAACACAGATTAAGGTTGGTTGGTTCCTTAGTTTAGGGGCTGCGACAACGCGGTCATGTAGCCCCGTGTACTTTGGGTGAGTGTAGAATCTGTCTGATAACCGGTGTTAATTGTGATGACTGTATTAGTGTGTGTATCTGTTTTTTTAATTCAAGTAGGGACTGCAACTTTGAATTTTCAAATAGTTCCTACTTTTGCCGCCAAACGCCACCGTCAACGACTACTAGGCCTAGTTCAGAACTAGCTACTAGACGCCACCGCAGTCGGCTCTTGGCAACGAACGTAGCAACCAAAGAGCGTTGTTTACATTCTTAACCTATCCAATTTAGTTTCACACAGGTGTAATTAGTGGAAAGATCTTTAACATGCCATAAATCTATGACATGGGACCGCCGGCTTTACTTCCCCTCCGAAGGAAGGCATACTGAGGGATTTTAACGCTCTTAAAAAATCCGACGGCTTCGGCCGGTATAAACACAGATTAATACAAACTAGATGTAATATCCCCTCGTGTACGCATTTACTATCTTTCAAAGAACATTAATAAAAATTCGCTGCCAGTGGCTCTGATAATATGTATATACTTGCATTACCCATCGCGGCTTCGCCCGCGAATATTCTAGTTGTAAAGAGTAGGCCCTACACTTAGCAAAACCTCAATCATGAATGCTATGACTGATTTATCCTTACATTATTTAAATGACTCATAGTCGTTCCGTATTGATATGCTAGAATAGTTATTAACAAGGTTTCTACGTTCGTTGCCAAGAGCCGACTGCGGTGGCGTCTGGTAGCTAAGTTCTGAACATGGCCTAGTAATCGTTGACCGTGGCACTTGGCTGCAAAAGTAGGAACTATTTGAAAAATTCTAAGTTGCAGTCTGTACCTTAATTAAAAAAACAGATAACACTCACTAATACAGTCATCACAATTAACACCGGTTATCAGACAGATTCTACACACACCCAAAGTACATGGGGCTACATGACCGCGTTGTCGCAGCCCCTAAACTTTAGAACCAACCAACATCGGATCGCATCTTAGCAGTTCTTAGCAGAGGAAAAAGTCAAAAACAAGCAGCATTCATGTACACATAACCAATAGACGAACTGTGCACCCGTTGTTATCAGCTAAGCAGGCTTATCTCAGCGACACGATGTGTGCAGCATGGCTGAATGCACGAATGAACATAGCCTACATGACCTGATTCAAACACAGATTAATACAAACTAGATGTAATATCCCCTCGTGTACGCATTTACTATCTTTCAAAGAACATTAATAAAAATTCGCTGCCAGTGGCTCTGATAATATGTATATACTTGCATTACCCATCGCGGCTTCGCCCCCGAATATTCTAGTTGTAAAGAGTAGGCCCTACACTTAGCAAAACCTCAATCATGAATGCTATGACTGATTTATCCTTACATTATTTAAATGACTCATAGTCGTTCCGTATTGATATGCTAGAATAGTTATTAACAAGGTTTCTACGTTCGTTGCCAAGAGCCGACTGCGGTGGCGTCTGGTAGCTAAGTTCTGAACATGGCCTAGTAATCGTTGACCGTGGCACTTGGCTGCAAAAGTAGGAACTATTTGAAAAATTCTAAGTTGCAGTCTGTACCTTAATTAAAAAAACAGATAACACTCACTAATACAGTCATCACAATTAACACCGGTTATCAGACAGATTCTACACACACCCAAAGTACATGGGGCTACATGACCGCGTTGTCGCAGCCCCTAAACTTTAGAACCAACCAACATCGGATCGCATCTTAGCAGTTCTTAGCAGAGGAAAAAGTCAAAAACAAGCAGCATTCATGTACACATAACCAATAGACGAACTGTGCACCCGTTGTTATCAGCTAAGCAGGCTTATCTCAGCGACACGATGTGTGCAGCATGGCTGAATGCACGAATGAACATAGCCTACATGACCTGATTCAAACACAGATTAATACAAACTAGATGTAATATCCCCTCGTGTACGCATTTACTATCTTTCAAAGAACATTAATAAAAATTCGCTGCCAGTGGCTCTGATAATATGTATATACTTGCATTACCCATCGCGGCTTCGCCCGCGAATATTCTAGTTGTAAAGAGTAGGCCCTACACTTAGCAAAACCTCAATCATGAATGCTATGACTGATTTATCCTTACATTATTTAAATGACTCATGGTCGTTCCGTATTGATATGCTAGAATAGTTATTAACAAGAAATGAACATCTGCCTGAATCAATACTATAAGTTACAGATAAAATTAATTATTTAACTTGTTTACAGTACATGTTTCGGGGATTAATTATATTTTACCCCCTTCATCAGCTGTTGAAAAATCAAAACACAAACCGTAGATACGTATTTAAAACCTAATATGGTGCACCATAAAATTTAAGGTATAAGAATGGAATAAAATGAAGAGAAACAGATGGTGACGGTGATCTGCTGCTCATGGCAAATAGTAGTTCCTTGAAATGGTAGTTATGTAACACCAATACTTCACCAATCCGTGTAGCTCTATAACCAATGAATAGCGTGTATGCTTAAAGATCCAAATATAGCCTTATCAAAACAAAGCGGCTTTAAGAAACCCGACGTGATGGAAAGTGATCATATGATAGTTTAAAGCATATGGTGTATGTGGTTAGGACAACGTTACATTTACATTTATCCTTGGTATGAATAATCAGACTTTATCAATTCAGCTACTGGTGCAGTGATTAGGGGTTTGTCATTCCTTCATAGGTATATCAGAGCGAAATTAGTTTTCTGGGAATTTCACATACACTGCTAATTTAAGGGCCTTTAAATTTTGTTTTCGGAGACCCTTTATAGTCGGGTGAAGAAGACCTTTCGTACCACACTCACACGTGAAAATTGCGTGAAAGAATTCTAGAGTGCTCCTTGACCCCCTTAAGCGCATTATACTGTATGTATTGATGAATTTTACAGCTTAATTTGGTTCAGTGATAACCTTATAACCGTCTGGAAACTTTCACGGTTATGTAATAATTGGAATTGCATTGCGTCTTACAGAAATATATGGACCTGTGAGATTCTGTTACCATGGTTACCGTGTTGCATTCCTTCATTATTTCATTGTAAATATGCATGTTTTAAGGTATTTATTTAATTGTGAGGCATTTAAAGTGTAAGTGAGAGCGTTTCGCTTACGCTTTGGGTTATGCTGAACCTGTAGGTACCCAATATGTGTAGATTGGTGTTAATGGGACCTTATTTTCGGTACAAAACTGGAATGGGACCTTAGCAGAGTATTATAGGGAGGGATTTATATTTTGAGGTAGGCCCTATACATTTCACTAAAGTAATTTCATTTAAATCCCCTAGGTACAATGAAACAACATTGCAATTAAACATTAAGTCTTTCATCACGGCTAGTGATACAGTATGTTGGTAGCACGGCCATGCATGAGTTGCTCAAAATAAATCTAGCATATTTTGTCATATAAGTGCAGTTTGAAATTGATTCCATGAGCACTTTTTGTGATATTCAATTATGTGTTCAAATTTGAATTGCATCAATGACTTTGGTTTAAAGAGATGACATTGAGAAGTTATCACCAAGAACTTCAGTTAAATACAAAATTTTGTTTAAGTATCTGGCACTTAAGATAAAACAATCATTCATCCTCAGCCATCCCGGAAGTAAATTTCCGTGATTTCCCACGCCGGGATGATACATTGGCCGCCTCCTCACATTCTTGCACTAATTACAATTACACACACTAATTCGGCCATCACAATCGCTTCGCTCGTTTTATAAACATACTCGAGTCTTAATTATTGACATTATAGGCTCGTTGCATAATGTACTATTATGTTCGACCTTGACTATTATATGTCAGAAAACTGTACTATAATGGTGCTCTTAATAACACTATTTTTCATTATGAAACAGTTTCTCCCACCAATCAGAGCTTAAAAAACAGTTGTTTGACCAATTAGATAATTAGATGCTATGAGTTCCATGGCCTTCTAATTTAAATTTCACTACATGGCCTAGTGTCACAGTAGGATAATCGAGAAGGCCATGGTGAAATACAAGGCATTCTATGCGTCTTATGCGCTCTGTTCAGTACATAAAACTGGCGAAATCTCGACAGCCCTATTTATGAATATTTATGTTCGAACATAAAATAGTTATAATAATTATCGTCGAACATAAACAGTCGTACGCAACTCGCCTATAATGGTAATTAAGGCACCCTTTTGGAAATTATAAAACTCGTATACGCTCGTTTCATAAACATACTCGTGTCTTAATTATTGCCATTATAGGCTCGTTGCATAATGTACTATTATGTTCGACCCTGACTATTATAAGTCAGAAAACTGTACTATAATGCGGCTCATTATAACACTATTTTTCATTATGAAACAGTTTCTCCCACCAATCAGAGCTCAAGAAACAGCTGTTTGACCAATTAGATAATTAGATGCGCTGAGTTGCATGGCCTTCTAATTTAAATAGTAGGGTAATCGAGGAGGCCATGGTCAAATACAAGGCATTCTCTGCGTCTCATGCGCTCTGTTCAGTACATAAAACTGGCGAAATCTCGACAGATATTTATGAATATTTATGTTCGAACATAAAAGAGTTATAATAATTATCGTCGAACTTTAACAGTCGTATGCAACTCGCCCATAAAGCTAATTAAAACAGTCGTATGGAAATAATAAAACTCGCATACGGTCATTTTAAAACAAACTCGTGTCTTAATTATTGCCATTATAGGCTCGTTGTATAATGTACTAATTTATGATTTTAATTTTCCATCCCGTACGTCATCTATTATTTTTGTGCTTATAAAATGACTGCATTTACTAAACTGTGATAGAGTTACTGAACGTATTGCGAATTAATTTGGGGACTACAGGTGGTTGTAAGGTATAATAGGACTACGGTAATTACCAACCCATCAGTCTAATTCGTGTTCGCAAACTCTTACACAAGCCCCGAGGCTACATCTGGAATTAAATCTAAATGGAGTTACAATCAAGTAATTGCTTTCAGAATGAAAGCTGATAGTCGGTGGAACATTAAGGCTTTTCTATTCAACAAGTGTTATGTTCTAAGTGTGTCATGGCTTCGAGAAGAAACATTGAAATGCTGATGCACTACTAGCTGCCACCGGAACCGGCACCTTGCGCTGAACGTTGGAACTAATAGAGCTTTAATCAAACCTAACCTACAAATTTTGCTTCACAGAATAGTAGATATTTGAAGGTTCTTTTACATGCCATAAATCTATGATATGGGCCCACTGGCTTTACTTCCCCTCCAAAGGAAGGCATACTGAGGGACTTAAAACGCTCCCAAAAATCCGATGACTTTGGCTGGGTTTGAACCCGCGATCTTGGGCATACAAACTCAGCATGCTACCAACTACGCCACAGAAGCCGCTATATTGCACATACTGAGAAAAAATAAAATGATGTACATAGCTTATTCAGTGTTGTATTTACATATTTATGCTATGAATTAATACAGCACTGTACAAGCAAAATGTAACTTACAATGATTATAAAGTCATGCATTCGTTGGTTGACAGCTCATTAAAGCGAGCATTGTTAACGACTTGGGCAACAGGAAACAGGCAAATAATCATATACTTTGACATGTAAATTGGGGAACACAATGCGGAAGACCTATTTTCATATTCGTTGTTAACTACAGAATCAAGAGTTACAGCAGAGGAGTTAGACATTTTCAGGGGGGCTAAATATTTTACAAACACTGCATTCCAGAACTTAGAAATATTCTGTTAAAATGCGTATCTTAATTTTCGCTGTCCGCATAACACAGTTTCCGCTAAATGGAGATAATTTAACACTTCTATTCACCCATACGTTCATGGGACCGTTGAATATTTACCTTAAGATCAGATATTATAAGTTAATAAAGGGTCCACATCGAGTGCAGCTGTACAAAACTTCCTCCAGGAATCCGCTATTGTACGACTGGAATGGCCTGCGCTGTCGCCGGACATGAACTGTATCAAACATGTCTGGGATATGCTGAAGTGTGCTATTGCTCAGCATCCCGGCCCTCCTATAACCCGCCAAGAGATCATGGAGGGTCCCTCCAGAGAGTGGGATCGCCTGCCTCAAGGAGACCTGCGCAACTCGATCTGTGTTATGCCACGGCGAGGAAGAGCCCCGCTGGTCGCCCGTGGTGGCCATGTTCCTTATTGAAACGTCGCAGGATTGCAAGATTACAACACATATCAGTCCCTGTTAAACAGGCCAAATGTCTTCCTGATTGTAATTTTCTTTTTACACATGAATAAAATCTGCAGGATATTTGTCAGAATGCCCTTTCTTTTGTAATAACCTCACCCACAATCCCATATACGCTCTACATCAGTGTTTCCCAAACTTTTTTGTGTGTGTACCACTTTAAGAAATTGAGAATCTCTCGCGTACCACCTAATGGTTGGGAGATATAGTAACTACCCCCAGCACTACGTAGCAGACCAAAATACGGATTGTAAATTGTGTTTGTTAGAGTTAGACTGTTGGAATTAAAGTTCAAATAATAAGATTTAAGATTGCTGAGTTTCAAACGAAGATAGTTTTCCACTGTAAGGAGTCTATTCCGGTATTTATTCTTGAGATAAACAAGTGAAGAAAATGCAGTCTCACACAAGTACGAAGTAGTGAAAGGCAGTAAAAATCTAACTGCTTTGTGAGCTATGTGTGCATAGTCTGCACGCCTCACAGCCCAAAAGTTAAGATGAGCCATTTTTGAAAAAGTTTGCCTTAGTTCTGAATCACAATTCACTTCATAAACTGTTTCTTGTCTTTGGCCTTAAAGTCCTCCGACAACATATCAATGTTTTTATATTTTTAAATTTTATATTTTTTTTGTAACGTATCTAATAATTTTTATATTTTTCGAAACATTACCGCGTACCACTGCAGCAGTACGAGCGTACCACCAGTGGTATGTGTACCACACTTTGGGAAACGCTGCTCTACATCAATGCAAACAAGTGTTATTTTGTCACTAGTAGAGCCTGTCTGTAAATGAAGAATACATACATACATATGGTAATTTCTATCCATCATAAACTTTGCGTAATAATAATAATAATAATAATAATAATAATGTTATTGGTTTTCCATCTCATTTAACTACTCTCGCTTTTAGAGACGCAGGGGTGCCAGAATATCGTAGATTCGCCCTTTCTCCTCGCCATATTTTCTGTGTTGCCTTAGTAAACAAGAGTTTAGTGTTTTTCAGTAGGTCAACACGAATGTACCCAAAAGAGATGGGTTATGCCCTAATCCTGAAATACATTACATGTATTTATTAATCTCATGTAATTTATTTCAGGATTAGGGCATAACCCATCTCTTTTGGGTACATTCGTGTTGACCGACTGAAAAGCACTAAACACTTATTCACTTCTCTTTTCTCCTCTGCCTCAATACATACGTACTCTTAATACGGAGGTAGTGGTTTTCTTCCCATCCAATAGCAGGTTGTTCAAGATATGAGAGCAGATGATCGTAGTTTGATGCGGCACAGATCATTTACGGCTATAGGCCTATCAAACGTCAGGTGAAACACTTGTTCACTTCTCTTTTCTCCTCTGCCTCAATATATACGTACTCTTAATACGGAGGCAGTGGTTTTCTTCCCATCCAATAGCAGGTTGTTCAAGATATGAGAGCAGATGATCGTAGTTTGATGCGGCACAGATCATTTACGGCTATAGGCCTATCGTACGTCAGGTGAAATGGGGCTCACACTAGTGACTGGATATTGAACCAGTCTATTTTCTAGCACGTATTAAATTACCGTTAGTCTACCAGTACGCCCCGCGGAGAGTTGTAAAAAGAAGGAAAGGACATGAATGTTGAACAGTCATTTGTCTAGAGAGACAAAACGTTTTAGCTCTGTGGAATAATGTCAACTCGCAGCGGCGCAAAGAGAAAGAACATAAGAAAGAGGGAGAAGAGTTGGCAAATTACTGTACATTTGAAGTCGAACCAAGAATATGCAGCATAGTAGCTGTAATTTGTTCATGGGATTTGTTGGCAGCTCTCCAGCATATTAACATATAAACTTCAGCTCCCTGTAATTGGGTATGTGTGTGTGCCTGATAACCTGTGTTTTGGTGGTGTCTCTGGTAATGTATTTATCGGGAATTGAGACTAGGAATAGGAAGTAGGCAATCGTAGTCTTATGTTAGAAACCATCCTGACATTTACTGTACCTTGAGTGTGTGGGTTTGATTCTTAATTCCTTTGACTAGTTTAATGCAGCTGTCCATGCATTCCTGTCCTGACCTAATCGTTTCATCTCTACATAGGTGCCACACCTTACATTTGAGGCAATGCTTAACATAAGCTAACCTTGCTCAACATTACAGTTCTTGTCCTCGACGCTTCCTTCCAAAACTTTGTTTGCTTTTCCTAAGTGTCTTAGTGTGTGACCTACCAACCTATCTCTTCTTTTCATTAGCAGTCACCAGAAACATCGCTCCTCTCCCACCAATTCATTTGTTACTCTATCTACCCATCTGATCTTCATCATTCTCCTGTAACAGCGCATTCCAAACGCTTCAATTCCCCTCTTTTCTGCTGCGCCAACAGTCCAAGTTTCACTTCCATAGAGCGCCACGCTCCAGACAAAGACTTTCAAAAATGACTTCCTTATTCCTAAATCTATATTTGATGACAACAAGTTCGAGTAGAATATAGAAACCACGGATAACCACATCTGGAATGGCGGTGATGGGAATCAAATCCACCTCTCCTCCCGTCTGCCCAATGAGACTGAGTGTATCCCGTTTCAATACTCAGATAAGATTAGAGCAATATTCTCCATTTTAGGTCCGTATTGAATATGTTCACTAATGTATGTCTACCCCTTATTATTCCCGTTTTTCCAACGGGGCCGGGGATGAGATGCGATGAAAGTCTTTGTGGCGATGGTTTTTACGGCCGAATTTCCTTCCTGACGCCAACCTCGTGAGAGGAGTTAATGAGAGATGAAATGAATGATGGTGAATGAAACTGGGCAAGGATGTGGAAGGAAGCGGCCGTGGCCTGTCAGAAGGTACCGTCCCAGCATTTGCCTGGTGTTGAAAATGGGAAACCACGGAAAACCATTTCAAGGACAGCCGACGGTTGGGCTCGAACCCACGCGTCTACCGAGTCAGCAGAGAGCTTGGCCCCATGGCCTAATGCTGCGCGTTAGCCAGCGTAGCCACTACTGTCGGTAATATGTTCACTAATAAAACTATTAATAATGTCCGTCTTTTCAATACAATGTTAATAATCTATTTATACAACTGGGTACATGTTTCGTACAGTCGTCTGTACTTCCTCAGCCCAAATATACATTATGACATAAACAAATGTGATGCACACTACCAAATACATACAATGAAAATATTCCATAAATAAAACAGTGCAATAGTTTGTGACATCCAGAGAAGAAATAAAATTATGTTGTAAATATTCCATAGATAAAACAGTAAGATAGTTTTGCGACATCCAAGGAAGAAATAATATTATGTTGTAATATTACACCAAAACCCATATGAGTGTAAAAAATGCTTGTTGGTCTATGCCTGATTGTAACTTATTAACTTTGAAAATGTTGTGTGTTATATCCTAATATGATGTTAACCCAATTAAACAGCAAGCAAATCTGAGAAAATCTGAGAAACTAAATGTATATTTGGGCTGAGGAAGTACAGACGACTGTACGAAACATGTACACAGTTGTATAAATAGATTATTAACATTGTATTGAAAAGACGGACATTATTAATAGTTTTATTAATATACTCAGATAATTATTATATGTATTGTTGTTGTTATCATAATGATTTACGGACTGGGCAATCTTTGTTACTTCAGCTCCGTGTACTTGGTTGTGTGTAAAATGGATCTTAAATGATGACCTAATATATATTATATTGGTTTTGTTGTTAAGTTCACATATTAAATTACAACATTTCTTCTAGTCTCCCGAATTCATCTCTACGTATACCACTAGAGTCACAAGAGTGAGGCAGGTTATCAGATATATCGATCACACACCAAGTACACGAGGATGATCATCATCATGCCACAAACTCCTTAAATGAGTTAACAATAAACACGTATTATTTCCGGAGTTGCTTTTTGTGACACGGTTCATAAAGGAAGCAATGATCAGTCATTTAATGTAGGTTACGACAAACATGGTGAATAGGCCTATCTTTGGAATGTCATTCATTGAAATGTAGTTGAAGATACATCAGGCAAGGAAAGCAGTTCTACAGAAAAGGAATCTGCTGACATCGAATATAAATTTAGGTATTAGGAAGTCATTTTTGAAAGCCTTTGTCTGGAGCGTGGCGCTCTATGGAAGTGAAACTTGGACTATTGGTGCAGCAGAAAAGAGGAGAATTGAAGCGTTTGAAATGTGGTGTTACAAGAGAATGATGAAGATCAGATGGGTAGATAGGGTTACAAATGAAGAGGTATTAAGACGAGTGGGAGAGGAGAGAGGTTTCTGGTGACTGCAAATGAAGAGAAGATATAGGTTGGTAGGGCACATACTAAGACACCCAGGAATAAGCAAACTTAGTTATGGAAGGAAGGGTCGAGGACAAGAACTGTAGGGGTATACCAAGGTTAGAATATGTTAAACAGATTGCCTCGGATGTAGGGTGTGGTAGCTATGTATATATGATATGGTTAGCTCAGGACAGGGAGGCATGGAGGGCTGCATCAAACCAGTCAAAAGACTGAAGACTCAGACAACAACAACTGGTTAATATATTTAAAACGCCAGTCCTTGAAATATAGAATATGGTTAATATCTTTCGAATTTCATTCTCTTAATGTAGGTCAGGACACACCTGGTCTATATTTTTGGAATTTCATTCGCTGAAATGTACGTAGGTCAAGATACATCTGGGAATACTTTTGTAATGTCATTCATGAAATGTATGACAGGGTGGTTAATACTGTATCTTTGGAATGTCATTCATTGTAATATAGGTTAGGGCATACCTGATAAATGTCTTTGGAATGCCATTCATAGAAATTTAGGTCAGCTGACACATGGTCAATTACAATGGAATGCCATACATTGAATGTATGTCAGGGTGTTTAATATATTTAAAATGTCATCCATTGTAATATAGGTCAGGGCACAGCTGGTTAATATCTTTGGAATACCATTCATAGAAATTTAGGTCAGCAGACACCTGGCGAATGTTTGTGGAATGCCATTCATTTAAATATAGGTCAGGAGACAGGTGGTCTGTATCTTTGGAATGCCATTCATGAGTTATAGGTCAAAGACCTCGCAAGGTCGGCATTTCTGTAAAAATGTAACAAAGACTGGTTGGAGGGGTATGAAACCGGTTTTCAAAGGGATGACCTGCTCTACTGACACTCTTCCGCATTCATATTACCACCTGTTTTATAAAATGTTAAGAATAATAATCGCATAGACGTTCATTTTTCAATAATTTGTCATGTATTATTGCTTTATGATGCGGAACATTGGGGTCATCTGCCTCGTCATTATTTTGTCTTTGCAAAATATTTCTTCAATTATAGCTATAGATTATTGTTAATGTAGCGGCTTCAGTGGCGTAGTCGGTAGCATGCTGAACTGCAGTGCCCAAGGTAACGTGTTCAAACTCAGCCGAAGTCGTCAGATTTTTAAGAGCGTTAAAATTCTTCTGTATGCCTTCCTTAGGAGGGGATGTAAAGCCGGCGGTCCCATGTCATAGATTTATGGCATGTAAAAGATCATTCCATAGACTAAGCTGGTGTGAAGCTAAATGTATAGGTTAGATTTCATTGGAACGCTCTATCAAAGTTCCAACGTTCCCCATTAGGTATCGTTGACATATGGTAGCGAAAGTTGGAACTACTTGAAATTGAACGGAACTTGTAACTCTCCCTTTGGGTGTCCTCTTGAAGCAGCTACGGCCTCTGGCGAGCCGAACATGTCCTCGGACACTCCCGGTACTAAAAGCCATACGATAAATAAACAAATGAATATAAACAAGAAGTTCCGTAACGAACTAAAGAGCCTACTTTTCTTAAAATTTAAGATTCATGCCAATGATTAATCTATATGGATCTAACTAGAATAATGACAAAATTAAGTGGGTAATATCGAAATTTCTGATTAGTTCGATTTACTGTATACCTGGCATAACGTTGCCTAATAGAGAACTACAGTTGGCAAAACTGGTGACTGAATATGTTCTTAGTTCCATCTCTCAAGGTACAGAATACAAAATTTGGTTGAAGTCCAATGGATACTATGGACGTTAAAAGCAGTTAAACATTGGATCTAACGGCGCGCGTAAAATCATCTTGGCAACAATGACATACATGTATTGGTCAGAAATAATCTGAAATAATATGATCTATTGTTGTGTCAATTTTAAATGAAATCCATTAGTTAGTATAGAAGTTACATGCATTTTAAAATTGAACCTATCAGCAGGCTTAGAATCATGTTGGCAGCACTGGCGTATTCCTATATTAGTTGCTCAAAATTAATCTAGAATGCCAGGTACTATACATGAGCAAAGTTTAGAGCTATTGGCTTGCATACATTCTGATATATTGATATTAGGGTAACAAAAATAGAGAAAGTATTTATTACCAGTTGGCAGCCCTGGTTACTCTTAAGAATCGTCATAGTCATATCTGTTATGGTACACATAGCACACACGAAATTTGGTTGAAATCCAAATGATAGTATAGAAGTTACATGTATTTAAAGTTGGACCTCTCAGCAGGCTTAGAATCATATTGGTAGCACTGACATATATAAGTTACTCCAAATCAATATAGAATGTCAGGTACTATACGTGTGCATAGTTTAAAGCTGTCGGCTTGCATACTTTCTGATATATGGGTATTTGGATTAAAACAATTGAGAGCATTTAGTAACAGTTGGCAGCCCTGGTGACTCCAAAGAATACGCTCAGTCATAACTGTTTATGTACCCATAACACATACGAAATTTTGTTGAATTCCAACTGATTGTGTAGAAGTTATATGCATTTAAAATTTGGACTTATCAGCAGGCTTGTAATCATTTTGGCAACACTGACATGTATGGCCTCTTGGAAATTAAACTATAATATTATTATCTATACGTGTGCTAATTTTGAAATAGCTCCCATTCATACATTCCAAGATATCCAACGTGGAGCTCAAATTTCAATTGCGATTTTTCAGCAGTTGGTAGCACTGACATCATTTTCAAATATGGCCGTGAGATATTCAGGTATAGATCTTTATTCCTACCAAATTTTGTTTCGATTGCTGCAGCCGTTTAGGAGTTGATAGGGGGACACACACACAGCCAGACAGACAGACAGACAGAAGGACAGACAGACAGACAGACACACATTTGCCCGATCTCATAAGTCTACTTTTTCCTCATTTTTGCAAAATGTGAAAAGTAGGCTAAAAAATTTTACTGCGGCTGGCCCCGTTGTGTTGGGATAGCGCATCTTCCTCTAATCCGGAACTTTTGGTTCGATTCTCATCTCAGTCACGGATTTTAGGAACTGACCTGAGGGCAGGAACGGGGCACACTCAGCCTCGTAAGGACAATTGAGAAACTGAATAACAGTGAGGCAGCACCTCAGTCATTAGGACCAAGCAGTGCCGGATCCAGGCCTTGCGGGGCCCTGAGCGATATGATAAGGTGGGGCCCACAACAATACGAAATTAATAAATATCAAATGAAATGGAAAATTGTTTGGAAATAATAATAAAATATTGAATGCTTACAATATTTTGAATACACTACAGAACATTTCTTAAATAATATGAAAGCAACCTTTAAGTCCCTTTGAAGAAGATTATGTAAACTATGAAATATTAAAATATTACTTAGCAACCGGGTGAGTTAGCCGTGGTGGTTACGGCATGACTGATGGCAGTCGCTCACATCCGGGAGGCGAGGAGGTTCGAATCCCCCCACCGGCAACCTTGAAGATGGTTTTCTGTGGTTTCCCATCTTCCTTCCAGGCAAATGCCGGGGTTGGTCCCTAACTATAGGCCACAGCCTCTACCTTCCAACTCCTCGTCCTTACATTCCAACTTCCCTCCTTCCCTCCCCAACGGTACTTGTAGCTCATCCATTGGGTGTCCGTCTCGAAGCAGCTACAAAACTGGCGAGCCGAACATGTCCTCGGACACTCCCGGCACTAAAAGCCTACGCAAAAAAAAAAAAAAAAAAAATACTTAGCATTTTTTTTCCGGCTGAAGTCTTCTATTATTTCACTGAAATATAAACTTGCTAAACGGTCACGGGAGGTCATAGCTGCACTGAAAAAGGAATATGAATTATAAATTAGTTTCAAACGTATAATTAATTGTATGTATGTCTACCCCTTATTATTCCCGTTTTCCAACGGGGTCGGGGATGAAATGCGATGGAAGTCTTTGTGGCGTTAGTTTTTACGGCCGGATGCCCTTCCTGACGCCAAACTCATGAGAGGAGTTAATGAGAGATGAAATGAATGACGGCGAATGAAACTGAGCATGGATGTGGAAGGAAGCGACCGTGGCCTGTCAGAAGTTACCGTCCCAGCATTTGCCTGGTGTTGAAAATGGGAAACCACGGAAAACCATTTCAAGGATGGCCAACGGTGGGGCTCGAACCCACGCGTCTACCGAGTCAGCAGAGAGCTTGTCCCCATGACCTAACGCTGCTCTTTAGCCAGCGTAGCTACTGCTGTCGGTTCAAAAGTATAATTAATTAATTAATAAATGAAATAAAAAAAACATGGCGCGGGGCGCTGGGCGGTCAACCATCCTCGCCTTCCCCTAGATCCGCCCCTGCCGACCAAGGACACCCGACGCGCTGATCACGTGTAATGCTGCAATATGCAGGCTGTCTGGCTGGGCAGCGGTCGCTTGATAGGTCAGAGCCCTTCATGAGCTGTAGTTTATTATTTGTAACTGTAAATTGTGGATTATTTAATCACTGTTTAATTTCCTTCATTTCCCTAGTCTTAGTTACCAATAATGCTCCTTAGCTGTCAGTATTATCACTAATCAATGGGGGAATACTTAACCGACAGCGATAGCTACGCTCGTTAAAGCGCAGCGTTAGGCCATGGAGACAAGCTCTCTGCTTACTCGGTAGCCGTGTGTTCGATTCCCACCATCAGCCGCCCTTAAAATGGTTTTCCGTGGTTTCGCATTTTCAACTCCAAGCAAATACTGGGATGGTATCTTCTGACCAGCCACTGCCGCTTCTTCCCACATCCTTTACCAGTTTCATTCATCTTCATTCATTTCATCTCTCATTAACTCCTCTCATGGGGTTGGCGTCATGATCGGCATCTGGCCGTAAAAACCACCCACCACATAGAATGTCATCACATCTTATCCCCGACCGCGTTAAAACGATAGTAATGAGTAGACGAACATATAATTGGGAAATACTTGTTGTTGAAGATTCATTGAGGAGTTTTGCGACATCGTGCTCATGTAGCCCAATGTACTTGGGTGTGAAAGTCTGATTACCTGTGTTATTGCAACGGACAGCGTTAGCTACGCTCGCTAACGTGCAGCGCTAGGCCATGGGGCTATGCTCTCTGCGGACTTGGTAGATGTGTGTTCGAGCCCCATCTTCGGCCGTCCTTGAAATGATTTTCCATGATTTCCCCATTTTTAACTCATAGCAAATGCTGGGACGGTACCTTCTCAAATGCCACGGCCGCTTCCTTTCATACCCATGTCCAATTCTCCCATTAACTCCTATCACGTGGTTGGCGTCAGGAAGGGAATCCAGCCGTAAAAACCAACCGCCACATAGGTGTTTTCTTCTTCATCGCATCCCATCACTGACCCCATTGAATACATACATATCCGTGCTATTGCAATGGCTGTATCAGTGTGTGTAGTTGTAATTCAGATGAGAATTGGATAGGAGGCGACCATGGGCTTAATTTAGGAACCATACCGACATTCGCCTGGAGTAGAAGTGGTACACCACGGAAAACCACCTCTTGTATGGCTGAGGTGGGAATCTAATGTTTCTCTTCTCAGTTTTGCCTCACGAGGCTGAGTGTACCTCGTACCAGCCCAAAGACTAGAATTAAATTTCTTGACAGGGCCGGGAATCAAACCCGGGCCTCCGGAACCAGGTGGACTCTAAGAGGTACAAGTTGCTCCTTAGTACAACCTACTGATCGCCTTGCTTACGTCTAATAATGCCCCATCAACCCCATCAGATATATCTGTTCTCTGCTAAAATGAAGCACGCAATTTTTAGTGAGTATTGACCCACTCCCAGCTGCAACCAGTATTAAATTACTGCCAATAGCACACCCTTGGGAGAAGTGTAAAAGAATTTAAAAAAAGAAAGGAAATGACATGAATGTCGAACAGCAATTTGTCCCCAGAGACAAAACGTTTTAGCACTGCAGGATAATTTCTACTCGCAGAGGCACAAATCGAAGGAAGGGAGTAAGAAAGGAACGGTTTGCCAAATTGCGGTAAGTTTGAACTCGAACCAATAATATGCACCATAGCAGAAACCTTTTCTAGAAATATAAGCTTGTAAAAAAACAATAAATTTTTCTCTAGGTGTTTGATTTCTTTTCTGCTGTTGTCAGTATTGTTTAACATGATTCAAATCAAACCTCAATTGGTCACGCCAAGGAATTTTAGACCAGACATATTGCTTATTTCTACCAAACATTTTTGGTTTGACACTCAACCTCCAAGTACCTTTTTACTTACTGAAGATAATAATAATAATAATAACAATTTAGTTAGACTGTTGGATTTACGTCCCTTTTAATTGCTGTGGCTTTTAGAGACGCCGGGCTGCCAGAATTTCGTCCTGAAGGGGATCTTTAACGTGACAGTAAATCTACGAACACGTCTCCCACACATTTGCGCACCCTCAAATGTCAGCTGACTGTGACAGGAGTCGATCCTGCAACCATGGGCACAGCTGGCGAAAACGTTACCGCTGAGTCTCGCAGCCAGTCGAAAGAAAGAAGGATTGAAAGAAAGAAAGAAAGAAAGAAAGAAAGAAAGAAAGAAAGGAAGGAAGACAAAAAATCAGGTGATCTGTGCATTCAAAGAAGTTTTCAATGTCCTAAAATTAGAATAGCCCTGTAAATAATACACCATTTTGTTCAGAGAACTTCACAGAATATTTTAAATCAAAGAACACACAAGAATATATTATGGCTCCTCCCCATGGCTGACTCTCCTCTACCGTGCGTATTACATAAATAATGTGTACTTTATTTCAGTGGTGCCTTCTATTTAAATACAAATCTCCTTACCATTCCGTCCGGTAGTTCAGACGCCATAAAAAAAACAGACAAACAAACAAACAAACAAACAAAAATTATGTTAGGCCTATGCGCATATGTTTACCATAATGGTTTGGTAAGGTTAATCCGTATTGGCTAATTTTCATTACAGTATTTTTGATACTATGGCGGATCAAAATATATTTGCCCCCAATTTATTAGCTAAAACAATACATGGAGGTAATAGGTACTGTTCTGCGTACCTTAGATTATTTTTCCACAGTCTCCACATTTTTTCAGACATTTGTTCCTTCGCAGCACTAAATTTGAGATGCCCCTGAGATGAATTCCACCGGCTGCCTGTTACCATCGCCGGACTGCTGTCTTGGCGTCATCGTTGCCAGAAAATCGCTGTCCTGCCTGGAAATTCTTCAGTGGACCATGACAATGCGAGACCACGTGTGGCTACCAGAACCGCCAACAAGCTCCGGTCATTTCTTTGGAAGAGTCTGGATCATCCACCAACAGTCCGGACCTCGCCCCTAGTGATTTCCACGATTTTGGTCAAATAAAGGAGTTCCTGTCAGGATAGCGATTCTATATCTCCGACACTATTACGTATATCATCCTGAAACTTAGTACTGTGCCCGTTTGGACCGAAGTCCGGACAACCGCATATGCATTTCACCAAAAATCAGTCAGCACGAGAATCAAAATATCCCGGGGGCACCAGATGGGTTAAAGTCGAATGCAAAGACCCAACAAAACAAGTAGTTCCGTAAAGAACTATACAGCCTATTTTCATATATCCTGCTCATGTTAATTTCTTCTAACAACATACAAAATTTCAGTTTAATTGCTGAAACAGATTCGTAGATATTGAGAACCGTCTAAATATTTCAGATTGTCGCCAGGTTGGATTTTTATTTTTGTACTATTACATTAAGATTATTGTGTACGTGTGGTATTCAAACTTCAATCGCATGATTAGAACACAAGAAGTAAAAACGAGATTTTAAAATTACGCACAGCAGCCATCTTGTGATTATGCAAACAATTGAAATAAATTAGATGCCAGTGGATCAACATTTGTATAAGCATTTAACGTGCAACGTTTCAAAGCACTCGGATAGTTAATTCGCGAGAATCGTCCATTTAAATATTTATACTTCGCGTCGCCGCCATGTTGGATTTGTGCTCATCAGGTTAATGAAAGTCCTATAGGTGAACATATGTTCATAGTATCTATGAACATTAAAAAAAAACAGTTTGGTTGCTGTAAAAGATTCATAAATATTGAGAACCGTCTAAATATTACGGAAGCTCGCCATTTAGGATTGTTATATGTATAGGCCATAGTATTATGTACCATTCAAGGACAATTATTGCCTAGGTTCATTATTCAAACTTTGACTTCGATCGCATGATTACGACGCAAGAAATAAAAACTTAATTTTAAAATTTCGCACAGCCGCCATATTGAGGTTATGTAAACAATTGATTTAAATTAGATGGCAGTGCATTACAATCTGCAAAATCATTTACTGTATCACATTTCACTGCGCTCAGAGAGTTAAATCACGAGAAAAGTCTATTAATATATTTCAAATTCACTTGGTCGCCATGTTCGTTTTTTACTTTACAAGTTTATGAAGTATACATAGATAAACTTGTATCAGTACCCTTTATCACCGCACAAAATTGCAGGGTAATATCTGTAATAGTTTCGGAGATATAGAATGTCAGTGAAATATTTCGCACAGCCGCCATTTTGAGGTTATGTAAACAATTGAACTAAATTAGACTCCAGTGCATTACTATGTGTATAAAAACTTGCTGTACCTAGTTTCATTACGTTTGGATGGTTAAATCGTGAGAAAAGTCTATTTGAAAGTCTCAACTTCGCTTGGTCGCCATGTTCGTTTTCTACTTTACAAGTTTATGAAATATACATAGGTAAACTTGTATCAGTACCCTTTATCACCGTACTAAATTGCAGGGTGATATCTGTAATAGTTTCGGAGATATAGACTGTCAGTGAAATACTTCGCACAGCCGCCATTTTGAAGTTATGTAAACAATTGAACTAAATTAGACTCCAGTGCATTACAATGTGTATAAACATTTGCTGTACCAAGTTTCATTACGTGTGGATAGTTAAATCGCGAGAAAAGTCTATTTAAAAGTCTCAACTTCGCTTGACCGCCATGTTACTTTTGTAGTCACCAGGTTTTTGAAAGTCTCATAGGTAAACTTCTAGTAGTACCCTTTATCACTGTACACAATTTCAGGGCGATATCTGTAATAGTTTCGGAGATATTGAATGCTAGTGAAATATTTCGCACAGCCGCCATTTTGCATTGGTGAGACGTAACAAAATTTGAAGGGCACGGTCGAGGTCGCCGGGAATAGTGCTATGAACATACCGAGTTTCATTGAAATCGCTCGAGTCGTTTAGATTTTATTAGGGGGGGACACACACACGAATCACACACACACACACACACACGCACACACAAACGGACAAAAGGTGATCTCATAAGCCTATTTTTTCAAAATTGAAAATAGGCTAAAAAAGGCTTAACTGATTTTCGGCTCGACGCAACAATAAGGATAGAAGGAGATTCATGAAAACGGTGATTGCATACCATAAAATTATCTCATTTTATTAAAACTTTAAAATGACATGAAGAAAATATGCCCAAAATGGCATAAAAGATGACTAGAAAAGAATAAATTATTTACACAATTTACAATATCGCCAACACATGAACACTAACAAAGTTGAAACGAGAGGTCAGAATATCAGTCCTGTTGACTTCGTTCCACATAATTATGTACAGGGGTAGGGTTTTATCAGCGCCAAGCCAATCGTTCATACTGATCCCTAAATGATTTAGCATTCACACGTTGACGATCAATAAGAAAATGTATCACTGGTTGGAAAATCACTTTCACTGTTCATTTCTCAAAACTATTATCGTAGCATTTCGACTAACACTTCTTATGCAATAGTAATATTAGGATTTGTCAAATGCAAAGTTGTTCATAATAAGTGAAATACACTATGATTTACATGGACCTTGAGCATTTTTGTGGATTCAAAAAAAAATCTATTGAAACATAGATCTCAATCCAAAGTCTGTCAAAAATAATTTTGACTGAATCAAAAATATAATTATCCCAAATATAACTTCCATTCCACAAGGATTCAGTCAACAAATTAATTAATTATTCCTTGAAAACATTAATTAGGAAATTTGAAATATCATTTAACATGTTTTATAATGAAACAAATTATTATTATTATCATCATCAAAGTGATTTTGAAAAAAAATGTCAAATATGTTCAGCATCAACTTATTAAAGAAAATGTATTGTGCCCAATTAGACACGGCAGACTGGCATCGAACACGGGTCTTATCAAAGAAGACCAGGCCCATGATTCTGCTCAGAATCGAATCATTGATCTCTGAGGGGGAACAGCTACAGGGAACCCGAGGAGCAATGAGGTATATCTGCATATAATCATAATAGCAGGATTTCACGGCTAGAACGGGAATATCATAGCTTTTTAAGGTGGATCATTGCAAGAAAATGCAAGCCCATGTACGTTTTAGAAGCCTGAATGCATGAAAGCAAACCACCTTGACAGTTGACAAACCTTAGTTAGCGAAGGGGCGTTTTTAGGTGACGCCAAGGAACTAATTTTCGTCTGGACCGCAGGAACAGCTCAAGATTAATGGCTCTGGGATTCACCGTCTCACAAGGTATAGACGTGGAGAGGGGGCAGTCGCCCACAGAAATTAATTGATTACAGCCAATTGGAGCATTGGAATGAAATAAAACTTACACCCAGATGAATATATTCTAGGAAAGATAATTTAGGAGTGTTCTCACGCCTCAATTAAAGCCTACATCTATAAACGAGCTTCTGCACAAACTGCTTCCACTCGGGAGGAAGGTTTTGGAGATCAGCAGAGTGGGAATTACCAGGATAGCGTCATGATGCCATGGAAGAAGGCAATTAATTATAATTAATTGGCCGAAGCGATCGCTTGCACGCGAGTGATTTTGGGACCTCCGCACTTAGACAAACGAGGACTATACTTCACTTTGTCTGGAAATGTATTATTTCAAGAAGGGAGTCAGTCCTGAATGTCCAGTGGACTATGTTTCACAAGAAAGCCTTATATAGGGGAAGCTTCGCAGGGAAGTTAGTTCGTCTTCAGTTAGTCTTGACTCAACACGTGAACTAACACGCTGCCAGAGCACGCAAGAAAGTACGCGAATTTATAAAATATCGACGCTCAAATGTATTTGGAGAACAATGAAAAGCGCATCATGCAGCTTCACAACAGTAATTATGCATCGTGTAAGATTTAGTCTACAGCAGACGTTTAACCAATAACATACGCGAGTATAAGATTCAGTATAGCGTAGAGAGAATTTAGGATGTTTATAGACAATGAACATACCAGGAGGTGTTGTCATAGTTAAGATGACACATTATTGTAAGGATCACTACAGTTACGGGAGCTTGTAAGGCGTCACAAATAGTCGTGACATAGGATTGAACAGATTTGCAGTAGAGGAGATATAAACTGTAGGTGACAGGAGTCGAACACACACACGCAAGATAGACTTTCATGGAGACCAGCGGTTGTCAGGAGGTAGCTGCATCGCATCTCTGAGCTCAGGCGATAGTTGGAGTCCAATCAAGGATCCACGTGTGAAATAGTGCGAAAATTGTGTATAAAGTTAAATTACAGTGATTTTTAATAGTGTTTATGTGTATATGGTAAAATAATATGTATTGTGTCAAAGTGAGAAAAGCCAGTGATAAAAAAATATGATTACCATGTGTGAAGTGTATACAATGTGTCGTGTGATAAATATAATGATGGCTTAAACCAAGCATCATGGAAGGCTCGTGGCTGGCGTGCTGGACTAACCCAGTAAAAATGAAAGTGAGTACAAATTTAATATGTTGATATGATTAAATAGCTCACCATACAACGAAGCATCACTCTAAGACTAAGAATTAACAGTCATTTATGAACGAGATTACACCCCTCGTATTTTGGTAAAATATGGCTTGGAGGGTGATTTGTTTACGGCCATTTAGGCCTAAGATATTGACGAAAGTAACGTTAACGTTAAATAATAATAATACTATATAAACAATTCATGCTTTTGGGCTAATGCCGTGTGTATTTTTAATTTAAACCATACATTTCGGAGAAACCTTGCCTGCTTTTTCAATGGAAATAAACATTGTTTATTTCCAGTGTGTATTTTTAATTGTTTATTTCCATTGAAAAAGGAGGCAAGGTTTCTCCGAAATGTATGGTTTAAATTAAAAATACACACGGCATTAGCCCAAAAGCATGAATTGTTTATATAATAATCCGGGCCGTGAAAGCCTTAATATGCAAAATAATAATACTAATAATCTGGGGTCGGTAACAATAAGGAATTAATAAATGGGCATGTCAGGCCTATAGTACGTGCAAAGTGGGTCATGTAAAACGTAAGAATACTGTGTTATTGTAAACAGTGAGAGAGAAACGTAAAATATCGAGATAATGAGAGTTTTTCAGTGTCATTGAATTGTTGAATGAATGTTTATTATGGTATATTATACAGGGTTGTATTTGAGAGCCATTAAGGTAGTTAATGTAAGCCAGTAAATTTATGCTTGTTTGGTTGCTACGTAGAGCTTTGGCTTATGAATATTTGTATAGAGGACGTGAGTGCTTTAATAATTGAGTCATCTATAAGAAGTATTGTTTGAGCCGCGTTTAGCGAGCATGTAACGTAGAATCAAGAGATTTACGTCAATAAGTTGCGGGGATCATCCAAACATAGCTTGCGCGTTAGGCGAATCCAGTCGGCTAATCTTCGATAGTATCGCCTTGGAGCATACTTGTATTATTCGCAACGAAGTGGGACAGAGGCTGTCTGTATCCTCCGTTTGCAGAATTGTTGCCACCAGGGATAACTATTAGAGACCTTGTGTGAGCCCATATATTAATTGATCTGCCCTTAGATGAAAGACTAATGGTTCTTCGTATAGGAAACGTGGATTTCCTCTTGTTATAGGCAGCTGCACCAGTGAGAGAACTTTGATACTCACTTGAGATGCGCGCCAGAGCCACTAATGTCGCCCACAGAACGGCAAAGCTATACCGTGATCCATCCCCTGCCATGAATATTAATTAGGTGCCGAGATGAGCCCATTATACTCTAAATGTAGGTGTTAAATAATTAGATTGACTCAATTACTAGGGACACAACCCACTCAGGGTACCTCCAGTGTACCTGCACCAGTAAATAAACTTGACCTTGTGAGAAGCCAGATGGAGTGGCAGGGAGACCACTATACCGGCGGCCATCTATTTCTGAGCCAGCCGAGACTAATTTATTGTCCGCTTGGAAAGGAAGCCAATTGACCTGATCCTTTTATTTTTAAAGTATAGTGGGACACTGAAGAATCTCGATATTTCGAAAAGTAATTAAGATATGATTGATGTGATGATGCCAATTGAATTAAATGCTTTATTTCCTCACACATACCATGTTGGAACGTTGTGATCGGATAATATTTGGCCCAGTTATTCTCTGAGGAGGAATACTGCACCAAATAAATATAGGCATCTTTGTAAAGTGTATTTGCCCAATTCGCACTAATTTATTCATACGGGTAGCGTAATTTCAATGACATGACATGTTTGTAACGATAATGTTTTGACCAGACCCAGAAAGTCGTTGTATGGTGAGGCTATAAAACATCTTTATCCATGTGTATTTTGGAAGGGAAAGCGTACCACTTCAGCGTTTCAAATTCATGGGAAAAGGAATACGATTCGCACGACACAACAAATATTAATTAAGGCATAAAATAATGAATTAATGTTACTGAAAGCAAATGCCCCGTGTAAAACGGATAAATGTATAATAATTGCAGATTTAATGTCATTTAAAGATAATTTGTGTGTATTGTGTTGTGATATTCCAGTTTGTGTTAAATTGTGCCACGTGAAGAACACTATGGACACTCGCATATGTCAGAGAGTATCAATAATAGGATGTTTTGAATAGACTTGAGTGCGGTGAAGCACTAATTTTAAGGCGAGACTCACAGACAACTTTGATTTTTATTGTGGGAAGTAAATGCAAAGTATTCTTTTTGTGTGTTTTATGTTGTATTGCCATGATTTTTTATCATTAAATGTTATACTTAGGAATATGGTGTTTCTTTCAAGTAGAGTAGTTACCTGACAGACTCAAATCCTGAGCATGTGTTCGTATGGTGGGAAGGAACGCCCCATACCTCGAAAGACCGTGAGTTAGCTGTGATACGAACACATGTTCCATATGAGGACGATTGGGTACAGTATATTTATTTTTTATAGGATCTGAAAATCCTTTCAGCTTATAGTGGTTGTTAATAAGTAACAATTTCAAAAGCAAGCTTGTAGTTTAACGTGACCGTTAATCTCGAGATCATGAGCCATGGGACCTCCTTTTTACGTGGAATCCGAACCACAGGACATGGCATTTCACTTCGAAAATCTCACATGCATTGACCGGGAATCGAACCCGGACCGCCTTGGTGAGAGGCATACAGCTAGACCGCTGAGCCACCACGCCCCCAGTAACAATTTCAAACAACAGCATTGGCCCATATGATTGACACGTGATAAAAATCACAGAATTATAAATCAGCATTTAGACAATGGTAAAGCTTTCCTGAATTAAAGGAACTAGTAGAATAATAATCTTCCGGGTAAGCAAGTACTAGAAATATTTTCAAACACGTGGATCAACAGTAATTTAATAATGATGGTTCACAAAATAACCTGTGGTTATATTACGACGAAAGTGTGGCGAGAAACGACTCTCCTACTACATCAAAAACATCCAACCTACAATTTGATTGGTGCTCCATTTTACACAACCTCATTCCTGCGACTTAAAATGCGCACTCAGGATGTCATATAATTATCTGCACACACAGAATGACATCTTCCCAAATTATACAAGATAATCAAGCCTTTGCTTGTTATGACAAATGGAAGATTCAAAAAAGTCCTCTCGGCACGCCGGAAGGCGGAGGTAGATTTCACCGGACAAACTTGGAGATAGGCGAAAATAGGCAGAATATGCAGGTTTTCGTAGAAGGATCAGACCTCATTTATCGCGTGAAAGTATTTTATAATTGGAGATTAATTAACTTCGTTTTTCTTCATTTTAAACATATTTTAAACATTTTATTGTCTTACGGGGACGGTAACATTCTTGTCATTTGGAGTCCATTTTTAGCCTATTTTCAATTTTGAAAAAATAGGCTTATGAGACCACCTTTTGTCCGTGTGTGTGTGTGTGTGTGTGTGTGTGTGTGAGGTGTGTGTGTGTGTGTGTGTCCCCTAATAAAATCTAAACGGCTGGAGCGATTTCAGTGAAACTCGGTAAGTTCATAGCACTATTCCCGGCGACGTCGACCGTGCCCATCGAATTTTGTTACGTCTCACCAATCCAACATGGCGGCTGTGCGAAATACTTCACTAGCATTCAGTATCTCCGAAACTATAACGGATATCGCCCTGAAATTGTGTACGGTGATAAAGGGTACTACAGAAAGTTCACCTATGAAACTTTCAAAAACCTGGTTACTACATAACCAACATGGCGGCCAAGCGAATTGGAGACTTTTAAATAGACTTTTCTCGCGATTTAACTATCCAAACGTAATGAAACTTGGTACAGCAAATATTTATACACATTGCAATGCACTGGAGTCTAATTTAGTTCAATTGTTTACATAACCTCAAAATGGCGGCTGTGCGAAATATTTCACTGACATTCTATATCCCCGAAACTATTACAGATATCACCCTGCAATTTTGTACGGTGATAAAGGGTACTGATACAAGTTTACCTATGTATAATTCATAAACCTGTAAAGTACAAAACGAACATGGCGACCAAGCGAATTTGAAATATTTTAATAGACTTTTCTCGTGAGTTAACTTTCTGAGCGCAGTGAAAGGTGGTACAGTAAATGATTTTGCAGATTGTAATGTACTGCCATCTAATTTAATTCAATTGTTTACATAACCTCAAAATGGCGGCTGGCGAAATTTTAAAATTAAGTTTTTATTTCTTGTGTCGTAATCATGGGATCGAAGTGAAAGTTTGAATAATGAACCTAGGCAATAAGTGACCTTGAATGGTACATAACTCTATGGCCTATACATATAACAATCCTAAATGGCAAGCTTCCGTAATATTTAGACGGTTCTCAATATATATGAATCTTTTACAGCAACCAAATTGAAATTTTTATGTTCATAGAGACTATGAACATATGTTCACCTATAGGACTTTCAGTAACCTGGTGAGCACGAATCCAACATGGCGGCGACGCGAAGTATAAATATTTAAATGGACGTTTCTCGCGAATTAACTATCCGAGTGCCGTGAAACGTTGCACGTTTTAAATGCTTACACAATTGTTGATCCACTGGCATCTAATTTATTTCAATTGTTTGCATAATTACAAGATGGCTGCTGTGCGTAATTTTAAAATCTCGTTTTTACTTCTTGTGTTCTAATCATGCGATTGAAGTTTGAATACCTCACTTACACAATAATCTTAATATAATAGTACAAAAATAAAAATCCAACCTGGTGACCATCTGAAATATTTAGACGGTTCTCAATATCTACGAATCTGATACAGTAATTAAACTGAAATTTTGTATGTTGATAGAGGCAATTAACATGAGCAGGATATATGAAAATAGGCTGTACAGTTCTTCACGGAACTACTTGTTATACTTGTGGTCACACTGTCCTTATGCAAGGTTTCGACACTGATGTGTAACTATGTAACGGTCTGTTACTTCTTCACGCAAAATTATATCTCCCGCAGAGATGTTGGTTGGTTCCACAGTTTACGGGCTGCGACAACGCGGTCATATAACCCCGTGTACTTTGGGTGAGTGTAGAATCTGTCTGATAAACAGTGTGAATTGTGATGGCGGTATTAGTCTGTAATTCAGGTAAGGAATGCAGACGCTAAATTTCAAGCAGTAGTTCCTAATGTTGCTACCAGATACTAACGTCAACGCCACCCAGCTGTGAACTTGGCTACTAGATGCCACCTCAATCAGCAACTCTCAACGAACGTAGGAACTTCCCCTCCAAAGGAAAGCTTACTGAGGGATTTTTAGCGCTCTTAGAAAATCCGACGACTTTGGCCGGCTTTGAACCCGCGACCTTGGGCATAGAAGTTCAGCATGCTACCAGTTACGTCACCGAAGCCGCTTCACACTTAGTCAGATGGAAATCTGAATCTGATCTCGCGCAAGTGCGTTGTCATGGCAACGTCTGATGGCTCATCCCTCATCAATTTAGTAGTGTTGCCATGTCAACCACTGATAGCTCTTGGCATTTTCTTATAATTCCGAAATCATTTTTCTCATCCCTTGGCGCAATGGTGGCTCATATCAAAAATTCTTTCAGACAAACGATTTAGGTAATTATTAGGGGAATATTGTCCATTTTGTACGGTTTTGATATTGTGCCTATTAACAGAGATATGATTAATGTTTCCCGAAAAAAACACTTTTTCCCACCCCTTTGGTCAATGGTTGGTGCTATCAAAAAAACGTTTCAAACATAAATTTCTGAGCTTTATCCGACACATAGTATGAACTTTGAACGGATTCGATATTTCACATATTAAGAGAGTTATAGCAATATTTAATTTTTTCGAAAAAAAAAAGTCCCCCATTTTCATCCCCTTCGACCGATTTAGCCCAGTAACGAACTCGTCCGAGATTTTATGGGTATACATATTCGGTAAAAAATTCAAAGTGATTGGTGCAAAATTACGGCAGTTATCGTGTCCAAAAGAAACTGATATACATATATATACATATATTACATAAATTATATATAAACTTTTGAACTGACTGTGGTTTTGGGGTCTGGGGGATGTGAAACGCGAAGATATGTCGAAATTTTCCTGAAATCGAAACATGGTACCCATTGCAATAGTTAGCTTTCTAATGAAATCTACCTAAAATACTGCCGTCAACGACACCTAGCTGTGAACTTGGCTACTAGATGCCACCTCAATCAGCAACTCGCAACGAACGTTGGAACTTCCCCTCCGAAGGAAAGCAAACTCAGGTTTTTTAGCGCTCTTAGTAAATCCGACGACTTCAGCCGGGTTTGAACCCGCGACCTTGGGCATAGAAGTTCAGCATGCTACCAGTTCCGATACCGAAGTCGCTTCCCACTGACATATGAAAACTGAATGTGATCTCGTGCAGTGGCGTTGTCATAGCAACTGCTGATGGTCATCCCTTATCAATTAAAAGTAAAGTTGTCATGGCAACCTCTCTTGGCACTTGGCATTTTCTTATAATTTAAAACATTTTGTTCACCCCGTGGCGTAATGGTGGGTCATATCAAATATTCTTTCAGACAAAAGTTTTAGGTAATTATTGGAGGAATATTGTCCATTTTGTGCGGTTTTGATATTGTGCCTATTAACAGAGATATGATTAATGTTTCCCGAAAAACCCACTTTTTCCCACCCCTTTGGTCAATGGTTGGTGCTATCAAAAAACTTATTTGACATAATTTTTTGGCACTTATCCGACACATATTACGAACTTTGAAGGGATTCGATATTTCATGTATTAAGAGAGTTATAGCGATATTTCACTTTTTGGAAAAAAGCCCCCCATTTTTACCCCCTTTGACCGATTTTGCCCATTAACGAACTCGACCGAGATTTTATAGGGATACATATTATGTAAAAAATTCAAAGTGATTGGTGCAAAATTACGGCTGTTATCGTGTCCACAAGAAACTGATATATATATATATATAGATAGATAGATAGATAGATAGATACATATATACATAAATTATATATAAACTTTTGAACTGACGGTGGTTTTGGGGTCTGGGGGATGTGAAACGCGAAGATATGTCGAAATTTTCCGGAAGTCGAAACATGGGACCCATTGCAATAGTTAGCTTTCTAAAGAAATCTACCTAAAATCAGTAAACCTCACCAATGAGTTTACCACAATATCCAATATAATTTCACCATCAGAAATTCCACACAGTGTTAATATTAGCAAACGTTGTGAAAGACGCTGCGTCACAATGATTTTATTTTATATAAACTCTAGCAAAAACCCTGCTTTATACATGCTTAGCTTCCAATTTCACTTCTTTCCGTGTCTTTATCAAAGCTTTAAATATGGAATGCAAACGTGAAACGATGTCACTGAATTTAACTGTTCATTATAAGTGGGCATGTGTTAACCACTAACCTTCGGAATTAACAAATATCCGATTTAGAGTATGACTTCAAATGTCAACTGTATTAATCATACAACCAGAAAATGATTATTATAAACCACAAATGTTTAATATTATTATTCCAGAAAAATAGAAAAATAATAATTATTATTATTAAATCCCATTATTATTATTATTATTATGTTCAAAACTAGGTTGAAAGTTATCAAACTGTTCGGGGAATATCACCCTCTACTTCAAAATGATGGATAACTATCCATTCCTCAACTTAGATTAAATCTTAAATCTCAAATTATGACGGCTAATGACAGCAATAAGGAAAAAAATATTTAAATAAAATAAATGCTCGTTCTGCTCGTCCATAAATATCGAATCGTATAAATCGGAGTAAAAATCAACTCAGGTCCTAGCTCTGGTTTCGAAAGAAAATATTTGCAAAAGCAAATAAACATATCGATGACTATAGAGAAAAAAATGTGTTGGCAAGACTGTAGAAAATACGAGAAAATCCAACTAACTACGCATAGAAATAATGCAAATTTCAGCTTACATTCTTGTAGGTCTTAATGGTAGAAATCTGGACTGAACCAGACTGCTCAGTCTTCTTGTTGTCTGTCCCATTAGGACGCGTACTTATATTCTCGTATCAGCTTCCATGTTATACCCACAAGCTGTTTACGCAGACATAGTGGCGTTTATAATGTCTTGCATAAAAATGTTGGCAACTTCAAGAGCTGAAGTGTAGTTGACAGGGGTCCAATATAAGCGATCCATGATGAAATAATTACCAAGACCCACTGTGATACAATCAGTATTCCAATACTCTTACAATCTTTTCAGCACAATTACAAATTCTGTCGAGTTGGCTGGGCAAAGCTTCTCACTTTTCAGATCGCACAAGGCTAAACCTGTATTCCCATTCGGCTTTCGAATTGTAATATGCAAGACTGGTTTTGAAGTTACTGACTTATCTTGGCTGGTCTAACTATTGGATATAAATAATCCAGCTCTAAGTGAATGTGGACTGAAGAAAAAGTTGTAGACAGAGTCTACCATATGTCCAAGTTGTAGCGGTGAGAATTACCAAGTGCCACAGACTTATTTCACTTCTGTGAAATCGAAGAAAAGTTCTAAACTCACTCGAAATAGTTTAACACTTTCAGTAACCATGTACTGTCGAGAATTCTAAGTCCACAGCTTGTGCTGTAAGTTGAAGTTTAAATACAACCATGTGCTCGGCGATAATAACGATGTTCGAAGTTCGGTGATAGTCAAGTGGCTAGAGCGCTTACGTAGCGTAGCACGACCGGAGTGCTTGTGACGAAGTGAATCTACCTCTGCCTGCGAGGCTCGCCTTATATACCCATTCGCTTGCTGGCTCGAGGTCACTGCGGCGAAAACGCTGGAACTAAAACAGCTCATAACTCGGCTTCTGTTCGATCAATCTCTTTGAAACAAAGCTCATTCTTCTTCTCTTGTTCTTGCCAGTAATTTGATATAGGTTTCATGTTTCCATCTCTACGGGTAATATTTAGTGACATATAGCCTCGACTATGACGCTTTCTTCCTACGTCACTTGCCCACTTCTGGGCTGTAAATTCCTTCGAAAAGCTTCTAAGAAGGTTTGGCGCGCGCTGTTCAAACATCCGTATCCGAACTTAGAATCGTGGCCTGTTCCCTCAAATCTAGGCTCACTGCTTGTACCCTTTAATCTAGGCAGCTGGATTTGGGCGCAGTACGTTGATAAAGGGTACTACTATAAGTTCACCAATGTAACTTTTTAAAATCTATTAAGTACAAAACCAACATGGCGCCCAAGCAAATTTTAAATATTTAAATAGAATATTCTCCCGATTTAATCATTCGAACACTGTGAAACTTGGTACGGTAAATGTTTATATATGTTTTTATTATTGCCATCTAATTTGGTACCATTGATTGCATATTCTCAAGATGGCGGCTGTGTGAAATAAAGTTTTATTTTTTGTGTCGTAATCATGTTATCGAAGTAAACGTTTGAATAGTGATAAGGATAGTCTGAAAATAAGCTATTTAGTTCTTCACAGAACTACTTTTTATTTCATTAATGTTAAACCCTATTAATTTGAACGCTGAATATGATGTCATTGTACATCGAAACATGTTCGTTTATATAATAATAAACTACGTATTTTAGTACTGACAAGGCGGATTATATAAATAAATATTCATACAAAAATTAAACGAAGAGTATATTTGGTCATTCAACATCTCATCCGGGATAATTACAAACTTCTCGATGAAATTTAAAATGTTCAGACAGAAAGCTAACTATATTTACACATATATATTAACCAAAATAAAATTCTATAAAACATATATTATAAAATTCATTTGAATTAATAAATACTCTTCATTGCTTCCGTCAATATTTTTCATTCAATATTTTTATACAATGCCTGACAGAAAATAATGTGATGGCGTCACAATATATTGTATACTAACAGGCGCTTTCCGAGCTTAGTTATTGTTGAGATTACCAATTATCTCCCTTGACTATAAAATAAATCACGCACAATGCTGCCAACTTCACAATAGGTAGATGAGCCCCACCGATCACAATGGAGTGTAACTTACTCCCTAACAAGCTGAATTACAACACCGATAGGAATATTTTGAAAGCGATTGAAGAGCTGATGAAAAATATATTGATGAGCCAAATTATTGGTTTATTGTGGTTTAGAAAACAGGATGATTTGATTTGTCTTGCCTCGGCGCATTGTTGTAACTGTGGTGTAATAATTTAGACTTCTGAAAACAGTTTTTGCAGGGTGGTTTAAAAATTATTGGTATATTTCTATCTGAACTGCTCGTCCAATAGGGGACCATTGGTAGAAAATCCACGTATTTCCTCTCAGTGAATAGTTTCTAGAGACACAGCTAATGCATAGTATTTATGACAGAAGAAACCTAAATATACACTTGCATGTTTCATTTTTTAAACCTATAAAACCACCAAAGGAAAAAATCCAATTTTAGTTACAAACAAGATGTTCAGTAAAGAACATATAGCCTACTTTCTCCTAAATGTATGAGTATAGTTATAACTCGTTGTTATTATCAAAGAGTATAATAGAATCATTTCTTGGTTGAAGACCTTAGAAACTATTTACCTCTACCAAACGCCACAACCTAGATAAAAACTGCTACCATCATTGAAGAAAGAAAGATAAGAAATATTCCAAGAATGTTATGGATCTGGAGACATAATCGACCGGACTGGCTGCGTGGCTCAGCGGTAACGTTCTCGCTTGCTGGGCCCTAGGTTGCAGGTTCGTATCCTGGCGCAGTCAGCTGGCATTTGAGGGTGCACAAATGCGAGGGAGCCGTGTCAGTACATTTACTGGCACGTTAAAGATCCCCTTCGGACCAAAATCCCGGCATCCCAGCGTCTCTAAAAGCAGCAGTAGTTAAAAGGGACGTAAAACCAATAACATTATTATTATTATTATTATTATTATTATTATTATTATTATTATTATTATTATTATTATTATTACATAATCGACCTGCCGTGGGCAACATCCAACTTTGAGTTGAGGCATGTCTTTACACGTCTGGTTGTGCATGGCTTTCACAACCCTAATTTAATTAACAAATCTTTCCATGACCCTACAGAGACGTCTGTATACAAACTATGTGGATATTTTCGATTGCTATTTGCCAGAAATAAAAGTATTAATTAATAACCTGAACTAACACCAACGGCTAGAATTCAGTTACTATGTGAAATCGTTTTGTTCTTTACTTCAAATAACATTTTCAAATAACGCACAATAGGCTGTTACAAACCCTTTAAAATAAAAAGTAAAAATGTATCGTAGTATCATCTTGTCATTCTTCAAATTCGATGCGCATAGAATGCCAATGGAATAGTAATCAATGGAGTCCCACGTAGACCAGTCGTGACATCTAGTGTAGAAGTATCTAACAATATATTCCTAACAGGGCGAGTGCATTCTAGCGGCCATAAGAATAAACTTTTCAATAAAATCTGGTCGGTGTGCAGTTACCTTTTTGGCTGCTAGATGTCTCGAGCAAATCTGCTGGCGAATTATGTTTTAATTAAATATATATTTTCTACCATAATATGCACAATATAACGCTTAATTTTAAAACGTCTGAGTCATTACAAAACTATAAATATATAAAATTTCAAGCAAAAATAACTAACTCTGATGGGGTTTGAACCATAGGCATATGAGCGACAGGCCAACGCTTTACCACAGAGCCAATTGTGCCAACGAACATCGTTCTATATAAAATGACTTACATAGAACTTGTTAGCAAATAATGATTTATACTAAACGATTTCATCAGTGGAGTATATTATTTATATATAAAGCATTTCATACAAAGTTTATTTATTTTGTATCAGTACGCTATATTGCATGCAATACTTAAATTAGTGAAATATAAGTGAGGCACAAGATATCCGCTGCCATCTTGTCAAATAACCGAGACGACTCAGCTTTTTAAAATCACGTCTGCACTGTAGTATTACAAATTAAACTTTTAATTTCGAACGTGCCTTTTCCTTTAGAACAGTTAAAACTATTCTCGGCTCGATAATCGGAACTGGTGGGTCCCATGATATGGATTATAAAGTTTGCATAATTCGCACTGCCGCCATCCTGAAATGGTATGGCGGATGACCTTGTAGTTTGGTCACAAGACGCGTTCTATATGAAGGTATATTGTTACCAAATTTGGTAGATATCGGATGATTTGGTTAGTCGTTATTTGATTTTACGTTTTGACCGTTTGAGTGGCCGCCATTCAGTTTTGGTAAAGATAGCGGTGATATAAAACATGACACTGAGGTGCCCTTTGCTTGTTCTACCTCTGTACCAAATTTTGTTCAATTCGGTTTCACCGTGTTCGAATTGACAGGGAGGGACAGACATTCAGAGTACACACACTCACACACACACACACACACACACACACAGACTCACACACACACATTCACACAGACACACACAGACACACATTTTTTGGCCCTGTAGTGATCTCATAAGTCTACTTTCATTTTTTGCAAAAATCGAAAGTAGGCTAAAAATCGATATAATCACCACAAGGAGAAAATCTGGGTGTACAACGACTAAAGGTTAAAATCCTGGTGCTGATAGCAGCCATCCTCAGTATTTATCCTTAGAGTATTCCTCAATCCCTCCATAAAAATGGTGGTACGTTTATTTTAACTCCCAGGAGCATCGAACCCAATCAAATACCCTATTAATTATAATTGCACATACTAACCTATTGCAGTCAATACAGGAACATCGGTTATCAGACAAATTCAATACACACCCACACGGGGCTGATGAACAAGATATTAAACTATTCTTATATGAATTAAAACAATAAAGCCACACATTGGACGAATATTGGGACAGATTCGACTACAATGGTTTGGACACATCTTACGAGCGGAGGGATCCCTTCCTAAGAGAGTCCTCCAATCTCAGCTCTCGGGAAAACGCCCGAGAGAACGCCTAAGAACACGATGGAAGGATCGAGTGACGACGATCCTTTAAGAAGTGGAACCGACTGCCGTGGAGGATGTTGGTAGAGACCGGAAAAGAGGGAGTCCCATCTGCAGCAAATAAATCTCCTCTTGTGATTGACGAGTTTCCTTTTATTGGATTTTTTGTTTGTGTTTTGTAATATATATTTTTAGGCTAATTTCAATCTTGAAAAAAAAAAATAGGCTTATGAGATCACCTTTTGACCGTGTGTGTGCGTGTGTGTGTGAGTGTGAGGTGTGAGTGTGTCCCCCCTAATAAATTCTTAACGGCTGGAGCGATTTCAATGAAACTCGGTAAGTTCATACCACTACTGAGGGCGACCCCGACCGTGCCCTTCAAATTTTGTTACGACTCACCAATCCAACATGGCGGCTGTGCGAAATATTTCACCAGCATTCAATATCTCCGAAACTATTACAGATATCACCCTGGAATATTTTACGGTGATAAAGAGAACTACTAGAAGTTCACCTATGTGACGTTTGAAAACCTGGTAACTACAAAACCAACATGGTGGCCAAGCAAAGTTGCGACTTTTAAATAGACGTTTCTCGCGATTTAACCAACCAAACGCAATGAAACTTGGTACAGTATATGTCTATACACATTGTAATGCACCGACATCTAACTTCGTTCAATTGTTTACATAACCTCAAGATGGCGGCTCTGCGAAATATTTCACCGGCATTCTATATCTCTGAAACTATTACCGATATCACCATGATATTTTGTACGGAGATAAAGGGCACTTCTGAAAGTTCTTCTATGTGACTTTCAAAAACCGGTTAACTACAAAACGAACATGGCGGCCAAGCGAATTTGAAAGTTTTAAATAGACTTTTCTCGCGATTTAATGATCAAACGCATTGAAACTTCGTACAGCAAATGTTTATACACATTGTAATGCACTGGTATCTAATTTAGTTCAATCGGTTACGTAACCTCAAGATGGCGGCTGTCCGAATTTCGAAAATTAAGTTCTTATTTTTTGTGTTCTAATCATGCGATCGAAAGCAACATTTGCATCATCATCAAATAGTACATAACTCTATGGCCTACATATATTAAAATCCAACATGGCGACCATCCGAAATATTTAGACTGTTCTCAATATCTATTAATCTACTACAGCAATCATACTGAAATCATACTGAAATTTTGTAAGTGTATGGAGGCTGTAAGCATACGTTCACCTATGGGACGTTCAATAATCTGGAGAGCACAAATCCGACCTGGCGGCGACGTGAAATTTAAATATTCAAATGGACGTTTCTTGCGTTTTAACCAAACGAGCGTTGTGAAACTTGATACGGTATATGCTTATACATTTTTTTATCGACTGGCATCTAATTCATTTAAATTATTTTCATAGCCACAAGATGGCGGCTGAGCGAAATTTTAAAATTCCGCTTTATTTCTTGTGTCCTAATCATGCGATTGAAGTTTGAATAAAACACCTACACAACAATCTTCATGTAATAGTACATACATCTAAGGCCTGTAATATAAAAATCCATAATGGTGACCATCCAAAATATTGAGACGGTTCTCAATATCTACGGATCTATTACAGCAATCAAACTGACAATTTGTATGTAGATAGAGGCAATTGATATTAGTAGGATATATGAAAATAGGCTGTTTAGTTCTTCACGGAACTACTTGTTTCCTTTGTAATTTTTTTTGTTGTTTGTAATATTTGTAATGTTTTCTTTTCCAATTGTCCTTCTGATGTAGACCTCAAAGGCCCGTTTAATTCAATATCATGAATGATGATGATGAATTAAAACAACAATAACTCCATTATTCTAAAGTGGTATTGGACATCGTGGTCTCGTGTAATTATACAGTATAGAATTTGTTTGATATAATCTGTGTTATTGCGGTGTCTGTAGTAGTGTGTGCATTTCTAATTGAGGTAGGATTTGGGAGGTTACGAACCATACCGGCATTTTCCTGAAGTAAACGTGGAAAACCAGGTGAAATCACTTCCAGGATGACAGGTGGGAATCAAACCTGCCGCTTTTCAGTTTTGCCTCACGAAGCTGAGTGGGCCCCGTTCCAGCCCTCGGACCTGAATTAAATTCCTTGGCAGAGCCGGGAATCGAATCTGGACCTCCGGGGTGACAACAAAGAATGCTAACCACTACACAATGAGGTGGACAGTACAATAACCCTTTATAGGGCAGAATATTATTGAAGATGTTACATTTGTATTTATTTTAATTTCATATTAATTATTGTAGCCAAATCGTAATTATTTTTAGCCTACTTTTTACATTTTGCAAAAATGAGGAAAAAGTAGACATGAGATCGGGCAAATGTCTGTCTGTCTGTCTGTCTGGCTGGCTGTGTGTGTGTGTCCCCCCCCCCCCCCCCCCCAATCAACTCCTAAACGGCTGGAGCAATCGAAACAAAATTTGGTAGGAGTAAAGATCTATACCTGAATATCTCACGGCCATATTTGAAAATGATGTCAGTGCTACCAACTGCTGAAAAAAACAATTGAAATTTGAGCTCCATGTTGGATATCTTGGAAGGTATGAATGGGAGTTTTTAAAAATTGACACACGTATAGATAATAATATTGCAGTTTAATTTCCAGGAGGCCATACATGGAGGTGTTGCCAAAATGATTATAAGCCTGCTGATAAGTCCAATTTGTAAATTCATATAACTTCTACACTATCAATTGGAATTCTACCAAATTTCGTATTTGCTATGTGTACATAAACAGATATGACTGAGCGTATTCTTAAAAGCCTCCGAGGCTGCCAACTGTTAATAAATGCTCTCAATTTTTTAAAATCAAAATACCAGTATATCAGAAAGTATGCAAGCCGGCAGATTTAAACTATGCACACATAGAGTACCTGACATTCTATAATAATTTCGAGAAACTTATATACGTCAGTGCTACCAACATGAACTTAAGCCTGCTGAGACGTCCAACTTTAAATACATGTAACTTCTATACTATTATTTGGATTTCAAACAAATTTCGTATGTGTTATGTGTACCATAACAGATATGACTATGCCTATTCTTAAGAGCAATCAGTGTTGCCAACTGTTAATAAATGCTGTCTCTATTTTTGTTACCCTAATATCAATATATCAGAAAGTATGCAAGCTAATACTGTAGCTCTAAACTTTGCACACGTATAGTACCTGGCATTTTCTAGATTGATTTGGAGTACCGGTAACTAATTTACGTCAGTGCTGCCAACATGATTCTAAGCCTGCTGAGAGGTCCAACTTTGAATACATGTAACTTCTATACTAACTAATGAATTTCATTCAAAATTGACACAAAAATAGATCATATTATTTCAGATTATTTCTGACCAATACATGTATGTCATTGTTGCCAACATGATTTTACGCGCGCTGTTATATCCAATGTTTAACTGCATGTAACGTCCATGCTATTCATTGGACTTCAACCTAATTTTGTATTCTGTACCTTAAGAGATGGAACTAAGAATATATTCAGTCGCCAGGGCTGCTAACTGTAGTTCTCTATTAGGCTACATTATGCCAGGTATACAGTATTTCGAGCTATTTAAAAATTTCGATATTACCAACTTAATTTCGACATTATTCTAGATAGATCCATGTAGATTAATCATTGGCATGAATTTTAAATTTTAAGAAAAGTAGGCTCTTTAGTTCGTCACGGAACTTCTTGTTAATTTTAATGTTTGTTTTCTTTAACATTCTTTTTGTTCATATTTAATTTGATTATTTTTATTTTTAAATTATATTTATAATCTCAAAATTAATATTTTGCATTTTATCAGCTTATTTATTTTTAATTTTTGCAAGAATATTGAATTTTAATTCTATTTTTATTGTCATATTTTACTTGTATATTTTTCACTCTTTAATTTTAATGTCTTTCTTTATCATTTAGGCCTACTTAGGATCACGGGGCTCGTATCTACTCTTCGGCAAAGTTGTTGCTTTCTTCTTCTTCCAATAGTCCCTCATTTTCTGACTATGAGTCAGTCATCTTTCTTCTGTCCACTTAGCTCCTGTAGTCTTCTTACTTGCAAGGGACGTTGGGAAAACGCCCTGTCGGATGACCTGACGGAACATCAGACGGTCACGAGTTTGTTCCTGTGGGATATCTAGTTGTTCCATATCTGACTTAATTGACGCAATCCATTTGTTCTTAGAAGCCTTGCCTCTTCCTGTTACTGTGAATATCCTGTTGGTGAGTCTTTCAGAATCCAGATGTGTCAAGTGTCCATAAAAGGTTTTTACTTATAGACGTGATGATATCCTCCTGAAGTTCATACAATTCATCATTATGACGGATTCTGTAAATGCCTCCTTCCTCTCTAATTGTACCTAATATCCTGCTCAGGATCTTCCTCTATTTTACTTCAAGTTTTCTGAGTGGACCCTTTCTGGTCATTACAAGGCACTCAAAAGCATACAGAACAGATGCCTTGACGACGGAGTTCTAGTGTCTGAGTTTGAGGTTCTTGGAGAGGCAATTAGATGAATAGATACTACGACAGGAATTATAAGCCTTTAATTTTAATTGTTATTATTTAAAAAATAATTTTATCAAGCACCTTAGGTAATATTTGGTTTTCATAAATATTATTATACTAGCAGAAGTACCCGCTCTTCGAACGGTCTTCGGTATTAATAACCAGTCGCTATCAATTGAGCTATGTTGCAATGGTTAGGGGCTTATTATTCCTTCATATTGTAAGGTACCTGTGAGGGTTGCCTGTACAAAGAATTAACCTAAGGGTTGAAATTAGTGTAATTAGGGGGCGAGCTTGGCAATTGCTGTAAGAGGTATGGATTATTTAGTGATTTGCGATCATCCGTGCGATCAGCAAGGAGAACTCCCCCATGTAATGCTTGACGGGGTAGTTCTGGGTGAGGGTGTGTTTGGAGAGGTAATTTAATTATTACTCTGTGCGCGCTAGCGGTACCCAGCGATCTAAAGCAAGTCGTACGCAGGCGAGCTGATAGCCTGCTTGTGTCAGCGCTGTGCGGTAGCACTCGGCTGGCGTCACGAAGCAATTAAACAGTAAACAGTAAAGCTAATTCTAGATCCTACCTAATGGGGAAGCTAAGAGGGTAGGATCTTATCAGCTAATTAAATAAAGGATGAGACCAGTGGCTTCTATTACTTTTAAATTTAATGTGTACCTCGATTTTGAGGTACGCTTGCAAATAGCAGTTCAAATGATAGAAATAAATAATTATTACAGTCCAAGCACAGGGGGATGGGATTGTAGTGTGATTGTACGTGTAGTGATCGCTTGAGTCACTTACCCTTCTGCTAACAGCAGCGGTTCGTCACGTCGGTAGCACTTAGACAGACTGATCCCGGGTGCATGACCTCCGGGGTTCTTATAGATTTCTCGTGCTACGTCTGCAGAATCCGTACATTCCTCCTAAGTCATAGTCCTCTCTAGGGTCGTTGCCTGGGACACGAGGCTACTTGAGTTCATATAGGTGCTAACTTCTTGGTCTTATATTTTTTTAATTGTAATTGTAGGTTTCTAAAGTAATTGCTTGGAATTTGGACTTGTCGGGGATTTTATTATTTAGGGGATGAGGGTGGCGTAACCTAGGGGTACAACAATATGTTTATCAGAGCGAAGTCAGTTTTCTGGGAATATCACACACACACAGTTAATTTAAGGGCCTTAAAATGTAGTTACGGAGACTCTTTATAGACGCCCGAATTTTGTGTCTCAAATTGAGAAGCGCAACATATGCTTTGGTCGTCCTTCTAGGATAATTTTTATATTTCGCCCTATTTTAGCATGTATTTTGAAAAGTTTTTTCCTATACCAATCCTCCTATGAGAGGTATAGTGAAGAGTTTTATAAATGATTGGTGTATTGACTTTCATGGATACTCAATTTTACGATGCTAAAAACATTCGAACACGAGTTTTAGGCGTACATAAAGATACACAGAAAGGCCACAAATCCCTAAGTTTGCCTTACTTCGGAGGGGAAGTAAAGCCGGCGGTCCCATGCCATAGATTTATGCCATGTAATAGAACCTTCCACTAACTACAATCTTGTGAAGCTAACTTTGTAGGTTAGATTTGATTAACGCTCTATTAGTTCCAAACATTTGCCATTTGCGGTGACATCTAGTAGCCAGCTAGGTGTCGTTGACGGTAGCATTTGGTAGCAAAAGTAGGAACTACTGGAAATTGATCGTCTGCAGTCCTTACCTGAAATACAGATAACACACACTAATGCAGCCATCACAATTAACACCGGTTATCAGATTCTACACACACGAGGCTACGTGAACGCGTTGTTGCACCTTCTAAACTGAGGAACCAACCAACCAACATACAACATATCACCCAGAAGTCCGAATATGGATATATCAACCACACAGTTTCAAACAAAATCATCCGTATGATGAACCCGTTTGTCGAAAACAAAAGTTAGAATGTGCTCAGTCTAAATTCACCTAACGTGTACTTCCTGACGTGAAAATAAAATTGAAAACCTCGTAGACGAAACGCAATACACTTCACATAAAGACTGACCCTCACCGTTGTGTAAAGTCCCCATCCACAGAAAGACACCGTTAACAAATTATAAAGGCTTGTGGTGCATGGATATTCAGGCTTTTTAGCCTCCAATGGCCCAAAATCCTAATAGCCGCAACAAATACTATTTCAATTCAGTATTTTTTGAAAATAATGTTGCTGTTTGGAGATATAGTACGATATATCACACGTATAAATAACGTGAAAAAAATCTAGGGTACCCCTTGACCCCCTTATGCGCATTGATGAATTATACAGTCTAAGTTGGTTCCGTGATAACCTTATAGCCATTTGCAAATTTTCACAGAAATGTAATAAGCCGAGTGGCATTGATTTTTACAGAAAGAGATGGAAAATTGGATGTCTTCTCTTGAGAACATGTTGTCATGGTTGCCGGCTTGCATTCCTTCATTAGTTTATTAAATTAAATTAGTTTTCTGGGAGTATCTCAGAAACTGTTGGTTTTAGAGCCTTAAAATGTAGTTTTCGGGAAGCCTCGAGTTTTGTTTCTGCCACCGAGGGGCTAATAATGAGCTTTGTGTCGTCGTTGTATGCAATACCGTAATATAAAAATAATAATAATAATAATAGCATCATCAAATCCTGATCGCAGCAATTCAGGAAACAAGGTTTGTTGATGCAGAAGCTTTTGACTCCCAGGGGTATAGAATCTTCAAAGGTAAAGTCGGAAAACGTGTAGTAAAATCCATCCCCCACCTTGGCACAGGATTTGTGGTCAGTAAAAAGATTTTAGAGTCCATCACCAACTTCACGTCCCCCAACAGTCGAGTCTCGATCCTTTCGTTTCGGAGCACAAATAAAATCTACACCATGGTGAACGTCCATGCCCCAATTAATCAAGCTAACAGAATCGATCCGCAAGGGACGGAAATATTCTGGGAAGAGCTTGAAGATATTCTATCCAAGATTCCCAAGGAACACATCATCGTCCTTCTTGGGGACTTCAATGCTCAGCTCGGTAAGGAAAAGAAATTCAAGAATATTATCGGAGAATACCCGGCCCACAGAAGAACAAACCGCAATGGAGAAAGGTTAGTGGAGTTGTGCAAGGCGTTCAACCTAGTGATGAAGTCAACCGCTTTCAATCGACTTCCTGCAAAACAGAAAACATGGACATCCCCAAATCCCCATCTTGGCGAATTCCAAATTGACCACGTTGCTATTTCTCGTAAATCTCGTAGAGAAATCCAGAATGTAAAAGTCTTAAGAAGCGCGAATCTTGACTCTGATCACTATCTTTCAAAGATAAAATTAAAACTTCTTCCAAGATCCACCAAGAGATTTCAGGGAAGAAAGATCAACAGGTTTGATGTGGAAAAACTGAAAACACAAAGCGAATTCAGTCAGAAATTTGAAACACTTGAGCCACAGAATTGGGAACAACTCAAAGAAGCAATTCTTGAAACGGCACAGGAAACCATCCCACTGACAAAGTTGAGGCGGCATCCTTGGTGGACTAATGAATGTGACGATGCCATTCACCAAAGGCGGCTTGCCTGGTTGCGATGGAACAAACAGAAGAATGAAGAAAACAGAGAGAGATTCCTGGTCGTGAGAAAGCAGGCTGATAAAACCATACGCGGGATAAAACGAGCATTCCAAAAAAATCAGTTGGCACAGATAGACCAAGATTTCAAAAAGAACAACACCCGTGATTTCTATAAAACCTTCAAGCAAAATCTCAGTAAATACACACCACCCAGTCTTCACTTTAGGAATCCCGATGGGAAAGTTGCTTACAATGACAAAGACAACTGCCAGATCCTGGCGAAATACTTTGAGTCCCTTCTCAATTGTGAGGCTCCAACATCGAAATTTTCCTTTCACAGTAATGTGCTCGTCAATCCAGACTCAAGTCCACCAACTAGGGAAGAAATCAAGCAGATCATTCACTCACTTAAGAACAATAAAGCACCAGGTGAGGATTCAATAGTTGCCGAACTCTGGAAATACGCAGGTGAAAAACCAGTCGACAAGCTAACGGATATCATCCGGGAGATTTGGGAAACAGAGAAACTGCCCAGTGATTGGACATCGGCCCTAATTCATCCCCTGCACAAGAAAGGTGATAAAGCGGACGTAAACAACTATCGTGGCATATCACTCCTCTCGATAACATACAAGATTCTCGCGAAAGCGCTTCAAACGAGAGCGGAAGCACAGCTCGATCAACACCTGGGCGAATACCAAGGTGGATTTCGAAAGGGGCGCTCTTGTGTTGAGCAAATCATGAATCTAAAATCAATTCTATCGTACATGAATCTGAGAAGTAAGAAATTTGTTGTGACTTTTGTTGATTTCAAGAAGGCTTACGACTCGCTGGATCGAAGTACCCTGATCCAGGTTTTAAGAGAGTTTGGTTTAGATAATAAGACAAGAGCAATCATTCACCAATCCTTATTGGATACGGCTTCCAAAGTGAAATTCAGGGGAGAGATTTCTGAATCCTTCGCAATACGGACAGGGGTGAGACAGGGAGATGGGCTCTCGCCTCTTTTATTCAACTGTGTTCTTGAGAAAGTTATTCGAGAATGGCGTAAAGAATTGTGTAAGGATGGTATAGAGAATGGGGTCAGACTAGGTTGTAAGAACAAAAACCTGACAATCGACTGTTTAGCTTTCGCAGATGATGTTGCAATTTTCTCTAATTCTCTTGACACAGCCACACAACAAATCAATCAATTACAGGTGCAAGCAGCAAAGGCAGGTCTTCAGATTTCGTTTGAGAAAACGCAGTTTATAACGAACATCAAGTCGGAACCCAGAGAACTTACGGTGAATGGAGGACAAATAAAACAGGTAGAGAAATTCAAATACCTGGGTGAATGGATTGAGCCCAACATTCGTGAAAAGGAATCCTTCGTGGCACGGATTAACAAAATGGAAATGGCTTACCATTTAACCAAAGACATTTACAAATCACGATCAATGTCCTTCAAGGCCAAACTGAGGCACTTCGTTACCGTTATTCGCCCGGAGGCGTTATATGCATCAGAATGCCTGGCGATGAATAAGAAAGGCCTGGCAGAACAACTCGAAGCCAAGGAGAGGAAGATTCTGAGAAAGATCTTGGGCCCGGTCAAGGAACGAGGAGAGTATAGAAGACGACACAACGATGAACTCTATCTACATGTGGAGAAAATAACGGACACCATTCGCAAAAGAAGACTCTCCTTTTATGGCCATTTAACACGAATGAACTCCGGAAGATTGTCCAATCGAATCTGTGCCTACTTTGTGGGAAAGAAAACCAAAGGGATCTGGTTTACAGAGGTGGAAAAAGACCTACAAGAACTGGGGATATCACATGAGGACATATTGGAACGTGACTCCTTGAAGAAGAAACTTGGGGAGATACGGAGTTTTCAGCCAAAACCTATATTGAAAACTGGCAAGAAGTGGACCGAAGAACGAAGGGAAGCTCACCGAAGAAGAATGCGCGAATACTGGGCCAATGTGAAAGAACGAGGGAAAAGGCAGTTGAAATAACGTGGTCCATAGACGACCGAAACGATTTAAAAAAAAAATAATGATAATAATATAATAAATACAATATAGGGATACGGATGTAAAATACCTTCCGTACCACACCCGCACGTGGAAATCGCGTGACAAAATTCTAGTGTACTCAAAGTTGTCCACAGACAAACAGACAAACAGACAGACAGACAGACAGATAGACAAAACATTTATTTTTGCGCGCATCCGTCATAAAACAGGTTAAACGCCCAAATAACGCTAATTTCCGTGGAAATTCAGAAAAAACAGACAAACTTTCATTTATATATAGAGAGAGATTTGAATTGCAGCCAATAGCCATAGCAGTGTATTTTTAGCCTACTTTCGATTTTTGCAAAAAATGAAAGTAGACTTATGAGATCAACACAGGGCGAAAAAAGTGTGTCTGTCTGTGTGTGTGTATGTGTGTGTGAGTCTGTGTGTGTGTGTGTGTATGTGTGTGTGTGAGTCTGTGTGTGTGTATGTGTGTGTGTGAGTCTGTGTGCGTGTGTGTGTGTCTGTGTGTGTGTGAGTGTGTGTACTCTGAATGTCTGCCCCCCCCCCTATCAAATCGAACACGGTGAATGCGAATTGAACGAAATTTGGTACAAAGGTAGCACTAGCAAAGGACACCTCAGTGTCATGTTTTATATCGCCGCCATCTTTACTAAAACTGAATGGCGGCCACTCAAACGTTCAAAACGTAAAATCAAATAACGACTAACCAAATCATCTGATCTCTACCAAATTTGGTAACAACATACCGTCGTATAGGATGCGTCTTGTGACCAAACTACAAGGTCGTCCGCCATACCATTTCAGGATGGCGGCCGTGCGAATTATGCAAACTTTATAATCCATATCATGGGACCCACCAGTTCCAAATATCGAGCCGAGAATCGTTTTAACTGTTCTAAAGGAAGAGGCACGTTCGAAATTAAAAGTTTATTTTGTAATACTATAGTGCAGACGTGATTTTAAAAAGCTGAGCCGATTCAGTAATAAGACAATATGGCAGCGGATATCTTGTGCCTGACTTATATTTCACTAATTTGAGTATTGCATGCAATATAGCGTACTGATACAAAATAAATAAACTTTGTATGAAATGCTTTATATATAAATAATATACTCCAGTGATGAAATCGTTTAGTATAAATCATTATTTGCTAACAAGTTTTATGTAATGTACCCGATTGTCATCATGTGGACCATGTGTTCGTATCCCAACTAACTCACGGTCTTTCGAGGTATGGGACGTTCCTGCCCACCATACGACCACATGCTCAGGATTTGAGTCTACCAGGTAACTACTCTACAGGAAATACACAACATTTTCCTAAAAATGAACTATTTACTGGTCTAAAATCATGGCTATACAACAAATACAAATAAAGGACAAATTAAATTTAATTCCCACAAATAAAAATAGGGTTATTCTGTGAGTTTTCTTCTTCAAATGGTGCTACACTGCACTCAAATCTAATTCTAGCAACCTGTCAATAATATTTTCAGACTTCCATGGGTTTCCATAGTATTCATCATGTGACACAATCTTAGTTAATGGGAGTATCATAACACAAAAATCACATATCACACAAAAATGATATTAATAAGACATTACTCTGTTTCTTATGGCATTTACCTTGATTAGCATGAATTCATTATTTTCTGCAATCATTAACAAATATTTGTTGTGTCGTGTGAATCATCTTCCTTCTTTCCGTCAATATGAACGCTTTAAGAAAAGTGGTACTTATCCCTTCCAAAATAAACATGGATAGAATATATTATAGTTTCACCATATAACGATTTTCTGGGTCTTGTCGGGCTTATCATCGTTACAAATGTGTCATGTTCTGGGAAAACACATACCCGTCTGCATAAATTAGCAGGAACTGTCAAAATGCACTCTAAAGAAGATGCCTACATTATTTTGGTTCAGCTTTCCTCCTCAGAGAATAACTGAGCCTAATATTATCTGATTTCTATGACCCAACAACGTATGTGAGTTGCAATCCACCATTCACTTCAATTGGCATCATCATAATACTCATATCTTAATTGCATATTTAAATATCGAGATTCCTCAGTGTCCTATTTTGACTCTAATTTCCAAGGGACCGGTCGAACGACCTTCCACCCCCTCAGCAGGCAATAAAATTCGTTTAAGCTGGCTAGTAAAAATGGCTGCCGCAGAAATGGTCTATAACCTCACCTCTCTCTGCTGTCAAGATCAAGGTCAGGTTTGTTTACAAATGCAGTACTGGAGTTACGCTAAGTGTGGCTCCTAAGTAATTGAGTCATTTAAATATTTAACACCTATCTTTATAGTGTCTTGGGCTCAACTGGCTCCTTAATTAACATTCATGGCTGGGGTGGAATTCTAGTGATAGCCTTGCCGTTCTATGGTGACTACTAGTGGCTTTAGACGCGCATCATAGTGAAAATCCACGACTTTCACCAGCAGCTGTCAATAAAATATGAGGAAAATCTGCGTTTCCTAAGCGACGAATATGATCCTTACCTCTCAGGGTAGGTCATTATACACGCATGCTCACTGCGTCTCGACGGACGTCAATAGTGGCCATAATTGATGCAAACGTTGGATACAGACAGGCTCTGTCCAATTCGCTGCGAAATAATACAGTATGCTCAAGGGCGATACTACTCGTAGATTTAGCCAACTTCTCACCTAACGCGCAAGCTATACTAGTTTGGTCCCCGCAATATTTAATACGTAAATCACTGGATTCTACGTTAATTCTGCACGCTTACATGCGGCTCGAACAATACTTCACATAGATGACTCAATTATTAAAGCCCCCGCGATCTCTCTGTCATACCACTTAAGCCAAAGCTTTACATAGCTCCTAACAAAATGTATCAAATTTACAGGCTTTCTTTACTTTAATGGTCCTCAAACATAATCCTAAGGATTGACCATATCAAATATTCATTCATATTTCACTGACACTGAAAAAGCTCTCGTATTTCTCTATATTCCATGTTACACTCTTACTGTTTACCAAAATACAGTATCTTTATATTAGACATGACACTATTTGAACATTATTTAGGTCAAAAATGCCTATTACTTTACTGTTGCCGACCCCATAATATTATTATTATTATCACTCATTTTAACGTTACCGTTACATCCATCACTATTTTTGCCTGAATGGCCTTAAACAAATCACCTTCCAAGCCATATTTTATTCAAGACGAGTGGTGAAAACTCGTTCAGTAATTATTCTCAAAGTGATGCATCGTTATATGGTGAACTATTTAGTTATAATGACATTATAAAATGGGTACTCACTTTTTCCTCTTTGCTGGATAGTGCCAGCGCTTCAGCTTTAGCGCTACCATGACGCTTGACTTAAGCCATCATGTTATCCTTTACACAACACTTAGATTCACACACTTTCCACATGATACACATATTTTTATCAGTGGCTTTTATCACTGCTACACCCTGCATATTAATCACTATACACATGAAAACTTTTAAATCACTATTACACAATTTATATACATTTATCCACTACTTCACATGTTGATCCTTAAATTGGACTTCTCCTACGCCTGATCTCAGAGATGCGATGCAATTATGACAACCGCTGGTCTCCGTGAAAATCTAACAGCGTTTTACGGACGTTCGATCCTCGTTCCTTGCAATCTTGTTCAGCTCACTATCCAGATTAGGTGGCAATGATTTCCAAGCTCCCATCATTGTAGTGATCCTGATGATGATGTTATATATAATTCTGACAATACCTCCCGGTATAAGAACTGTTCAAAAACCTTATAAGTTCCCTTTTCGCTGTGGCGAATTTATATTTGCGTCAGATAATAGGTAAATATCTGTATTAATTTACTTTCGACGCGCTTCATGATTACTTATGAAGCTTTATGACTTGCTTCTATTGTTCTTCAACGGCGGAGCGTTGATACTTTAACATTTGGCGCGCTACTAGCAGCGTCTTAGTTACGTGTATACTGTAGAATAACTCTAGGCGAACTGCTGAAGACTGGAGAACAACTGTAGAACAACTGGCTTGGCTTGCCTTACTCCCCCTATATAAAGGTTTCTCGTACAAAATAGTCCACTGGACACATGAGAGCGACTCCTTTCTTGAAATAATACCTCTTCAGCCGAAATGACATCTACCTCTTGTTTATTTTGGTGTGGAGGTTTCAAAAACATTCGCGTGCCGGCGATCGCTTCGGCCAATTAATTACAATTAATTGCCTTAGTTCAGCGCGTGGGGACGCCATCGTGGTAATTCCCCGTTGACTGGTCACAAAGTCACTGCTCTCGAGCGTAGGCTAGGTTGTAATTCGTTCATTTGGAGATATAGGCCTTAATTTAGGTGAAAAACCACTCCTAAATTACCTCTCCGTGAATATATTCACCTGGGTGTATATTTCAATGCATTTCAATGCTCCACTTGGCTGTAATTAATTAATTTCCGTGAGCCATCATCCCTACCCTAAGTTTCCCCGTTGTCAAGCGGTGGATACCCGGGTCATTAATTTTGAGCTGTCTTCCTGCTCCAGACGTAAATAGTTCGGTCGGCGCCTAAGCTCTCCGCCCACTTGCTAAGGGTAATTTGTAAAACTTCAAACTGGCCTCCTTTCATACTCGTAATGCTCTGAAAATGTATATTTCCTTGCATTTGGCTACATTTCTTCATCTTAAATTGCTATGATATTCACATATAGATCGTGAAATCACGCTACATTATTATATGTCAGTATACCTCTCATTGCTCTTTGGGTTCCCTGTAATTGCTCCCCCTCAGAGATCAATGGTTCAACTCTAGGCATAACCATGTGCCTGGTCTTCTCTGATGAGACCTGAGTTCGATGCCAGACTGCCGTGACTGATTGGGCACATTTTTCCCCTGCTAAGCTCGGAAAATTCATTTCATAAGTGAATTTTTCGGGCCCTTCAGATGGCATCGAATCCAGGCAGTATTTATTTTAAGCGGTCAGTGCTCTCGGCAATGGGATCTCTCGTTCCCCATTCCACTCTGTCTGCTGTCTCGTAGACTCTCGTTCTGCCTTCGCAATTGTTCATTCATCCCCTCTAGCTCCGCAGCGGCCTCCCTCAACTGGTCATAAAGTTCCTGCAGTTGACAGCTGCATTCTCCCCTAGTATCCGTTGGGTCTGCGAGCTGGTTGCTTCGCTCCGTTCCTCCTTGAGACTGCAAGCTTTCCTCACGATTCTTTCCGTGCATACGTAATGATTCCCCGTCCACTTGGGTGTACATTGCTTGCTCCTCTCTCGTATCATAGTCTTCTGGTGGACTATATAACTTCAAATTCGCTGCATTTAACAAAAACTTCTCTACCTGTTGCTTCGGCTTTGATCCGATATGCATTATTTTGCAGATCCCTTATAATCAGGTAGGGTCCGTGATAAGCACGCTGAAATTTTTTATATTTCCTGCTCTCTGGATCTGAACTGGCGGGTTTCTTCAATAAGACGTATTCCCCTACAAGTAACGGTCTGTGATAGCGTTTCCTCCTGTTTCTCCGCTGCCGTCTATCTGCTTGTTTCTTGAGATACTCGAACGTTCTCTGGATCTTCAACTCACGTCCAGGTTGTGCATCGATGGGTGTCCGAATGACATTATTCCATGGCCTCTCTGGTCTTCTATCGAGATGTAGGCTCACTGGCACCTCTCCTGTTGCTTCGTGCACGGTATTGTTGATACAATATTCAATAATCTCAAGTACGTCAATCCATTTCCAGTTCTCGGTAGAGCAATATATCTTCATGTACTTTTGCAGTTCCCTCATAACTCTCCCGGCGGAATTCGACTCCGGGTGTCGAACTGTGGACAAAATCTGTCTTATGCCCAGACTCTCCAACTCCCTGCGAAATTCTACGCTGGTAAAACAGCTCCCATGTTCAGATAAGATGTTCTCTGGCTGTCCTAACATAGGAATGATTCTTTCCTTCTGCCTCTTAAGTACCTGTTTTGTACTGGTTTTCTGAATTGGACACAGGACTACCATTTTGGAAAACACGTCTAGTGCAACTAGGATGTGTCTATTTCCTCTTCTAGCTCTAGGAAGCGGCCCAAAGTTGTCCAGTGCAGAAGCTGACATGGCTTCTCTGGTAAGAGTGGTATAGGTTTCTGCCTCAATAAGTACGAGTTAGGCTTTACTCGTTGGCACATATCACATGTCCTGATAGTATTCCTGACCGTCTCTCTAAGTTTTGGCCAAATAAATGCTTCTTTAAGCAGGGCAACAGACTTATCTACACCGGAGTGACCAAAAGCTCGGTGTGCTAACCATACTAGCCTTCTCTGTAATGCTGGTGGTACGACTATCCTGGGTTTGGTGTGGTCTGAGTCGCTCCATTTATGTAACATCTGGTTAAACCATAGATATTCCGTTGATAGTGCTTCAGCTTCCACATACATCGGAGTTCCTCTATCCAGCTTTCCCTCGAAGTAATTAATCATCAACCGTATCCAGGGATCTTCACGTTGAAAAACGGTGATGTTCCTCAGATCATCTAAGGTCTTCTGATCTCTATCTTCTATCTCGATAGCTAGAACTTCTTCTTCATCAGCTGTAGGGTATCTGCTCAGCAAGTCAGGTATGATATTGTCCTTCCCCGGGCAATACTCTATTTCCACTTGAAATTGCTGTATGTACAGGGACCACCTTGTCAATCTTTGACTCGACAAGTCAGTTTTCAGCAGGAACGTTAGGGCTTTATGGTCTGTCCTCAATATAATTCTAAAACCATAAACTAGCTTTCTCCAATACTGTAGGGCATACAGTATCGCGAGTAATTCGATCTCCGTGACCGTATAATTATTTTCATTAGGCTTCAACCTTCTACTGATAAATGCAATGTAAGGTTTCTCCTCTGGCCTGTCCACGTTTTCCTGATACAACATAGCTCCAATCCCTATAAATGATGCGTCAGTCTGGATAATAAATTTCTGAGTGTAGTCAGGATATCCCAATTTCACATAATCTAACAACATCTGTTTAGATTTCACGAAGGCTTCCTCGCATTGTTCCGTCCAGCGCCATCTTCCTCCCTTCTTGAGTAAGTCTTGGAGTGGTGCTACAGTCTCGGTATACTTCGGACAATGGTTTGAAAAGAATCCAATAACGCCTAGATATTGCCTGACGTTCTTTACCTTCGTTGGTCTCGGGAAATGTTTAATGACTTCCAATTTTCCCGGATTAGGTCTGACTCCTTGTGCATCTATCACGTGGCCTAGAAATTTAACTTCTCTCTGAGCAAAGTTAGACTTCTTTGTATTGACCTTAAAGTTAGCCTGACTTAGGTCATATGACAACTTGCGTAGATTTCTGACATGTTCTTCGACAGTTTCAGATGTCAGTAGTATATCATCTACGTAACATATGGTTGTAGCTTTAACTTCTTCGGACAGGTTCCGATCTAGCGCTCGTATCAACGCTGAACCTGCTGTTTTTTTAATCGAAATGGAAGACGCACGTATGAATACGTGTGCTGGTCAAATAAAAATCCAGTTAACAAACTTGTTTTCTCTTCCAGAGCAAGATGGTGAAAACGTGCCGTCAGGTCAAGATTTGAGAACACAGTCTTTCCTTTGAACCTTCTGAGTACATCCTTAATGGGCGGCACTTTATCAAATTCCGGTATGACCTTGGAATGCAAATTTCGTAGGTCCAGGCATATCCTCACACTTCCGTCCTGTTTAGGTACAACTACCAGTGGGCTGACATAGGGTGTGGCTGTCTTTACAATGACGCCTGCTTCTAGCATTTCCTGTATTGCTTCTTTAACCTTTAAATAATGTTTCTCAGCTACAGGATACGGCTTCTGTTTAAATGGTGTCCAATCGCTGACTTGGAACGCATACTGGAAATTCTTGATCCTGCCAGGTCTCGAATCGAAGACTCCTTTATACTCAAATAGCAGTTCCCTTAGCATTTGCTTATATTCTGAACCAAATTTAGCTTCCTCAATCGTATCTTCCAGGCATTCTTCAAATTTTGGTTCGAGATCCTTTTCACTGTCTGCGGCCAGTGTTGCCAACTCTTCCTCGATGTCTTCTGTTGTCGACACTGCATCCCCAGTCATATCTCCGTATGTATGCCATACGTATTCTTCTGGTCTCGTTTCATTATGCTTTAATGAGAGTTCTAACTCTTCCTTTCCCTCACTTGCGCGAAACATAACAATGTCTTGCGAGAGATCTATAATAACTTTATACTCTCGTATGAAATCCATCCCAACAATGATATTAAAAGGCAGCTTATTCACAAGTAGGAAGCTCTGTGAGAATGTAGAGTTCCCTATCTGCAAATCTAAAAATACTTGGTATCTGCATATCATAACTTTATCTGGTATGACACCTTTTATTTTCACGCTTGAAATAGGTATTTTCAAGACGTGAATTTTACTCTGGATTTCACTATATAAATCCTGGGTTACCAAACACACTGTTGACCCTGTATCAATGAGACTTCTTATCTTCATGCCCGCAATGTTTACAATAATAATGGGTAGTTCCCTTCTTACATTGACCGTCCTTTCATCCAGGTCTTCGATAAGCTCCTCAGGTTTGGCAATCCAGTTAACAACATTCACTGTATTCCATCCTGAACTTATCTCTCTTTGGTCATTTAAATTTGGTGTTTTTTTTTTTCAATTGCTCCATTCTTTGTGGAGTTCTTCTGCCTGTCTTCATGCTGCTGAAGTTCCAGACTCTTGGCACCGTCATCATTTTTATATATGTCGGGTGACCTTCTATTCCTAATCGCTTCATCCCAATGAACTCGCGATTGTCTTGGATCATTTCCGCGCTCTTCCATGTATCTTAAAGATGCGTGATAACGTTCTTCCGCCTCTTCATCGAACCCGCGACTCTGCTCTTGGGATCTCCATCCTTGGTTGTTCCCATTTCGGCCGTAATTCCTTCTGTTATCCAGCTGCTGGTCTCTGGTACCACGCTGATTCCAGTTTTTCCTTCCTCGGTTACCACGGTTCGATCCTCCTCGATATGCTGGCCTCCAATTTTGGTTCTCGCGTCCTTCGAGTTGCCAGTCGGATTTTTCTGTTTCGGTGCTTGTAGATTTGCTTTTTGTCTGCACCTTGGTTGGCTCAATCGGTGTAGTCGTCATGTTGACTTGTTCCACATTTCGACTTTGTCTTGTGTGCTGCACTGTGGTTAGATCGAATTGTCTCAGCACTTCCTCCATATCGATTGCAGTTTTGGCGTTTGCTGAGATTAGCAGACGTTGTACTTCATACGGTAGCTGCTTGGCTATTGCTATGCACAAATCTGACTCTCTAAGCCCTTCATAAAGCTCGCGAAAACGGCACAATTGATTCACAAAGAATTCTCCGTACTTAGTCGGATTACTAGTACTGTAACGCCTGGAATACAAGTCCAATCTGAGGTTCTGTTGTACGCTCTCGCGTTCCAGTATCTGCTTAAAAATGCTTGGCGAAATTCTTCAACGGTGTCGAACGTGTACCGAAAACTCCTAAACCATAGGGCACACTCCCCTTCGGTTAGTTTTTCAATCACTCTCAACCTGCGCTCTGGCGGTACTTTCGCATCATTCAAGTACTCGGAAACTTCTTTAAGCCAGTACTTGGGTGTCATGTTAGAATTACTCCCAGAGTATTTCTTTGGTTTCTCATCACTAGCCCTTATAACTGTGACTATTTGACTTTGAACGGCATTTTCATGCGGTGTTGACATGGCAATTGGCATACCAGGTGTGGTATACGGGCTGTCACTTGGCATTGCTGCATTCTTTGGAGTGGGCTGTATTTCTATCTCTGCCCATTTATTTCTCCTATTCTCGTCTATACTTCCTTCGCTAGACCTAGGATTCCGCAACATAGATTCCTCCTGCGCGATCATTCTAGTCTCGATTTGGCTGTGTCTATTTTCTGCCCTTTCCAAACGAGTTAATACCTCTCGTTCTATTTTCTCTAGGCGATCTCGGTTTCTTTCTGCCATAGAAAATACCTTTTCCTTATCATCCTTAAGGTTTTCCTTCAGGCGGATAATTTCCCCTGCTAGACTTTCTCTTACTTCGGCAAGAGTCTTATCGCTGGCTTCAGTCTTGAAGCCTTCTCGAAGTTCTAATTCTTCTCGTAAGCCTGTAACTTCCTTTTGAATGTGACCTTGTATATGAGAGATTTCAGTCCTTATTTTCGTGATTTCTCCCTGGTCCTCGTCCTGTCTTTTATGGATAACTGCTAAGTCGCTCTGAGTTTGTTCCAACTCTTTCTGCACTTTCCCTATTTGCCTCTTCATATTTGACATTATCTCCTTATTCTCTTGATCAGAAGTTTTTATTTCCTGTATTTCCTTGCATTGGTCAAGGATATTCTGATCCTGTTTTCTTAAGGCTTCGTCTACCGCCTTGGCGTAACCTGCCATTCGCGTATTCCATTTTACATCGCTATCCTCGAACCTTTGATCCACGGTCTGAGTGAACGTATTAAACTGCTCTAATTGACGTTTAGTATTAGCTTCATTCTGACTCTGAATGTCTTTAAGCTCCATGGACATACTGCTTAAACTATCGTTAATTTCACGCTGTGACTCTCTGCACGCTTTCAGATTATTCTCTAATTTTAACTCAATAGACTCAAAGCGTTTATCGTTATCATTTTGCATTATTGAGACCACGCTAACAATATTCTTAGTTACCTCACGCTGGACAGACTCTTTAACGTCATCCATTTTCTTATTAACCTCTATTAGGTTTGACTCTAATTGCGTGTTTACATTAGCTTGACTAGCCTCTAGTCTAGTGTTTATTTCGGCTTGATTAGCCTCTAATTGTACATTTATTGTAGCCAATCTATCTGCTATTTCATCTTTAAATGCTTTAGATTCTTCCTTATTCTTAGCATTAGAATTATCAAAATGTTCCTTTAACTCAGCAATACACCTGAGTACGTCTTCAGTTCCAGCCATCCTGTACTTCTTAATTTGAGATTCAGGTAGGCCGCAGCTGAATATGCTGGCGCGTTCTATTAGAAAGAAAAGGATTCCGATCCCACGACAACAACAACAACATATTATAAAGTGTCAAAACTAACTATGGAATGGGTATAGACCCTCGTACCCGTCTGACAACAGTGTCTGACGTCTGAATATCATCTAGAAAGACTCACAATCGCTCAAACAAAGTTTGAGGAAAAATATTATTTTCATGGTTTTCCCCATGAAAACCATGCTATTATTATGGGGTTTTCTGAATCCCATAAGCCATCCACGTACTGGGCGCCATGATAAAGAAGAAATAACATTATCATTCTGGTCCTCATTGTAAGACATCGGCCATATTCTGAATTATTAATAAAACTGTCCAAGGAGTGGTTTTTATTGCCGAATGCCCCGCGTATGGGCCGTCATGATAAAGAAGAGGGTATCCATGCTTTGTGGTAGTTTGCCCTGGCCAGTTTGCGCAATGCCAAGATCGCTCATATTGCACAGATGCAGGCGGTTCCATAATGAATTAATACCGTCCCACATTGCTTGGGCCATGATAATTAAAGGGGTTTGTGTGTAAGTTACATTTACATTTAAGCATGTTTTATGGAGGATTATCAACATTTATTTTACGCGATGGCTTATTAACAAATGGGACGCGGCCTTTCCTATTCTGTCCTAATTTCTATGCTGTGCTTGCTTCTACCATCAATATCTTGGCCAACTTTTAGCAGTACCTGTGAGTCAATCCTAGTACAGAGACATCTCCTCCATGTACCCGATTGTCATCATGTGGACCATGTGTTCGTACCCCAACTAACTCACAGTCTTTCGAGGTATGGGACGTTCCTGCCCACCATACGACCACATGCTCAGGATTTGAGTCTACCAGGTAACTACTCTACAGGAAATACACAACATTTTCCTAAAAATGAACTATTTACTGGTCTAAAATCATGGCTATACAACAAATACAAATAAAGGACAAATTAAATTTAATTCCCACAAATAAAAATAGGGTTATTCTGTGAGTTTTCTTCTTCAAATGGTGCTACACTGCACTCAAATCTAATTCTAGCAACCTGTCAATAATATTTTCAGACTTCCATGGGTTTCCATAGTATTCATCATGTGACACAATCTTAGTTAATGGGAGTATCATAACACAAAAATCACATATCACACAAAAATGATATTAATAAGACATTACTCTGTTTCTTATGGCATTTACCTTGATTAGCATGAATTCATTATTTTCTGCAATCATTAACAAATATTTGTTGTGTCGTGTGAATCATCTTCCTTCTTTCCGTCAATATGAACGCTTTAAGAAAAGTGGTACTTATCCCTTCCAAAATAAACATGGATAGAATATATTATAGTTTCACCATATAACGATTTTCTGGGTCTTGTCGGGCTTATCATCGTTACAAATGTGTCATGTTCTGGGAAAACACATACCCGTCTGCATAAATTAGCAGGAACTGTCAAAATGCACTCTAAAGAAGATGCCTACATTATTTTGGTTCAGCTTTCCTCCTCAGAGAATAACTGAGCCTAATATTATCTGATTTCTATGACCCAACAACGTATGTGAGTTGCAATCCACCATTCACTTCAATTGGCATCATCATAATACTCATATCTTAATTGCATATTTAAATATCGAGATTCCTCAGTGTCCTATTTTGACTCTAATTTCCAAGGGACCGGTCGAACGACCTTCCACCCCCTCAGCAGGCAATAACATTCGTTCCAGCTGGCTAGTAAAAATGGCTGCCGCAGAAGTGGTCTATAACCTCACCTCTCTCTGCTGTCAAGATCAAGGTCAGGTTTGTTTACAAATGCAGTACTGGAGTTACGCTAAGTGTGGCTCCTAAGTAATTGAGTCATTTAAATATTTAACACCTATCTTTATAGTGTCTTGGGCTCAACTGGCTCCTTAATTAACATTCATGGCTGGGGTGGAATTCTAGTGATAGCCTTGCCGTTCTATGGTGACTACTAGTGGCTTTAGACGCGCATCATAGTGAAAATCCACAACTTTCACCAGCAGCTGTCAATAAAATATGAGGAAAATCTGCGTTTCCTAAGCGACGAATATGATCCTTACCTCTCAGGGTAGGTCATTATACACACATGCTCACTGCGTCTCGACGGACGTCAATAGTGGCCATAATTGATGCAAACGTTGGATACAGACAGGCTCTGTCCAATTCGCTGCGAAATAATACAGTATGCTCAAGGGCGATACTACTCGTAGATTTAGCCAACTTCTCACCTAACGCGCAAGCTATACTAGTTTGGTCCCCGCAATATTTATTACGTAAATCACTGGATTCTACGTTAATTCTGCACGCTTACATGCGGCTCAAACAATACTTCACATAGATGACTCAATTATTAAGGCACCCGCGTTGTCTCTGTCATACCACTTAAGCCAAAGCTTTACATAGCTCCTAACAAAATGTATCAAATTTACAGGCTTTCTTTACTTTAATGGTCCTCAAACATAATCCTAAGGATTGACCATATCAAATATTCATTCATATTTCACTGACACAGAAAAAGCTCTCGTATTTCTCTATATTCCATGTTACACTCTTACTGTTTACCAAAATACAGTATCTTTATATTAGACATGACACTATTTTAACATTATTTAGGTCAAAAATGCCTATTACTTTACTGTTGCCGACCCCATAATATTATTATTATTATCACTCATTTTAACGTTACCGTTACATCCATCACTATTTTTGCCTGAATGGCCTTAAACAAATCACCTTCCAACCATATTTTATTCAAGACGAGTGGTGAAAACTCGTTCAGTAATTGACTATTACATCTTATTCTCAAAGTGATGCATCGTTATATGGTGAAATATTTAGTTATAATGACATTATAAAATGGGTACTCACTTTTTCCTCTTTGCTGGATAGTGCCAGCGCTTCAGCTTTAGCGCTACCATGACGCTTGACTTAAGCCATCATGTTATCCTTTACACAACACTTAGATTCACACACTTTCCACATGATACACATATTTTTATCAGTGGCCTTTATCACTGCTACACCCTGCATATTAATCACTATACACATGAACACTTTTAAATCATTATTACACAATTTATATACATTTATCCACTACTTCACATGTTGATCCTTAAATTGGACTTCTCCTACGCCTGATCTCAGAGATGCGATGCAATTATGACAACCGCTGGTCTCCGTGAAAATCTAACAGCGTTTTACGGACGTTCGATCCTCGTTCCCTGCAATCTTGTTCAGCTCACAATCCAGATTAGGTGACAATGATTTCCAAGCTCCCATCATTGTAGTGATCCTGATGATGATGTTATATATAATTCTGGCAATACCTCCCGGTATAAGAACTGTTCAAAAACCTTATAAGTTCCCTTTTCGCTGTGGCGAATTTATATTTGCGTCAGATAATAGGTAAATATCTGTATTAATTTACTTTCGACGTGCTTCATGATTACTTATGAAGCTTTATGACTTGCTTCTATTGTTCTTCAACGGCGGAGCGTTGATACTTTAACATTTGGCGCGCTACTAGCAGCGTCTTAGTTACGTGTATACTGTAGAATAACTCTAGGCGAACTGCTGAAGACTGGAGAACAACTGTAGAACAACTGGCTTGGCTTGCCTTACTCCCCCTATATAAAGGTTTCTCGTACAAAATAGCCCACTGGACACATGAGAGCGACTCCTTTCTTGAAATAATACCTCTTCAGCCGAAATGACATCTACCTCTTGTTTATTTAGGTGTGGAGGTTTCAAAAACATTCGCGTGCCGGCGATCGCTTCGGCCTATTAATTACAATTAATTGCCTTAGTTCAGCGCGTGGGGACGCCATCGTGGTAATTCCCCGTTGACTGGTCACAAAGTCACTGCTCTCGAGCGTAGGTTAGGTTGTAATTCGTTCATTTGGAGATATAGGCCTTAATTTAGGTGAAAAACCACTCCTAAATTACCTCTCCGTGAATATATTCACCTGGGTGTATATTTCAATGCATTTCAATGCTCCACCTAGCTGTAATTAATTAATTTCCGTGAGCCATCATCCCTACCCTAAGTTTCCCCGTTGTCAAGCGGTGGATACCCGGGTCATTAATTTTGAGCTGTCTTCCTGCTCCAGACGTAAATAGTTCGGTCGGCGCCTAAGCTCTCCGCCCACTTGCTAAGGGTAATTTGTAAAACTTCAAACTGGCCTCCTCTCATACTCGTAATGCTCTGAAAATGTATATTTCCTTGCATTTGGCTACATTTCTTCATCTTAAATTGCTATGATATTCACATATAGATCGTGAAATCACGCTACATTATTATATGTCAGTATACCTCTCATTGCTCTTTGGGTTCCCTGTAATTGCTCCCCCTCAGAGATCAATGGTTCAACTCTAGGCATAACCATGTGCCTGGTCTTCTCTGATGAGACCTGAGTTCGATGCCAGACTGCCGTGACTGATTGGGCACAGTAAGTCATGTTATATAGAACGATATTCGTTGACACAATTAGCTCAGTGGAGGAGCGTTAGCCTATCGCTCAAATGCCTATTGTTCAAACCCGATCAGAGCTAGTTTTTTTGCTTGAAATGTTATATGTTTATTGTTTTGTAATGACTCAGATGTTTTAAAATTAAGCGTTATATTGTGCATATTATGGTGTAAAATATATATTTAATTAAAACATAATTCGCCAGCAGATTTACTCGAGACATCTAGCTGCCAAAAAGGTAACTTCACGTCGACCTACTTATTAACTTCCAGATTTTATTGAAAAGTTTCTTCTTTTGGCCGCTAGAATGCACTCGCTCTGTTAGGATTATATTGTTCGATATTTCACCACTAGATGTCACGACTAGTCTACGTGGGGCTCCATTGATTACTATACCATTGGCATTCTATGCGCATCGAATTTGAAGAATGACAAGATGATACTACGATACATTTTTACTTTTTATTTTAAAGGGTTTGTAACAGCCTATTGTGCGTTATTTGAAAATGTTAATTGAAGTAAAGAACAAAACGATTTCACATAATATCTGAACTCTACCGTTGGTGCTAGTTCAGGATATTAATTAATACTTTTATTTCAGCCAAATAGCAATCGAAAATATCCACATAGTTGGTATACACACGTCTCTGTAGGGTCATGGAAAGATTTGTTAATTCAATAAGGGTTGTGAAAGTCATACGCAGCCAGACGTGTAAAGACATGCCTCAACTCAAAGTTGGATGTTGCCCGCGACAGGCCGATTATGTAATAATAATAATAATAATGATATTGGTTTTACGTCCCTTTTAACTACTGTTGCTTTTAGAGACGCCGGGGTGCCAGAATTTTGTCCCGAAGGGGATCTTTAACGTGCCAGTAAATCTACTAACACGGCTCCCTCGCATTTGTGCACCCTCAAATGCCAGCTGACTGCACCAGGATACGAACCTGAAACATACGGTCCAGCAAGCGAGAACGTTACCGCTGAGCCACGCCGCCAGTCCGGTCGATTATGTCTCCAGATCCATAACATTCTTTAGATACTTCTTATCTTTCTTTCTTCAATGATGGTAGCAGTTTTTATCTAGGTTGTGACGTTTGGTAGAGGTAAATCGTTTCTAAGGTTTTCAACAAAGAATAGTTCTATTATACTCTTTGATAATAACAACGAGTTATAACTATACTCATACATTTAGGAGAAAGTAGGCTATATGTTCTTTACTGAACATCTTGTTTATCCAGAGATATTGACACTTCCAAAAACATCGATATATGGCTGAAATATTCAACCATCATTATTTCCGACAATATAAATTTTCCTTATAGAAGGTGGTTGATATACAGACCACTAACCTATAAATGGTTAATGGGAAGTAGAGAGTTTGGAGCTTAGTGACACCGGGGATTGAATCTCGGTGACAGCTCAGTGGAAGTTTCACCTAGTGTCGCGTCAGAAAGGGTATCTATTCTTAAAAATCCCCGAAAAAAACCAATAAGGATCCGAATTAGTTCCGGTTACTCCAGCCAATTTGGATAAGCCATGAAAGTCAACGGTATTTAGATTTAGTTTTAAAATGTGCATTTCTAAGAATTACATAGAAAAATGTGATTATAGGATAATTTGGTGGTGAATTTTGCGTTGAAGGGTAAAACATCTACGTCATCTGTAGTAGAATTACTCTTTACTTATTCTGAAAGGGAGTAGCAGCCTTTCAGAATAAATCAATTCTTTACTAGTCTAATAGACGGTTAAGATATTGATAATATAAGCCAACTAATGGCTATACTGCGTTCTGCTGCACGGCTGAAAGCAACGGGAAACTACAGCCGTAATGCTATTCCCGAGGATATGCACCTCTCTATGCATAATTACATGTGATGATGGCCTCCTCCCTTGTAAAATTTCAATCCGGAGGTAAACTAAGTCCCCCGTTGGGATCTCCGGGTGGGGACTACTCGAGAGGGGGTTAACATCACAGAAGTGACAAAGAGGAAATCTGACTTTCTACGGATCGGAGCGTGGAATGTTAGAAGTCTGCTAGGAAGTGGAAAATTAGAAAACTTAGAAAGGGAAATGGATAGGTTGAGGTTGGATTTGGTTGGTATTAGTGAAATTCGCTGGCAGGAAGAACAGGACTTTTGGTCAGGAGACTATAGAGTCATTAGCACTAAATCAAACAATGGCCAAGCAGGAGTTGGTCTCATATTGAGTGGACAGCGGGTGGAATATTATGAGCAATACAGTGAACGGATTATTGTAGCAAAAATCAATACTAAACCTACGTGCACCACTGTGGTACAAGCCTATATGCCTACCAGTCAAGCTGATGATGAGGATGTTGAAAAGGTCTACGAAGAAATAGATGAAATTCTGAGGTATATCAAAGGTGATGAAAATGTTATAGTAATGGGAGATTGGAATGCTGTGGTAGGAAAAGGGAGAGAAGGGAAGATAGTAGGAGATTTCGGATTAGGTGAAAGGAATGATCGAGGAAGCAGGCTGATGGAATTCTGCACCGAACATGAGTTGGTCATAGCTAACACCTTATTCAATAACCACAATAGAAGAATATACACATGGATGAGACCAGGAGATACAGGGCGTTACCAAATCGACTTCATTATGGTCAAGCAGAGGTTTCGAAACCAGATTTAGGATTGTAAAACATATCCTGGTGCTGACATAAACTCTGACCACAATCTGGTTGTAATGAAATGCAGATTAAAGTTGAAGAAACTGAAGAAAAGTCAAAAGCCAAAAAGGTGGGCAATAGACAGACTGAAAGTAAAGGATGTAAACGAAAGATTCAAGAAGAGTATAAAGGAAGGACTAATCAAAGCCCCCAAACAAACTTCAATTGCAGACGAATGGGCACTTTTGAAGAATGAAAAAACAAAATCTGCAGAAGAAAACATTGGTAGGAAAGAAAGAATAGGTAGAAAACCGTGGATCGCTCAGGATATACTAGAATTGATGGATGAAAGGCGGAAACACAAGAATCTAAGAGATGAAGAGGGGAAAGCAGAATACAGACGTCTGAGAAATGAGGTTAAGAAGAAGTGCAAGGAAGCGAAAGAAGAATGGTTGAAAGAGAAATGTGCAGGTATAGAAAAGTGTCTGAAATTAGGAAAAGTAGACACAGCTTATCGAAGGATTAAGAATACTTTTGGGGAAAAGAAGACTAAGTGCTGTAATATTAGGGACACAAATGGAAAGCCTCTAACAGATAGGGAAGAAAAGCTTGAGAGATGGAAAGCGTCCATAGAGTGCTTGTATAAGGGAAAGGAGATTGAGAATCATGTAATGGAGAGGGAGGAGGAAATTGATGAGGATGCAAAAGGAGATTTAATATTGAGATCAGAATTTGACAAAGCATTAGAGGACTTAGGCAGGAACAAAGCACCAGGCATAGATGAAATACCGATTGAGTTGCTACGCTGCATAGGAGATGAAGGTCTGATCAGGTTATTTCACTTGGTGTGTAGGATTTATGAGACAGGTGAGGTATCCCCTGATTTCAAGAAGAATGTTATCATCCCTATACCAAAGAATGTGGGAGCTGACAGATGTGAAGATTACCGTTCAATCAGCTTGATTATTCATTCTTCAAAGATCCTGTCTAGAATAATTTACAAGAGGATTGAAAGCCAGATCGAAACGGAGATGGGTGAAGACCAGTTTGGTTTCAGGAGAAATTTAGGAACAAGGGAAGCTGTACTAAGTCTTAAGCTGATTTTGGAAGGTAGAATAAGGAAAGATAAGAGAACGTTCATGGCATTTGTAGACTTAGAAAAGGCTTTTGATAACGTTGATTGGACTAAATTGTTTGACATTTTGAAATCTATTGGAATAAAGTACAGGGATAGGAGGGTGATATACAATCTATACAGAAACCAGAAAGCAGTCATTCGAGCTGAAGGATATGAGAGAGAATCTGGTATTCAGAAAGGTGTAAGGCAAGGCAGCAACTTATCACCCATACTTTTCAATCTTTACATTGAACAAGCAATGAAGGAAATTGGAGAAAAATTTAAAGTGGGAGTGAAGATTCAAGGAGAAATAATTTCAACTCTGAGATTTGCTGATGACATCGTCATCTTGGCCGACAAGCCTGAGGATTTGAATGAGTTCTTGAATGGTATGGATTCCGTCTTACGGAAGGACTTCATGATGAAAATTAATAAAGGTAAAACAAAAATACTGGAATGCAGCCGAAATAAATCAGAAACCTCTATGGAGATCAAATTGGCAGGTGAAAAGCTGAAGGAAGTAGGAGACTTCTGTTACTTAGGAAGCAGAATAACCAGTGATGGACGAAGCAAAGAGGATATAAAAAGTAGGTTGGCTCAGTCAAGGAAAACCTTTCTACAAAAAAGGAATCTGTTGACATAGAATATAGATTTAGGTATTAGGAAGTCATTTTTGAAAGCCTTTGTCTGGAGCGTGGCGCTCTATGGAAGTGAAACTTGGACTATTGGTGCAGCAGAAAAGAGGAGAATTGAGGCATTTGAAATGTGGTATTACAGGAGAATGATGAAGATCAGATGGGTAGATAGGGTTACAAACGAAGAGGTATTAAGGCGAGTGGGAGAGGAGAGATGTTTCTGGCGACTGCTAATGAAGAGAAGAGATAGGTTGGTAGGACACATACTAAGACACCCAGGAATAGCAAGCTTAGTGATGGAAGGAAGGGTAGAGGACAAGAACTGTAGGGGTAGACCAAGGTTAGAATATGTTAAACAGATTGCCTCGGATGTAGGGTGTGGTAGCTATGTAGAGATGAAACGATTAGCTCAGGACAGGGACGCATGGAGAGCTGCATCAAACCAGTCAAAAGACTGAAGACTCAAACAACAGCAACAACAACATCTGCCCCTAATATGTCGATGATATGATAATATTGTTGTTTTATGGGGTCTAACATCTAGGTTATCGTCCCCTAATGGTTTGGGTGATTGTGAACAAGTAGTTCCGTGAAGAACTATACAGCCTATTTTTACATATCCTCTATCTACATACAAAATTTCAGTTTGATTGCTGTAATAGATTCGTAGATATTGAGAACCGACTTAATATTTCGGATGGTCGCCATGTTGGATTTTATATATGTAGGTCCTAGTGTTATGTACAGTAACATGAAGATTACTGTGTACGTGTAGGATTTATTTATTTATTTATTTATTTATTTCTTGACGATACACAACAGGGCTCAGTGTGCGCCCCAATAACAGTGCACCTACACAGTAAAATACACTTTCTGATATTTCTACATTAAGTATTAATATCTAAATGTAATTATTAAAACTAGGAAGTTAACACAGATTGAAATGCATAGTAGTAAAAAGCTTAATCTAAAGGTAATATAAAAACTAAATCTAAATTTTACCTAATGTCAAATATATAAAAAGCAGGTTTTGAAATTATTACATCGTAAACTAAAAGGTAACATTGATAACTAGGGTACAGGCCTATCCACATATATACATTGTTGATTCTGTTTTGTGTGATTCTTTTATTTCAAGTATGTACTAGAGTGACTGGGTTATAATTTCCAAGAACGGTCTAATTGAGAGACAGAAATCTAGTTTCCAGTTTACACGAACCGCATCGTTGTAAATACTGCAAAGCCTCCATACAGGTGAATTATTATGTGAAGTAGTATTGGTTATATCATTTTTGAATGTTATAGTTAATCTTGTACTAAAGCGAGGGATGTTGAAATTTAGGAGCGATAGGAAAAATGAGTTATCAATTTGACCGTTAATAACTTTATAAAGGAATTTCATATCATTCACTTGCCTTCGAGACTCCAAACTAGTCATGCCGAAATTCAACAAAAGTTCACCGTAGGGTACCATGTGTGGGTAATTGCCCGTTATTTTGAGGTGTAAATATCTGAGGAAATTATTTTGAACTTGCTCAATGGATTTAATGCATGTTTTCTGCCAGGGACTCCATACTTGGCTGGCGTACTCGAGCTTGGATCTCACCATGGCAATATAAAGGTTTATGCAGGTACTGGTCCTAATGAATGGCTTAGTGTTTCTTATTATAAACCCTAACATGCGGTAAGCATCCCCGACTGTCTTTTGCACATGACAAGTGAAAGCAAGCTCTCGGTCAAACAAGAGTCCCAGATCTTTCTTCTCGCTTACTGTTTGCAATGACTGAGGTCCAATTCCATAAACAAATGTGATTGGGTTCTTCTTACGTGTAAAGGTCATATAAACACACTTCGGTACTGCCCCCGTAATTGAATTATGTAGAGACCACGGTGGCTATATTTGAAATTATAAGGAAAGTTATGGTTGTCATAGTTATGACGTGGGTAGTCATGACGTAAGCACGGATGACGTATATGTTATGCCAGCAAGCTACTTGGGCTGAGATTCTCAGTGACGTCAGCATTTAGTCGAGAATGTTCCAAGATGTACGACGCAGTCGCAGGAAACGAGGAATTCTGCTGAGGAAGAAACTATGCTATTGGAGGAGAGGCATGAACCAATCAACGATAGTTTAAAGGAAGACGGAGATTGCTAAAACTATGGTATTGTTATTACTTTTGGAATGCAGAATTGTGGAAATCCATTTGCAGTAAAAGCATTGATTTGGAATTTTGGTGAAATTTATTTTCAGTTTTTGAATTTTGAAAATCCGTCATGTATTAACGAAGTTGGAACTGTTAGCGATGACGCAGTATCACGCTTTGGAAGGGATGGTAACGCCCCTCGTGAAGTTAATAAAAGGGCTTGCGCAGAAGAGAGGAGCTCTCTTTCGTTCTCTGATCATTCTGAGATCTCATTCTCAGAGCATCGAAGTATATTTGTGAAAGTTCTTTTCTTATACATTCATTATAGTGAGACGTCGAAGTGAACAGCAGTGAAAAGAATCGTCTTTATAACTCGTGGCGAGGCCACTATAGTAACGAGATCCAAGTCAAACTAGGTGAAGTTGAAACGGACCTTAGAAAGCTTCTACAAGTTTAGCTTCGAACAGTTAGCGGTCACCGATAAGCTAATTGTATTGTGCAGTGCTACATGCAGTTATAGAGAAAAGCTGAACAATTTCGACCGATTAGTTCGAAATATATTAGCAGTTTTATACGACTGAGAAAAGTGATTATCTCGCCACAAGAGAAGCACTTTCGTATAGCCAGAATCAACGCAACGGCTGACGCTGCGAGTGGAATAGAAAGACTTCAGATTGCTTGGTTACAGAACGATACAGTATAATGGAGCAATTGAATACGGCAGTTTGTTCTTCTGACACTACAACCGAAGAGCAGATGGAAGGCTAAGAGGCTTATTGCAATTGGGACATACTTCAACGGAGTAAGATAGCGACATGGAACTTCGCTAATTGCTATTCCACACAAACGAACATGCGGTGAATACCATCTACACCCATGTTTCGTAATTAACGGCTGAATACCATCGAACAGCCATGGAAACAATTTCATACTCTGAATATGAATAATTTCTTCGGAAATTTCCACAAAACTTCATGACGATTGTCTACTGGAACTTCAGGGAATTTTTCAAGAGAGGTCAGGGATATCCCGACGCACAAAGAAGATTATTGCCGGAAGGATATCTATTCGTCTTCGAGGAGCAGAGCGATTCACGGAGAAGGAAGCAGTTCGATTCTCTGAGGGTGCTATTTCCTATTTCGAGGATGGAGCTCAACTTCAACTTGGTGAAATGGATCCATCAGCAGTCTTCTTTGGGGAATTTTCCTCTGGAACGTCAATCGGCAGATAAGGTAGTCGTGAACGTTTATTGTATTTGAGTATATTAATGATGTTTGAGCAACCATTTTTCCCATATTTTTATCCTCATGTATTTTTGCCCTATTTTCTTGTTGAGATTCATATTCTCAGTACACCTTGTTGAGTTTTGCATTTTTCGACGATTTATTAAGACATTGTTATGTCATGGGCATAGTTAACGATTTTGAATCAGTTGAGACTGATATATAGAATTTTCAGTAATTAATATTTTTGTAGTCACGATTTGACTGTAAGTTAATGAATTTTAATGGCAGATTGAAATTCAGACAGCGTGTCATTTTATTAAAGTAATTCTACCCCAGTTTAATTACTTTGGACAATTTTCTGTCATCATCAAGAAGGAAGTACATTTAAATGATTTTAGAGCGTTAAAATCTCTTACGTCGTCGACGATCTTGGAAATACTAGTCGTTATTTGTATTGATTGCAACACAGACATTTATCGTCAGTTATGAATGAACATTGCATTATAGACACTTTTGTGAAAGAGTAACTTTAATAATGAATTTTTGAATGCATTAAAGTCAAGTACTTTTGTTAGGAGTTTTTCTCAATTAGAGATTTATAGAACGATGTTTGCATTCCCCAGTCTAAATGGATTCTATTCGACTACTTTGTATTTTAGTCGCACTTTATTTGATGATAGTATTTTCATACTACAATTTCTTTTAAGATGTTAATCTTAAAATTTGATAGACCAGACAGGCGTATATAAGCGTATTCACTATTAAATTTGTTTGTGATTGGCAAGTTTTGACTTCATTTCGGTTCATGAATGAAATTCACGAAGGTTATAGAAAAACAGTTTTGAAACAATTAATGATTATAAAAATTTTTAAGTGGAACTATGAATGTATAATCGCTAGTGCAGCGCGTGTTGAAAGTCGCTGAGATATAATGCCCTTGAATATGAAGGAAGTTCCCACAGGAATAAATGTTAAAGAATTATTTGTGGAAGTTTTGTAAGTTAGGTGGAAGTTTAATACCATATAGATTAATATATGATGATTTTGGGCATATTTTTAATGCAGTTTGTGCATTAACTTGTTAGCGAAGGATTTTCCGCTGGAGTAAGATTGTCATAGTTCGTTGAAAATAAATCAAGTGAATTACTGTTATAATTAACACGAGTTTTGAAAGAATTTGAGATAAGATTTTGAATGAAGGTTGCCGTCACAAATCATTATTAAAAACTTTATTAAACCAGATTGTGACATTAACATGTATAACTAACCTTCATTGGTCGATTATATTAATCACGATTATGAAAATTACAAACCGAATGAACATGTGGTCAATGTATTTATTAAATTAATAATTTAAACAATTTAAATGTTAATATTGTAAATAATTGCTGTAAATATTTTTGAAAATAATGTAAAACGAGAGTGATGTTAAAGACGTGCTTATAATATTTTTATTGTCTTTGACAAATATTATAAACAATTTCTAATAGTTATAAATAATTTATGTGATTTTGTTATAAACATTTAAGAGCTAATTAAACATTTGGATTGAAGTTAACAAATTTAAGAAATTAACATAATGATTCAATAGGATGTGAGCAAAGTACTTGAAAGATTTGCGTAAATATAATGTGAGTTGTCTTGTAGACAAATAAAAGTTAGAGAGAGCAAGCTGTATGTTACGTAACAGCATGTGAGAAGGGAGTCCATTCAACCAGTATGCAACAGGTTCGAGGTTAGCTCGCAGCTGGGCCAACACCTGGTTATCAGTGTGAGGTCGTACGCACTTCGGCCTTGCGACTATAAATACCATTCTCATGTTTATTAAAAGGAAACCAAATGCTCTATATATGTCACACCCTTACGTCCTTTTCCAATCCAATTGTGTTAATAATATTACGTTATTTGGAGCTCTTGGGAGCTAAATTGTTTTATATCATGTTGTATGATAATTTTTGCAAGTCCTACTGAGGACGTAGTCAGATTGACTTGGGCTACTGATAGCCACGTTGATTTTGTTGTGTTAGTAAAATCATACCCTTTATTAGAAATAAAGCTTTTGTACAGTTCAAAGTTCTCGTCTTCGTCTTGGCTCATTTTTAAATGTCATGGTGGAGGTTATTGTGTGAACAGACTTTAGTGATCCTGTTGTCAACTCAAACCCCGAGATAATTAAGAGGTAAGTAACGGTAAGTATGAACCCCCGTCTATTTTGGTGTGTTCCACAATGATTTCCTGTGAACTTCTGTGCTCTTATCTCGATAGTATCTGTCAGTGCCATTTTCATTGATGTAACTGTGCCGGTGCGTTTGATAATTGGCAATCCGATTGAGGGGGCGGATATCTGACAGCCTACTGTCCAGGTAAACGGGGACAGTACATTTAAGTATAATTTGTTTTCTATACTCCATTTGTGTATATTATTTAGGTCATTTTGGAGTAGAGTGCAGTCATTAGCGGAAGAAATTGATTTAAAAATTTTGAAGTCATCTGCATATAAAAGACTATTTGCGTGTACTATACAACGTGGCAAATCGTTTATCATTGCTAGAAAAATCAGAGGTCCAAGGTTCGAGCCTTGGGGTATTCCGGATTGAACTATGTATTCCTTTGAGACAATTTTCTGGAACAATACAAATTGTTTCCTGTCTCTGAGGTAGGAGCTGAATAATTTGAGTAATGGGTGGGAGAATCCCAAAATACACAATTTGTTAAGAAGGATATCATGATTTATTGTGTCGAACGCTTTCTCAAAATCTGTAAATATGACATCTATTTGTCCTCCTTTATCTAACTCTTTAGATATAATTTGAGTAAAATTAATTGCATTCGTCACCGTAGATTTCCTAGATAGGAAACCATGTTGGTTATCTGTTACGAGCGGTCTGAGAAATACTGATATTCTTCCGTGCAATATGAATTCAAATACTTTGGCTACTGCAGATAAAATTGATATAGGACGGTAGTTATTAATTAGTTATGGATCTCCCGATTTTAGTATAGGGCAGACGCGAGTGATTTTCCAGGCGTCAGGGAACGTAGAAGTTTGTATGGTTAAGTTAAATATAAAGTGCAACGGGTTCCTGAGACTTTCAGCACATCCTTTCACTACATACGGTGGAATATTATCAGGACCAGCCGACGATATAGGTTTAAATTTTTTTAATGCATTTCCAACCTCTTCCTTTGAAACAAGTTTTATGTGAAGGGTGTTGGGAGTATTCGAATTGCAGGCTGGGACTTTGTATTGGGCTGACTGAGAGTCATAAATTGATTTGAAATATGTCGCAAAACCTTCAACAATGGAATCACCCCTGTCCAATTCTTCATTATTATATTTAAAGGTGTCGCATGTGTTCCTATTTTTTTCTTGTTTTTAATAAACGTCCAAAATTTCTTTGAGTCCCGGCTAATGTTTTGTTCAATATTACGGATATATTTCTTATAAGATAATTGAATGTCCTTCTTAATTTCTGATCTTAATTCTTCAAAACGTAGTCTATGATGATCTGAGTATTATTTTCTCTTCCTATGGTATTCCTTCTCCTTCAATTTACTTTTTGTTTCCTTACAAAACCAGACAGGATATTTTCTGCCCGTTTGTCGTTTACGTATAGGAACGGTTTCGACAAGTACTGCGTAAAAAAAATTGATAAAACAAGTCTACTGCAGTTCAAACTTCAATCGCATGATTAGGACACGAGAAGTAACAAGGAGATTTTAAAATTTCGCACAGCTGCCATCTTGTGGTTATGGAAACAATTAAAATAAATTAGATGCCAGTGGATTAACATTCGTATAAGGATTTACTGTACCATGTTTCAGTGCACTCGGATGGTTAAATTGCGAGAAACGTCCATGTGAATATTTATAATTCGCGTCACCGCCATGTTGGATTTGTGATCACCAGGTTATTTAAAGTCCTATAGGTGAACTTAAGTTCATAGCCCCTATGAACATAAAAATATCAGTTTGATTGCTATAATAGATTTGTAGATATTCAGAGCCGTCTAAATATTTAGGATGGTCGCCATGTTGGATTGTTAAATGTATAGGCCATAGAGTCATGTACCATTAAAGGAAAATTATTGCGTAGGTTCATTATTCAAACTTTCACATCGATCGCATAATTACGGCACAAGAAATAAAAACTTAATTTTAAAATTCGCAAAGCCGCCATCTTGAGTTTATGCAATCAATTGAACTAAATTGGATACCAGTGTATTACAATGTGTATAAACATTTCCTGTACCAGATTTCATTGAGGTTGGAACATAAAATCGCGAAAAAGGTCTATTTAAAATTTTCTAATTCGCTTGGCTGCCATGTTCCTTTTGTAGTTAAACGGTTTTTGAAAGTCCTATAGATGAACTTCCAGCAGTGCCCTTTATCTCCGTAGAAAATTTCAGGGTGATACCGCTAATAGTTTCAGAGATATAGAATGTCGGTTAAATATTTCGCACATCCGCCATCTTGTGGTTATGTAAACAATTGAACGAAGTTAGATGTCGGTGCATTACAATGTGTATAGACATATACTGTACCAAGATTTATTGCGTTTGGTTGTTCAAATCGCGAGAAACGTCTATTTAAAAGTCGCAAATTCGCGTGGCCACTAATGTTGGTTTTTTAGTTACCAGTTTTTCAAAAGTCACCTAGGTGAACATCTCGTAGTTCCCTTTATCACCGTAAAAAATTCCAGGGAGATATCGGGAATAGTTTCGGAGATATTGAATGCTGGTGAAATATTTCGCACAGCCGCCATGTTGGATTGGTGAGACGTAACAAAATTTGGAGGGCACGGTCGAGGTCGTCCGGAATAGTGTTATGAACTTAGCGAGTTTCATTCAAATCGCTCCGGCCGTTTAGAATTTATTAGGGACACACACACACACACTCCGCACACACACACGCACACACACACGGACAAAAGGTGATCTCATAAGCCTATTTTTTTCAAAATTGAAAATAGGCTAAAAATGAGATGAGAATGATTATAACTAATACTAACTACAGATTTACATACTAAAAGAAGAAATGGTAAACAAATAACGGATAAGGCAGATAAAGGACAGGAAGAAAAACAAAATGTTCAGCAGAGAACATATAGCCTACTTTCTCCTAAATGTATGGGTATATTTATAACTCTTTGTCCTCATCCCTAAAACCACCTCTACTACCATGTAGTGTTTGTTTTCTTTTATATTGATAATCAGCCAGTAAGTGTCAATATAAATATTATATACTTTATGATGATTGAATAACAAAACTACTAACTTATTGTAATGTATTCACGTCCGTTAATCTCTATATTAAGCCAGTCTGCAAACTTAAGAATCTTTCGTTTTGGGTACCTTCCCCTTAAAAAATCCACGCCGATCACAGTAGGTTGGTGCTGCGACCTAGCAGTGAATTAATATTTATCTTGTACGCCTCTGGGTGTTCAACGAGCAGGCAATTTAAAGTAGCCAGGAGGGAGGCGATCCAGCTGGCAGTGTTTAAAGGTAATCGGAACGCGATCGTGGCTAATAGTTGAACTACCAGTATTACAAAATTGCCATACTTCACGAGGCCAGGTATTAACTCAGCGGTATGTTTGGAACAATATTACCCCCATAACCCACAAGAGGACAGCACCGTACAGAGACATTAAGAAGGCTGTGGTTGATAACAACGTGTATCTAATCTTCTATTCTCCTTTTCCTAATGCCATCTGTTTATGTGCAATGCTGGGACTGTGATTTTATTAATAAACGATTGTATACATTAGCCTCCCCTTTGAGCTAAATGACATTTAATTCAGTATCTGTGGAAAGAGCTTGTGCACATCATTTGTAAAAGAATTCAAGAAAAAAAAGTTAACTGTAGCAGTATTCGATCCCCAGTCAACTGCGTGACAGACTAACACGCTAGCCCAGAGCCAACCATATCCTTAACATCATGGTGTTCTTAACTGATATATTAGATACAACCGGTTGGCAAATAATGACTTGAAATAAACTATTTCTTCACTGCAGAACATCTTCATTATAGATCATTTCATACGAAGTTTATATTATTGTATCAGTAGGGTATATCACATACAACATACTAAAACTACTGAAATATAAGACAGGCTCATGAGGACAGCTGCCATCTTGTCGTGTGGCAGATACGGCTCAGCTCTTTTAAGCCATTCATACATAATAATATTATAATATTAAATTATAATAAATAACGGATCACGACTTTCAGGATAGCTTAAACCACCCTAGGCTTGGTAATCTGAATTGGTGGGTCTTAAGCTATTGATTATAATGGTTGCATAATTCACACGGCCGCCATCCTGAAATGGCAAGGTCGATGACCTTGAAATTTGGGTGAAAGACGCGTCCTATATAAAGGTATGTTGTCTCCAAATTTGGTAGAGATCGGATGATTAGTTTAGCCGTAATTTGAGTTTACGTTTTGAACGTTTGAGTGGCCGCCATTCAGTTTTGGTAAAGATGGCGGCGATATAAAGTATGACACTGAGGTGCCCTATGCTAGAGCTACCTCTGTACCAAATTTCGTTCAATTCGGTTTCACCGTGTTCGAATTGATAGGGGGGGGGGACAGACATTCAGAGTACACACACTCACACACACACACAGACTCACACACACACACAGACTCACACACACACACACACACATACACACACACAGACAGACGCACAATTTTTCGCCCTGTGTTGATCTCATAAGTCTACTTTCATTTTTTGCAAAAATCGAAAGTAGGCTAAAAATAGCCTCAACCCTCGAAGAATGAGGATTGAGGGACTTGGAGGGAAAGAGAACCATGAGAGGCAGATAGGAAATGGAAAGAGGAGAGGGCCCGCCACAAAGTCAGTGGAAAAAGTGGAAAAAAGGGACCCAGCTCAGGAATCCCTTGAATCACCAACTCCCGAACTCACCAGCCGTAAGCCCCTGAGGGTGTAGCAATATCCAGTGTGTACCAGATGTGGTGGGGCTACAGACACCCTGCCTCCTTGTGGGACTTGAACAGTAGGCTGCAGATAACATGAAAAGGAAACGAAGGTCGACAGGAAAGAAGACGGAGAGGAGCCCGGCACAAGTAAGTGGAAGCAATGCTGGACTCAGCTGAGGTCCCATGGTCGCCAAACCACGTCCCACTAGATGTGATCCCCTGGGAGGGCCCTAAGATGTGGGACAATTTCCCTAATCGGTTGTTATGTGACGGAGAGTTTAGTCCAGTTCCTATTAATTAATTAATTAATTAATTACATGAATAGACAAACACAGGGGACAGGTGTTGACAATAATTCACTACGGTTGAGCGAAAACCACGTAGCAATGTAATTTCACCCCCCATATCACATTTAGCCCGGAATGGGGGTAGTGGGGGAATAGAGAGTGGGTGGAGGGGAAGTTTTATGATGAATGTAATCAAAGCATCAGTGTTTTATAAGGCGGATAACACGCTTGAGATCTCCGTTGTCTTCATTAACAGTACCGGTACTGATATCTCCTGCATGGGCACGCAATTAATGGCTCGAGGTTTGGCGACCATGATCTCAAACTGAGCCCGGAGTTCCTGACATTTACTTGCGACGGAATCCTTTCTTTCTTAACCACCTCCCTTGGTAAATTAAGTCGGGGACACCCTATGTCTCAGACACCCTAATACCATCGCGTACGGAAGAGAACAAGGGTTGACCAACCTAAAAACACAACTTTTACATGTAACATGTAATACGAGGCACGTCCAGAAAGTAAGTTCCGTTTGGTAATAAAATTACATTGTGTTCAGATACAGAAAAAAATATTTATTGCACAACATTCTACACCTGTAATACTACTTTTCCGCATAACTGCCGAACTTTTGCAGGCTTTTGTCATAGCGTGGCACAAGTTTTTGGATACCTTCTTCATAGAAGTTTGCCGCCGACCGTAAACGAGGGTGAAGACTCCCATGTAAGATATCCTACCGTTTGGCCACCACTGTTAGGCAAATTGCGTATGTGGTCAGGAGAACTCCAAAACATACGCATTTCTCCTGGTAAGCACAAAATTTGCCTAACAGTGGTGGCCAAACGGTAGGATATCTTACAGGGGAGTCTTCACTCTCGTTTACGGTCGGCGGCAAACTTCTATGAAGAAGGTTTCCAAAAACTTGTGCCACGCTATGACAAATGCCTGAAAAGGTTCGGCAGTTATGTGGAAAAGTAGTTTAAGAGGTGTAGAATGTTGTGCAAAAAATATTTTTTCTGTATCTGTACACGATTTAATTTTATTACCAAACGGAACTTACTTTCTGGACGTGCCTCGTATTTTACTCTTTCTATGACTCATTATTTAACTCTCTACTCTTCAAAATGTAAGTTACAGATTTTCACGTGAGTGATGCCTGGATAAATTGAATCTCCCTCTCAGTGTTATTATCTATAGCTCCTAAATAAATACTAATTACAATGACTCAGAAGGAATCCATAAATGTCGCAGTGGAGATAGTTCACATGACGTAGATTGCTTCGATGTACGATAACGTGAGCAATATAGACCTGTGCAATTCCTAGAAGGCTAAGTCCCTAGAATGCATAATATGTTCTCTAATTTAATCCTTGTTTCCCGTCGTAAAAGAATGGAAGGGTATAAATATCTAGTCGCTATAAAAGCCACGTGCCTACGTTATGTAACACCTGTACCACGCTGTTTATGGAGTGGATCTCTTACCCGAAACACACCTGCACATTTTATGCAATTTGCTCTCATTGCAAAAGAGAAAATGTCTAGGATAGCTGATATAATAAATACCACTACTGTATGTATGTCTACCCCTTATTATTCCCGTTTTCCAACGGGGTCGGGGATGAGATGCGATGGAAGACATTGTGGCGATGGTTTTTACGGCCGGATGCCCGTCCTGACGCCAACCTCATGAGAGGAGTTAATGAGAGATGAAATGAATGATGGTGAATGAAACTGGGCAAGGATGTGGAAGGAAGCGGCCGTGGCCTGTCAGAAGGTACCGTCCCAGCATTTGCCTGGTGTTGAAAATGGGAAACCACGGAAAACCATTTCAAGGACGGCCGACGGTGGGGCTCGAACCCACGCGTCTACCGAGTCAGCAGAAAGCTTGGCCCCATGAACTAATGCTGCGCGTTAGCCAGCGTAGCCACTACTATCGGTAATAAATACCACTACTAATACTACTATTATTAATATTACTTAAATAATTAAAACTGCATTAAATTAATTTTCGTAGTTGGTAGCATGCCGAGCTTCTATGCACAAGATAGCGGGTTTAAACCCGGCCGAAGCCGTCGGATTTTTTAAGAGCGTTAAAAATCCCTCAGTATGCCTTCCTTCGGAGGGGAAGTAAAGCCGGCGGTCCCATGTCATAGATTTATGGCATGTTAAAGAACCTTCCACTAATTACACCTGTGTGAAGCTAAATTGTATAGGTTAACCCTCCGGCAGGCTCGCCCATTTTTGTAACATGAGCAGGCGCGTGGCGCACTTTGTGCGCCGTGCGGGTTTTTCATTTAAATGTTGACTTTCTGTGGATTTATACACGCATACTTATTTAGGGACGTTCTTAAGTAGGTTATAATGTGATTGAGTTAGAAAACGCTTCAATTATGCCAGTAAAATGCTAGCGTAACTAGGCAAATGTATTATTTACAGAATAATAATATACATTAAGGAACAGAATTTCTTTTAGTTTTTAGACATCGTTTCTCGGGAGAACACAACTTTCACAGAGATAGTTTATCTTGGCATGCTTCTTACAAACAAACTTCTTGCACTTATCACACATGATCGTCGTATTGACATTCTTAGATCGTCCACATGTTTGACATCTTCCTCGCTTTTTCTGGTTATATTGCACAGGTTCCTCTGCAGCTTCCGTACGGTACTTGATGAGAAATTTCTTTATATCAGCAGGTATGCTTGGCATCATAGCGCGACTACTCATCTGCTCTTTCATCAGTTGCAGAGCTAAATTTCGGAGGAAGACCCTCCTCCTGTCTTTAGGGTTGCCCTCATTGAACTGAAAAACAATTTCAGCATTTATCCCGGCCATATTCATCACAGCATAAAAGAGCACCAAAGGCCATCTCTTCGTAATCCTAGCCACTGTGTATGATGAACACATCTGATCCACCGTATCTACTCCCCCTTTAGTTGCATTATAGTCCAGAATTATGTGAGACTTGTTTAAGGCTTCGTCTATTGTCCCAGTGTCGTGCATGGTAGAGAGTAAAATAACAAAATTGTTTTTCTTTGTAACTTGAGATACTAGAGTTAAATCTTTTTGATACCCAAATGTTGATGATCCTACCTCTCTACCTTTTTTGGGTAGGAACTCAGCTGGCAGTTCTCTCTTGTTTTTTCTAAGAGTTCCAATACAAGTTATTTTCTTTTCAAGTAGCTCTCTTGCCAGAGGTACACTTGTATACCAGTTGTCCGTGGTTAGGTTTCGGTTAGAGCCTTTGATTGTGTCCACTAATCTATGGACAATTGCAGATGGCGAATTGTTTACAGAAAAATGGACTTCTGGCTGCTTCCCGCAGTAAACTTCGAGGTTACCGGTGTAAAATGTTTTAGCATCACAGAGGGCAAAAATTTAAATCCGTATTTTGCCGGTTTATTGGGAATATACTGGATGAATGCACATCGCCCTCTAAATGGTTCCACTTTCTCGTCGACAGTAACGTACTCACTCAACCAGTAACTTGTTTTACACTTATCGGTAAATCTATCAAGCACATGCCTGACAGGAGCAAGCTTGTCTGTCTTCAACCTCTCAACTCTTGTCTCCTTGTCATCAAGGCGCATACAACGCAGAACAAAGAGGAACCTTTTAGCACTCAAGCAAGCACGTAGAATTTCAAGTCCAGTACCATCTGTGGTCCAGAGTTCATTGACATTAGTGTGGCTTAGCTTCTTCATTCCCAGTAAGTACAAGACACCAAAGACAGCCATCATTTCACATCTCGCTCTGTTCTTTGCATCCCTTTCTCTAGAGTATTGAATTTCTTCTCGTTGACGCGCAATGGATAAGTTAGTTCACCTAACTATTTCGTGTGCCATATCAGTGTCTATAAACAGCAAGAACGCATCAAATTCCGATTTTACATCTCTGCACCTTAGTACTGGCATGGGCAATTTCTTTCTCAAAATATTTTTGCGTTTGGTCTTGGATGTGGTTGAGAAATCAGTTTTTCTCCATTTTGTTTCTTTGTCCTTCCCCATTAAATATCCACTAGCTACAGGCTCACTAACATCGTCATCGTCATCGTCACAACTCTGTTTAGAGTCAGTCTGGTGGTCGCTGAAATTAACTACTTCATTCTCTGTATCTGAAACTTCACTCTCACGGTCTTCCTTGCTTGATTCAACGGGCTGATCATCCTGCAAGTTGTTTACAAGTTCACGGATAGCCTCGTCATCAAGGAACTCCGTCCTGAAAATATTATTGCTAATATGAGCACGAAACTTACCAATTTTTCCCAATTTAACCCCCAGCAAAACAGAATAAATTTGGAATAAATGAATAGAAATGCTAAGAATGTCAAACTACATGGGCGTGCCTTAGAGCTTGTTATACGACAAAAAAAAGTAATTATAAATAGGCAGAAATGTTAAATATTAATTAAAGATTGTTGCTACAAACTTAATAAGCGTTAAAATAATCATAGAGAATAAAAATGAAACAAAGTTGTTTGGATAGTTTTACTTACATGACCAGGCGCGCTACGCACTCAGTGCGCCAGAGGTGTGTTGTACAGGAAATGTGTTTCTAATAATGTGGTAACAAACACAGCTACAACAATCACGTTTTCCTCACACGACAGAAGACACTCCAGTGAAGGAATTGGCGGGTGAACAACATGATGGTGCGCATTCCCTCCACGCACCACGTGATATATCTACCATGGCGCACTCCGTGCGCCAGCGTGCCCGCCGGAGGGTTAAGAATGTAACAACGCTGTTAGGTGTCTACGTTCTTTGCCAAGAGCCGACTGCGGTGGCGTCTAGTAGCTAAGTTCTGAACAAGGCCTAGTAGTCGTTGACGGTGGCGTTTGGCGGCAAAAGTAGGAACTATTTGAAAAATTCTAAGTTGCAGTCTGTTCTTAAATTAAAAATCAGATATTTCGGCGGCTTCGGTGGCGTAGTTGGTAGCATGCTGAGCTTCTATGCCCAAGATAGCGGGTTCAAACCCGCGCGAAGCCGTCGGATTTTTTAAGAGCGTTAAAAATCCCTCAGTATGCCTTCCTTCGGAGGGGAAGTAAAGCCGGCGGTCCCATGTCATAGATTTATGGCATGTTAAAGATCTTTCCACTAATTACACCTGTGTGAAACTAAATTGGATAGGTTAAGAATATAAACAACGCTCTTAGGTTGCTACGTTCGTTGCCAAGAGCCGACTGCGGTGGCGTCTAGTAGCTAGTTCTGAACTAGGCCTAGTAGTCGTTGACGGTGGCGTTTGGCGGCAAAAGTAGGAACTATTTGAAAATTCAAAGTTGCAGTCCCTACTTGAATTAAAAAAACAGATACACACACTAATACAGTCATCACAATTAACACCGGTTATCAGACATATTCTACACACACCCAAAGTACACGGGGCTACATGACCGCGTTGTCGCAGCCCCTAAACTAAGGAACCAACCAACCAAAAATCAGATACACACACTAATACATCCATCACAATTAACACTGGTTATCAGACAGATTCTACACACACCCAAAGTACACGGGGCTACATGACCGCGTTGTCGCAGCCCCTAAACTAAGGAACCAACCAACCAACCAAATTAATTTCCTAGAAAAAGGGACGATTTACATTTCATTCCTAATATAAATGACCTGCCTCGAAAGACAAAATTTAAGTATATTGGCTCTACGATAACGGCTGAAGGTTGTCTCACCGAGGAGGTCAACGTAAGAATGAATGCTGCGTGGATGAAGTGGCGAACAACGACATGTGTCATGTGAGATCGCCAGATGAAAGACCACCTAAAATCGAAGATTTACCGCATTGTCATTCGTCCCGTGGCGCTTTATGGTACTGAATGTTGGCCGATCACCAAGGAAGCAGAACGTCGGCTAAGTGCCATGGAGACCAAGATACTTACAAGGGGACCCTACGGCAATCGGATTTTTGTAATATTTCCCGCTTCGGGTACGGAAAGTTCAGACCTCGAACAATAATTTACCAAAGCCGATCGATGCCATATTCATAAATTCTCCAGAAAATCGACTTCGAAATTTTCCGAGCGCTTCATATCCAGTCAAGATGTTACCGAGTTTGAGCAGGACGCGTGGCTCACCCGGTTAGGGCCCAGTAATCGCTGGGACGCTAGTTCGAGTCTCATTTCGGGTGCTATATTTTCTTTCTTTCTTTCTTTCTTTCTTTCTTTCTTTCTTTCTTTCAATTCATATACTACTAATGTGATTGAAATATAAAAATCATCAATAATTCACAGATATGTAATTATAATTTCCAGTGAAAAAACGCACGTCCCATTTCTAATTATCTCCTATTTGAAATTGCGAATAAGCGACAAAAATACTATCCAGCAATAATATTCACACCTTGTAGATTAATAAAAATATAAATAGAAGAATAAATTAATGTAAAAAATGGAATGAGTAAAATTAAATGTGATTCATTCATTCATTTCCGTGTCCGATCATTTCCAGAATGTAGCAACTCCGATGGCCTTGTTGTTTGCCTCGATCAGGTCCTGGGCAGTGCAGGGTTGTTCTAGTAGTGGACAAATGAGCAGGTGGGCTGGGTCTTGTGTTGCTCCACACTCGCAGGACGTGTCTCCATCAGCTGGAAGGATACCCCATTTCTGCATGTTGGTCTTGCAACGAGGGACGCCTACCCTGAGACGATTAAGATTAAATGTGATGAAATATTTGAATATGGCGGTTTCTTCGAGATCTGTCATTATTTCGAATAACAACTCTGCGTGTATCGTTTGCCTTTGTCACGTTTTCCTACCTGCGAAGTGGGCACAGCTGCTCTAGCACAAAGGATTTGTGGGTAATCCAGGACGAGTGGAAGGGACGTGGAAGGGATACATACCACGTCATTCGCAAGGGATGCCTGTTCGAAGTAGCTTTTGACCGTTGGTTTCCAGAGAATCAGATAGTGTTTCTTGGCGTGATGGGTGAGTTTCACAAACAATCGATAAAGAAGATCATAATTTCGGGCGTGGAGGACGACAATCCGCCTGATGATGATTTTTATATTTCAATCACATTAGTAGTACAGTATATGAATTGAAAGAAAAGAAAATATTGCACCCGAAGTGAGACTCGAACTAGCGTCCCAGCGATTACTGAGCCCGAACCTTACCGGGTGAGCCACGCGTCCTGCTCGACCACTGGAACATCTTTACTGGATATGAAGCGCTCGGAAAACTTCGAAGTCAATTTTCTCGAGAATTTATGAATATGGCATCGAAGGGCTTTGGGAAATTATTGTTCGAGTTCTGAACTTTACGTACCCGAAGCGGGAAAAATTACAAAAATGTGATTGCCGTAGGGTCCCCTTGTTAGATGGACAGCTGGCATTAACTTACTTGGTTAGATCACATCTCCAACAAGAAGTTCCGTGATGAACTAAACAGCCTACTTTTCTTAAAATTTAAGATTCATGCCAATGATTAATCTATATGGATCTATCTAGAATAATGACGAAATTAAGTTGCTAATATCGAAATTTCTAATTAGTTTGAAATACTGTATACCTGGCATAATGTAGCCTAATAGAGCACTACAGTTGGCAGCCCTGGTGACTGAATATATTCTTAGTGCCATCTCTTAAGGTACAGAATACAACAAGTCCAATGAATAGCATGGACGTTGCATGCAGTTAAACATTGGATCTAACAGCGCGCGTAAAATCATGTTGGCAACAATTTCATCCATGTAATGGTCAGAAATAATCTGAAATAATATGATCTATTGTTGTGCCAATTTTGAATGAAATCCATTAGTTAGTATAGAAGTTACATGTATTTTAAAATTGGACCTATCAGCAGGCTTAGAATCATGTTGGCAGCACTGACGTATATTAGTTACTCCAAATTCATCTAGAATGCCAGGTACTATACGTGTGCAAAGTTTAGAGCTATTGGCTTGCACACTTTCTGATATATTGATATTAGGTTAACAAAAATAGAAACAGCACATATTAACAGTTGGCAGCCCTGGTTGCTCTTAAGAATACGCATAGTCATATCTGTTATGGTACACATAGCACATACGAAATTTGGTTGAAAACCAAATGATAGTATGGAAGTTAAATGCAATTAAAGTTGGACCTCTCAGCAGGCTTAGAATCATGTTGGTAGCACTGACGTATATATGATACTCCAAATTAATATAGAATGACAGGTACTATACGTGTGCATAGTTTAAAGCTGTCGGCTTGCATACTTTCTGATATATGGATATTTTAGATAAAATAAATTAAGAGCATTTATTAACAGTTGGCAGCCCTGGTGGCTCTTAAGAATACGCTCAGTCATATATGGTTATGTACACATAGCACATACGAAATTTTGTTGAATTCCAATTGATAGTTTAGAAGTTATATTCATTTAAAAATTGGACCTATCAGCAGGCTTATAATCATTTTGGCAACACTGCCATGCATGGCCGCCTGGAAATTAAACTGCAATATTATTATCTATACGTGTGCCAATTTTGAAATAGCTCCCTATCATACTTTCCAGGATATCCAACAGTGAGCTCAAATTTCAATTGCGATTTTTTAGCAGTTGGTAGCACGACATCATTTTCAAATATGGCCGTGAGATATTCAGGTATAGATCTTTACTCCTACCAAATTTTGTTTCGATTGCTCCAGCCGTTTAGGAGTTGATAGGGGGACACACACACAGCCAGACAGACTGTAGACACACATTTGCCCGATCTCATAAGACTACTTTTTCCTCATTTTTGCAAAATTTGAAAAGTAGGCTAATGAAGGAATAAGGAAACGGTTTGGTGTCGCGGTAATCAACAACAAAATGCGTGAGGGTCGTCTGCAATGGATTGGGCTTGTGCTACGGTCAGGAGCAGACACCATTGCAAATCAGGGCAACACACTAGAAGTCGCCGGGAAAAGACCAAAGGGGCGACTGAGACAACGTTGGGCCGATACACTGCATGGGGATCTGAAAAGCGTCAACCTATATCCGGACATGGCCCATGACCGAGTGAAGTGGAGACAGTGGATTCACATAGCGGACCCTGCCATGAGGCGGGACAAATGCTAAAGCAAAAGAAGAAGAATAATAAATATATTACGGTCAATAAACTTACATAGTATAAAATTATAAAAAAATCATTTGATGTTAAAATGGTATTATAAATGAATAAAACTAATATTCCTTCAAGGAATACAAGAAAGAAAATATAAGAAAATCAGAAAGTTGAAGTTAATATTCCTGTGGTGAAAGCTAAAATTAAAGTCTGTAAAGCAATCCGTATTATTGCTACAGGATAAAATAAGGCAAATGAGATCACTTTTTGTCCGTGTGTGCGTATGTGTGTGTGTCTGGCTTTGTGTCTGTGTGTGTGTGTGTCCCCCTAATAACATCTAAACGGCTGGGGCGATTTCAATGAAACTCGGTAAGGTCATAGCACCATTTTGACCGACCCCGACCGTGGCTTTCAAATTTTATTACTTCTCACCAATCCAACATGGCGGCTGTGTGGAATATTTCACCAGCATTCAATCTCTCCGAAACTATTACTGATATCACCCTGAAATATTTAACGGTGATAAAGTGTACTAATACAAGTTCCTCTATGGAACTTTCAAAATCCTGGTGACCACAAAACCAACATGGCGGCCAGGCGAAGTTGAGACTTTTAAATAGAATTGTCTCGCAATTTATCCATCCAAACGCAATGAAACTTGGTACCGCAAATGTTTATAAACATCGTAATGCACTGACATCTAATTTAGTTCAATTTGTAACGGTTCTTTCTGGCTGTGTATGTTAATTTTGGAACAATATATAAGACCAAAACCTGGCAGATTATTAATTTCTGTATCCAATTTTTTTACCTAACTTACCATTTGATATGACCCATCAGTGGTCACTGGATCTGAAGTTATATGTAAGAGTGTTGGGCGCCAAGGGTTCGATCTGAGAGCGAAAACCCAATAAATAATAAATAACTACGTCCTAGCTCAGGTAGAACATTCACCAGACTCCATCGACTCAAGTCGTGGTATGACTTAGTCATTAACCTGAATAACATTTACTTCGGGGAAAAGAGGATGGCTTATATCTATTTCTATCATCTAGAAAGGAGACAGACTGCATTTACTTTAAATAAAAATTTAATGGCATCAAAAACAAACAAGTTAGGAAGATTCATTAATTAATGACTTACGGTAACGTAGAAAGTAAACAAAAGAATTTAAGACAGGCAAAAGTTGCAAGAAAACGGAGGCGTTGTGAATTTAATTTAATCTAGATCTGAATTTATTACTTTAGGTTGATTTATTCAAGAGTGAAGAAAGAGAGCTTGTGCATTAAAGTCAAATGAGCTTACCAAACGATGAATCAGCTTTATTGAAGTGTTTCTCCCCAAGAGAAAGCTGCTGTTGTAGGCGGTAGAAGTCCATCTTCATGCGTGGAATTTATTTTAAATGACAGGCTACTATTAATTCTGAGGTATTTAGATTTCTCAGAATTAATAATGGTGGTGGATTGAAAGTCCTTAAACCACTTTTACGATGTTAGCTCAGACACTGCTAACACCATCCTGTCTCGGACAAGCATATGTCCTGAATACATCTCCTGCAATACTGTCTTGAACCAGGTCTCGTTGAGTTGTCCTCTCCTTCACATAAAGGAGTCTCGTTGAGGTGCTCCGCGACCGTATCTATTGTTCAGGCCTTCCCTTTCCACTCGCATACCCTTGTCATTCCCCGCACCCTTACTCATTACCGTGGGCTCGGCACGCGGCTATTGTTGTTGAGTAGGTACGCAGGTAAGTTGTTTCTTCACATCGTGCTGTTCTGGGAGAAGACGTAAGCTCAAGAAATGACCCTTAGTGCTCAACCGCTAGCTAATTACAAAAACAGCCTCTGACTTCTGTCAACTTAATACCGTAACAAAACCTAATCATGATAATACATTATATGGACTAAACCTACACTTAATAACTTGTGGCTAATTAACTGCCGAAATAACACATGATATAAATAACGAATGTCAAAATTTTGACATAACGTCAGTGGCGTAATCGTACCCTTCAAAATAAGGTTACATTCGTCCCGGAAAATCACGCAGACTATCGTTTACTATATTCCGCGTGATCTTCCCAAGACACGTGTAAATTAACATAGAACCCTAATATAACATAATACACATAATAAATTACCCTTATAGACATTTATATATACAATCAACATTTCTTCTTTTGGTTTAACACCAATGTTTTTTGCTCAGGCTATTATGTCTCAATCGCATATAGCTTATTGTTTTCTTTTTATTGTCTTGCGGTCATTACCGCTCATTGTTTATTTTACCTATATGTGTAAGAAAAAAAAGACATATATGTGTTCTCTTATTTCCCCTTTGTCACATTTTCTTATTTCAAATCACACGAGTTCACTTTGTGATCTGCAGTTTGATTTCCCAAACCACCTTGTATTGCAAGTTCGTTGATTTTGGAATTCCCATTTTGAGTGCTTTGAGTGAGGTCAATCACACACACAATCACTAGTAATTTGGTTGTGCTATATGACTCTATCACCCAAACTCTCTCTCTCATATGTCATTACGTGTATATCACTGAAAAAAAAAGAACAACACTAGAAATACATACAATCCATCATATTTCTGTCCTGTTTGTCCCTTTAGATATAACTCCCTTTAAGTACCAAACTCCATACCAGTTCTCCCTTCATCTCGGTTCCCTCTCCACTTTAACAGTTCATCTCACACAGATCAATGATACTGACCACATCTGATACCTTATTAATACCTAGGTATTTACCATTTTGATTTACCTGCTCAACAGCATAATGTTTGCAATATTGCCTGTTTCTGGGTCACTTAAGATATATACTTCCGAAGGCTATTTATGTTGTACGTGCCGTATAATCGAGTTGACGTATCGTCTTCTAGTACATAGGCAGTATTGCCTATACGTTTGGTAACCGTGTAAGGGCCTTCATATAAAAAAAAGAACTTGCTCATCACTTTCTCTAATTTATTCGACTGCTTCGGTACTCTTAACAGGACTCTGTCTCCCGGATTGAATAGGTCGAATTTCGTTTGCTTTTGTTGGCGAATTCTTTTTGCAGCTGACTTTGATAAATTATGTTTCGCCAACTGGACAATGTAATCCATCCCTGGTAGTTTCCCCTCATTTAAGCCCAATACTCTAGCTAGTTCATTCTGAGGTCTTTTACCGAAGTGAACTTCGTACGGTGTCATCTTCGTGCTCTCGTGCTGGACAGAATTCAGCCAAGTCTCGACTTTGGGAAGATGTCCAACCCAAGCCGAATGTTTGTCATTCACCAGAGTGCGAAAAAGACGAGCCACTTCCCTTAACGGTCTCTCCGCAGAATTTCCTTGGGGGTATCTTACAGAGGAATGAACCTGTGTGATACCAGCTTCCTGCATACTGGTTCTCCATTTCTTTGCAGTGAACTGTGGTCCACTGTCAGATAATATCCTGAGCGGAACGCCAAACTCGGGTATATACTTGTTAATGATCAGTCGGCTACATGCGAGTCCCGTGGCTTTCCTTAGCGCATACAGTTTGATGTATTTACTGAATGCATCAATAACTATGAATATATATTCGTAGCCGTACTGACCTCGAATGACTGGGCCAAATAGGTCCACACACAGTAGTTCGCCGGGACTACTTGTGAGAACTGCCTGTCTTTCCCCAACTAGATATCTTACTGGATACTTGCTCCTCTGACAGGTGTCACACTTAGCTATGGTTTTTCTAATGTCCTTTCCCATTTTCTCCCAGATAAAGTCATGAGCAATTTCATAAAGTACTTTGCTGGCTCCAAAGTGTCCCAGCTCCTTATGCATAAACCATATTAATTCCTCCCTCAATGTGCCCGGTACACATATTGCCCAGCGATCCTTCCTACATCTTCTTGCGAGAAGGCCGTCCTGCATTTTATATGCGAACCTTCCCACTTTCACTATGTCTGAGTTGCCCCCTTCCAACCTAGCGAGTGCCTCACCCAAGATTACGTCATCACGCTGTTCCACTAGCATGTCTTTCAGTTTCTGTAACGATGCCTTATTGCCTTGATCTACACAAGCGCACAATAAAATCCCTTCTTCTGCTTTAATAATAGAATTATCCCTGCTTAGACTGGAGTCACGTGATAACATGTCGGCTAGGATATTATCTTTACCCTTAATGTGCATAACTGTGAAGTCATATTCTTGTAATGCTAGAATCCAACGGCTTACTCTATTTGAACTTAATTTGCATGTTTTCATGTACAACAATGCGTGGTGATCTGTGTGGATCTCAAATTTACTTCCGAGTAGATACATACGGAATTTCCCTAAACTAAATACTATCCCAAGTAGCTCTAATTCTGTGATGGTGTAGCGTTTCTCAGCGGCAGAAAGTCCACGCGAGGCTAAGGATACAATCCGTAAATTTCCCTCCGTATCTCTCTGGCACAAGACTCCTGCTATACCTATATGTGAGGCATCTGTCATCACCACATATTCCTGGTCTCTTATTGGATATTTTAAAACAACTGCTTGTTCAAAACCTCGTTTCAGAGCTTGAAATGCCTCGTCATGAGTCACATCCCATCTCCATCTGCTTCCTTGCTTTAAGAGGTCCCTGAATGGTTCTACTAACTTAGAATATTTTAACACAAAACGTCTAAAAAAATTACAGATTCCTAAATACGTCTTCAGCTGTTTAACATTTTGTGGCACACTTGCATCGAGGATTTTGTTAATCCGACTTTCTTCTGGTGTTACCCCTGAACGTGACACACTATGACCCAGGAAAGTTACTTGTGACTTACAAAACGTAGATTTTGACAATTTCAGGGTGAACCCTGCTTTATCTAGTCTCTTAAAAACCGTGTCCAAGTGAACCAAATGCTCTTCAAAAGTACGCGAACTAATTACAAGATCATCAATATATATAGTTACATAATCTCCCGTGTTATCACCTAAAGCTATGTTCAGTGCTCTTATCAGCGCTGCTGAACTGCTCTTTAATCCATAGGGTACCCTGCAAAATTGGTACAGATTGTACTGATGACTAAAAGCGGTAAAGGCTCTATCTTCAACTTTAGGAGGAACTTGCCAGAAACTAGAACTTAAATCAACACACGTAAAAAATTGTTTTCCCTCAAAAGTTTGCATTAGCTCCTCTATAGACATAGATTTTAATTGGTCTGATGAAATGTGTGCATTAACTAAACGCGCGTCTAAACATATCCTGACTTTTCCATCTGCCTTAGGTACTGTAATAAGTGAATTTACATAGGGACTGTTAGAATACTCAATTATACCGTCCTGAAGCATCTGATTGATCTGACTTTCTACGGCTTTCTGATAGACAAAAGGCACAGGATAGCGGTGACCGGTAAATACCGAATTGTCAACAACGTTCAAAGAGTGGACATAACAATTGGCTCTACCAATTCGATCTTCAAATATCCTACTATTATTTGACAAAACATCGTAGAGAAGCATACACTTATCTTCCTCTACATCTCCAAGAAACGCAGCTTCACGTAACGAGTCATCGAGACTGTCGTTCGTAACCACACTGCCTACAAAAGTTACTGACTCTTGCTCTATAGCTTGAGACATCTCATTTAACGTACACATCACTCCTACTACGCTACTCCTATATTGTTCATTGAACGGTATCACCACTTCCGCACCACCAAATTTAAATGTAATACAGCACTCTTCATAACATATGTTTCCTGACACCCTAGTCAGCCAATCAGAACCCAAAATAACGTCGTACACTAGATTTGGAATTACAAGGCACACTTGCTTCTCTACGTGACTGTTTATATTTATCTCTATTAACACCTGTTTTGATATAATTTTAGACTTCCTACCCACGGCTGTGATTACAAAAGTACTCATAATTGGCAATTCTTCAAAGTTTACCCCAGTTCCCTTTAATTTATCATAATAAGCATTGCTTATGCAACTCCTTACACAGCCACTGTCTATTAACACATTCGTACACGTCCCGGACACGTGTAGCTTAATGATCGGACTTATATTACCCGCCACTGGTAGTATTGCTTCGTCACATAGTTCACTTAACAAATCATTCCTTACGTTTAGGTCATAGTGTTCCTGTATCAGGGTTAAAACAGGGCACGTTGCAGACTGAGATCCTGACCTTATGATGCAGTCTGGCTCGCGTTTAAATTACTATTATTGTCTCTACCTTCACTAGTGGTCGCAACGCTCGTCTGGCTATTACTATTCACATTCTGTTGGTTACTATTTTCATTATTACCTACGGGATTACCTCTCCCATATCCTCGAATCTGATTAACATTAGGGTTATTACCGTAGTTACCCTGTCCGTGTCCGTTGCGCCCATCATTACCCCTACCTTGATTTCCTCGCGAATCATAATTCCTGCCTTGCGAGTAATTATTCCTGTTTTGATAGGGCGTCACAAAATTATTACCCCGGTTTTGGTAATTGTTTCCACTCTGACCCCTATTTTGATAATTGCCTCCTTCGCCACTGTTTCCCTGCGTTCCTTGATTTCTTGCATCCTGAGACTGATTGTTATAATTGCCCTGGTTTCTAGTGACTGTTTCTTCACTTGAACCTTTCCCTAGCGCATCAAAGGTACCTAGTAGGCTCTCTACTTGCGTGACAGTTTTTACATTTTGTATGCATGCCGCCTCTTTGATTCGGTAAGGGAAATGCCTTAACAGGAGCCTTACGACATCTTTTTCCTCTCTCAGTCCATCCAAGTATTTACAAACCAACACTTGCCCCAGGAAATACTCCGTCATATTGAGATTACCCCTTGCGTTGTATTTTCCACACACGATTCCCTCACGATACCGTGATTGTATGCTCTCACTCCAAAACTTATCACAAAATTTATGTCTGAAGTCTGTGATATCTTCAAAACCGTCCCTATAAACTGCAAACCAGTTTTTGGTTTCCCCTACGAAGGCCTGTTCTAATATTTCAACAACATTACACCATTCGATGTTTCCGTCCTCCAATCTTTCTTTAAACCTCACTTCAATAGTATTTAGAAACTCCATGGGGCATCCTTGCCGATTGCTAAATTTCCCTAACTCTATTTCTTTATGCGTGCTATTCATATATGTCGTTCGACTCTGACCTGCTTCTTGTCTTATTCTAGACTTTAATTTATTTTCAAGCTCGGCAATTTTCTCCTCTGCTCGTTTCTCTATACTACTAACTTTTGCGTATATGCTCCCATCTGTTGCTTCAACTTTATCATTCAGCCTATTCTGTGTTTCTTGAATTTTACTTATACTTTCCTTACTCTGTTTCTTCAAATTTTCAACTTCTTTACTAATTTCTGCTTGAACCTTGTCGATTTTGCCGCCCAGCTGTTCTTTAATTTCCGTTGTTACTCCCTGAATCTTTTTAATTTCTCCCCCCAGCTGTTCTTTAACCTCCATAGTTGTGCTCTGAACTTTTTAAATTTCTCCTCCCAATTGTTTCTTAATTTGCTTCGTCTCTAACTGTATTAACTCTTTAGATTCCTCTGCTCGCTTACTTATTTTATTCTCAAGTTCATCTTGCACCCTCCTCAATCTACTCTCCATGTCAGCTAGGATTTCTTTCGTCTTCTCTTCCATCACACCCCTGATTTCACCCTTAATTTGCTCAAATCTCTTATCCATCTCCTTACTGTTTTGATCCAATTTACTATTAAGTTCTTTATTACTATCGTTTAGTTTACTACTAATTTCTTTACTGTTTTGATCAAATTTCGTATTTAATACCTGTATAAGACTCGCAAACATGCTCTTCATATCTCCCGGACTTTCTTTCTCACCATCATTACTGGGATTTACCTCCGACATCATCCCTGTGCTGCTTTCACCTTCCTCTACTAACTTACTACGTGCTTCATCCTCTTTCTCCTTCGTCATCTTACTCCCTAGCTGTTTTTTACTACGTAGTAACATATCGTCTTCTGAATCACTCATTCTGACTCACGTTGATATATAAAATCCCCCAAAATGCAGGTACAGAAATATGTCACTTTTCCCTCCACAAATGTTATCAGGTTTTCGTCCCACGTTTATGGCGACAATGTAACGGTTCTTTCTGGCTGTGTATGTTAATTTTGGAACAATATATAAGACCAAAACCTGGCAGATTATTAATTTCTGTATCCAATTTTTTTACCTAACTTACCATTTGATATGACCCATCAGTGGTCACTGGATCTGAAGTTATATGTAAGAGTGTTGGGCGCCAAGGGTTCGATCTGAGAGCGATAACCCAATAAATAATAAATAACTTTACGTCCTAGCTCAGGTAGAACATTCACCAGACTCCATCGACTCAAGTCGTGGTATGACTTAGTCATTAACCTGAATAACATTTACTTCGGGGAAAAGAGGATGGCTTATATCTATTTCTATCATCTAGAAAGGAGACAGACTGCATTTACTTTAAATAAAAATTTAATGGCATCAAAAACAAACAAGTTAGGAAGATGCATTAATTAATGACTTACGGTAACGTAGAAAGTAAACAAAAGAATTTAAGACAGGCAAAAGTTGCAAGAAAACGGAGGCGTTGTGAATTTAATTTAATCTAGATCTGAATTTATTACTTTAGGTTGATTTATTCAAGAGTGAAGAAAGAGAGCTTGTGCATTAAAGTCAAATGAGCTTACCAAACGATGAATCAGCTTTATTGAAGTGTTTCTCCCCAAGAGAAAGCTGCTGTTGTAGGCGGTAGAAGTCCATCTTCATGCGTGGAATTTATTTTAAATGACAGGCTACTATTAATTCTGAGGTATTTAGATTTCTCAGAATTAATAATGGTGGTGGATTGAAAGTCCTTAAACCACTTTTACGATGTTAGCTCAGACACTGCTAACACCATCCTGTCTCGGACAAGCATATGTCCTGAATACATCTCCTGCAATACTGTCTTGAACCAGGTCTCGTTGAGTTGTCCTCTCCTTCACATAAAGGAGTCTCGTTGAGGTGCTCCGCGACCGTATCTATTGTTCAGGCCTTCCCTTTCCACTCGCATACCCTTGTCATTCCCCGCACCCTTACTCATTACCGTGGGCTCGGCACGCGGCTATTGTTGTTGAGTAGGTACGCAGGTAAGTTGTTTCTTCACATCGTGCTGTTCTGGGAGAAGACGTAAGCTCAAGAAATGACCCTTAGTGCTCAACCGCTAGCTAATTACAAAAACAGCCTCTGACTTCTGTCAACTTAATACCGTAACAAAACCTAATCATGATAATACATTATATGGACTAAACCTACACTTAATAACTTGTGGCTAATTAACTGCCGAAATAACACATGATATAAATAACGAATGTCAAAATTTTGACATAACGTCAGTGGCGTAATCGTACCCTTCAAAATAAGGTTACAAATTGTTTACATAACCTCAAGATGGCGGCTTGCGAAATATTCTACTGGCAATCTACATCTCCGAAACTATTTCCGATATCACCCTGCAATTTTGTACGGTGATACAGGGCATTGCTAAAAGTTTATATTTGTGCGTTTCAAAAATCTGTAGAGTACAGAACGAACATGGCGGCCAAGCGAAGTTGAAACATTTGAATAGACTTTCCTTGCGATTTAATCATCTGAGTGGAGTGAAATATGGAATATTAAATGTTTATGCATATTGTAATTCACTGGCATCTAATTTAGTCCAATTGTTTAAATAACCTCAAGATGGCGGCTGAGCGAAATTTTAAAATTAATTTTTTATTTCTTGTGTCGTAATCATGCGATCGAAGTAAAAGTTTGAATAATGAACCAACGCAATAATTTTCCTTTAATGGTACTGTCCCCGTTTACCCGAATAGTAGGCTGTCAGATATCCGCCCCCTCAATCGGATTGCCAACAATCAATCGCACCAGCTCAGCTACATCAATGAAAATGGCACTGACAGATACTACCGAGGTTTGAACACAGAAGTTACCAAGAAAAATTATTGTGGAACACACCAAAATAGACGGGGTTTCATACTTACTTTTACTTACCTCTTATAAATATCTCGGGGATTGGGTTGACAACAGGATCATTAAAGTATGCTCTCACAATAACCTTCACCATGACATTTAAAAATGAACCAGACCGAAGACGAGAACTTTGAACTGTACAAGAGCTTTATTTTCAAATAAAGAGTATGATTTTAACAACTCAACAAAATAAACGTGGCTATCAGTAGCCTATGTCAATCTGACTACGTCCTCCTAAAGGACTTGCAAATTTATCAAACAATATGTTAGCTCCCATGAGCTCAAAATAACGTAACATTTTAAAACACATTTGGATTGGATCAGGAAGTCAGGGTACGACATATATAGAGCATTTGGTTTCTTTTAATAAACATAACACTAGTATTAATAGGCACAAGGCCGGAGTATCGACCTCGCCTGCTTGTAACCAGATGTCGAGCCAGCTGGTCTACTCCTCAACCTGGCGCATGCCCGTCAAATGGGGCTCCCTACTCACACCACACTGTGTAAGAATTCAGCTCCTTTTAAATCTTTAAATGTCTACAAGACAACTCATACATATTGACGCAAATCTTTCAAATGCTTAACTCACATCCCACTGGATTATTTTAACTATCCTTAAACTTGTTAAGTTATCATCCAAATGTTTAATCAGCATAATTTAGAGTATAAAACACACTCTTAAATGTTTATAACAAAATCACATAAATTATTTATAACAATTAGAAATTGTTTATAATATTGTCGAAAATAATTACAAAAATTTTAAACACGCCTTTAACATTACTTTCGTTCCACATTATTGTCAAAGATATTTACATTTATTATTTACAATATCAACATTTAAATTATTTAAATTATTAATTTAAGAAATACATTGAACCACATGTTTTATCCGGTTGGTAAATTCATAATCGTGTTTAATATAATCGACCAATGAAGGTTAGTTATACATGTAAATGTCACAATCTGGTTTAATAAAGGTTGTAATAATTCTTATAATTATTTGTGACGGTAATCTTCATTCAAAATCTTATCTCAAATTCTTTCACAACTCTTGTTAATTATAACAGTAAATTCACTTGATTAATTTTCAACGAACTATGACAATACACTCTAGCGGAAAATACTTCGCTTACAAAATAATGCACAAACTGCATTCACAATAGCCCAAAATTCATCATATATTAAAATATACGGCAACAAAATCTTCCACAGCATTTACAAAAACCTCCCCTAACACAATCTTTATCATTATTAATTACTGTGGGAATCTCCTCCAACATGTCCGCTGCACTATCGATTATACATTCATAGTTCCACTTAAAAATTCATATATCAATAATTGTTTCAAAACTGTTGTCATTTAAACTTCGTGGATTTCATTCATGAATCGAAATGAAATAAAAATTTGCCTATCACAAACAAATTTAATAGTGAATACGCTTATACACGCCTGTCTGGTCTATCAAAATTTAAGATTAACATCTTCAAAGAATTGTAGTATAAAAATACTATCATCAAACAAAGTGCGACTAACTGCAAAATAGTCGAATAGAATCCAATTAGACTGGGGAATGCAAACATCATTATATAAATCTCTATATGAAAAAAAAACCTAACACAAGTTTCACGAATTTAATGCATTCAATAATTCATAATTAATGTTCATCTTTCACAAAATTGCCTAAGATGCAATGGTCGTTCATGACTGACGATAAATGTCTGTGTTGCAATCAATTCAAATAACGACTAGTATTTCCAAGATCGTCGACAACGTACTGGATTTTAACGCTCTAAAATCATTTAAATGTTCTTCCTTCTTGATGATGACAGAAAATTGGTCAAAGTAATTAAACTGGGGTAGAATTACTTTAATAAAGTGACACGCTGTCTGAATTTAAATCTGCCATAAAAATCATTAACTTACAGTCAAATCGTGACTACAAAAATAAGCAAATTACTGAAAAATCTAAATATCAGTCTCAACTGATTCAAAATCATTTAACTATGCCCATGACAAAACAATGTCTTAATAAAACGTCGAAAAAGGCATAACTCATCAAGGTGTACTGAGAATAGGAATCTCAAACAAGAATATCGGGCAAAAATACATGAGGACAAAAATATGGGAAAAATGGTTGCTCAAATATTGCTAAGAAACTCAAATACAATAAACGTTCACGACTACCTTATCTGCCGATTGACGTTCCAGAGGTAAATTCCCCAAAGAAGACTGTTGATGGATCCATTTCACCAAGTTAAAGCTGAGCTCCATCCTCGAAACCAGAAACAGCACCATCGGAGAATCGAACTGCTTCACGAAGACGAACGACATCCTTCCGGCAATAATCTTCTTTGTGAGTCGGGACAACCCTGACCTCTCTTGAAAAATCCCTGAAGTTCCAGTTGAAAATCGCCATGAAGTTTTTGTATAAATTTCCGAAGAAATATTCATATTCAGAAAGTATGAAATCATTTCTATTGCTGTTTGATAGTATTCAGCCTTTAATCACGAAACATGGGTGTAGATGGTTATTTACCACATGTTCGCTTGTATGGAATAGCAATTAGCGAAGTTCCATGCTGCTATCTTACTCCGTTGAAATATGTCCCAATTGCATTAAGTCTTTTAGCCTTCCATTTTCTCTTCGGTAATAGTATTAGAAGAATAAACTGCCATATTAGACTGCTCCATAATACTGTAGCGTTGTGTCACAAAAGCAATCTGAAGTCTCCCTATTTCACTAGCCCTGTCAGCCGTAGCGTAGAGTCTGGCTATACAAAGTGTTTCTCCTGTGGTGAGAAAATCACTTTTGTCAGTCGTCTAATATTGTCAATAACTTCCAAAATACTTCCTCGAAATTGTTCAGCTTTTCTACAGTCCTTACTGTAGCAATGCACAAGAGAATTAGCTTATAGGCGACCGCTAACTGTTCACAGCTAATCTTGTAGAAGCGTTATAAGTGTCGTTTCAACTTCACCTAGATTTACTTCACAGTAAACCTGCACTGCTTGTAAGTTCGACTCTCGTTTAATGCAGTGGCTTCGCCACGCGTTACAAAGACGACCTTTTCACTAATAATCTCACTCGACGTTTCACTGAAATGACTATTTGAGATCTGACGATTGATTTATAATCTGAGAATGAGGAATGAGGCTCCTCTCTTCTGCGCAAGGCCTTTTATGAACTTCATGAGGGGCGTATCTATCCCTTCCATCGCGTGTTACTGCGTCATCGCTAGAAGTTCCAACTTCGTCAATACATGACGAATTTTCAAAATTCAAAAACTGAAAATAAATTTCACCAAACTTTCAGATCAATGCCTCTACTGCAAATGGATTTCCACAATTCTGCATTCCAAAAAGTAATAAAAATACCATAGTTTCAGCAATCTCCGTCTTCCTTCAGACTATCGTTCATTGGTTTGAGTCTCCCCTCCAATAGCATAATTTCTTCCTCAGCAGAATTCCACGTTTCCTGCGACTGCGTCGTACATCTCGGATCCTTCTCGAATAAATGCTGACGTCACTGAGAAACTCAGCTCAAGTAGCCTGCTGGCATAACGTCTGCGTCATCCGTGCTTACGTCATGACTACCCACGTCATAACTATGACAGCCATAACTTTCGCTATAATTTCCAAAATAGCCACCGTGGTCTCTATATAATTCAATTACGGGGGCATTCTCCTCTCACCACGTTTTAAAAACAGTTGCAAATTGTTTTTAAACTCAGTGTTACAAGTACCTCAACTCTCTTGAACACGAAATTGAATTATTACTGGCTTACTCTAGGATAGTATCTTTTTAAATTTCCAGCATTGAACTTGCCGTAAATGACATTATTCTCATCATTGTAGAGTTCATAGCAGTTGTTTCCATAGGCGTTCGTAATCCTAAACGGCCCCATGAATACATTTCCAAATTTGGGGTATATTTTCTTGCTCGTATCAGCCTTGACAGGTCTGCGTAATAATACAAGATTTCCAACTTGTAAGGGTGCACCAAAACGTTTTCCAGCTACTCTTTTCAATCGTTTCTCTGCTGCTTTCTGGAGTTGTTCCTTCGCCTTGTCAATCCTCTGCTGCCTTCCTAAGTCGGGATCTCTAGGAATGTGGTTGAAAAGATTATCCCACGGCCTTTCTGGATTTCTTCCAAGATGAAGTCGCATTGGCACTTCTCCTGTGCTCTCCTGCACTGTAGAGTTCAGACATTCCTCTATAAGGGGTACAAATCTCACCCAACCAGAATGATCATTTGGACAGAAAATTCGACAGAATTTCGAAAATTCAGCCATATATCTTTCTGAGGAATTCGATTCTGGGTAACGCACGCTTGAAAATAAGTGCTTAATGCCAAGCCTTTCCATATCCGCTGCAAATTCCACGGACGTAAACTGCGTTCCATGATCTGACAGTAGATATTCCGGTATACCAGCTTTAGGAAATACAGCATTTTCCAGTCTGCTTACTACGTTCCTTGTGTTAGCTTTCTGCATGGGACTCATTGTAACAAATTTTGAGAAAACATCCACGGTAACCAACAGGTACTGGTTACCCTGATATCCCTTCGGACAGGGGCCAAATATGTCCGTCGCCATTAGTTCGTTTGGCTTAGAAGGAATCATAGCCTTCGGTTTTCCTTTTAATAAAGCAGAAGCATACTTTGCTCTTTGACATTTGTCACATGATCTAATGACCTTGGCAATGCTGGAACGCATGTTAGTCCAGATAAATCTCACTTTAAGAGTATTAAGAGTCTTATCTAAACCGGCATGTCCAGTTGCGTGATGAGCTACCCACACTAAATTGACAACAAGTTTAGGTGGCACGACTATTCGGAGTTTTGTATGCGCAGAGTCAGCATACTTGCATACGATGTCTCCACTCAAGACAAAGTGTCGTGAATTTCTCCGTGTAACTGCATAGTCAACATCAGTATTGTCCATGTAACCCTTGAGGAACCTGTACATTTTCCTTATTGGAGCGTGTCTCTTCTGTGACACACCGATTCGGGCTAACATCCTAACGGTTTCTTGATCTTCTTGCTCCAATTGTACATGGTATATCTGCACAGTTTTAATAGGGTTACGTGATAGAGCATCAGCCAGCAAGTTATCTTTCCCAGGCTGGTGGACGATAGTGGCGTTAAACTGTTGGGTGAACAAAGCCCAACGTGTCAATCTATCACTCGACATGTCAGTTTGCAGCATAAACTGTAGTGCTTTATGGTCAGTAATAATGATGACCTTATGTCCCAGCAGTATTTACTTCCAGGCTTGCAATGCTGTTACAAAAGTTAACGCTTCAAGCTCCGTCGTGAAGTAATTTTCCTCTTGTTTCTTCAACTTCCGACTAGTGAACGCAATGTAGTGCTTGTTGCCTGCCTCGTCTTTCTGGTATAAGACTGCACTAATGCCTACTCTTGATGCATCAGACTCAATATAGAACACCTTCTCAAAGTCTGGGTACTCCAGTTTCACATTATTTCTAAGCATCTCTTTTGCTTTCTCAAAAGCCTCGTCTGCAGCGGTACTCCATTTCCATCTGTTATTCTTCTTGAGTAAGTCATACAGAGGAGCCATAATTTCCGAGTATCTTGGACAGTGGCTGCTAATAAATTGGCATGCTCCTACAAATTCTCTGACTTGTTTCACCTTAGTTGGCTTTGGAAATCTCGTGATCGCATCTACTTTTTTCATGTTTGGATGATATCCATCTTTATCAATAGTATGCCCCAAGTAATTTATCTCCTGCTTCAAGAATTGACATTTTCCAAAATTCACCTTGATATTGGCCTCCCGTAAATTCTCGAACAACTTTCTCAAGTGCACTAAATGTTCTGCGGCGCTGGGTGAAGATACGATTAAATCGTCGATGTAGCAGATTACATTTTCTTTCACTTCGTCAGTGAGCTTACTATCAAGTGCTCGAATAAGTGCTGGTCCACTGTTAACCATACCAAAAGGCATTCGGACAAAGACCCATGACGTCTGGTCAAATAGGAATCCAGTGTATTGCATACTATCTTCTTCTAGCTGAACTTGATAAAATGAAGACGTCAAGTCAAGAACGCTGAAACATGCTCTTCCTTTGAATTTTCGAAGCAGATCTCTAATCTTGGGTGGTCGGTCATTTTCTGGAAGAATCTTCAAGTTAATGGTCCTGGCATCGAGACAAAGACGTATCTGACCATTACTTTTCTTCACTACTGTGATGGGGTTTATATAAGACGACGCCTGTTTTTTAATAATCCCGTCTACCTCCATTTTTCTGATTAACCCTCGTACTTCTTGATAGTATTTCTCAGGAATGGGGTATATTCTCTTCTGGTAAGGGGTTTCATCTGTCAGCCTTATCTTGTATTTATAATCCTTAATCAATCCAGGCTTTTCATCGAAAATATCTTGGAATTCCTTTATCAGCTCCTCAAATTCCCCCTGAATTTCTTCAAATCCTTCAGTTTTTCTACTGGGTATTTCTGCTAAATTTTCCACTTCATTAACTATAGTATTCAAAATTTCTTCCCTAAGGTCTATTTCCAGACTGTTTTTCACGTCCTGTTTTTCTATCTCTTCTGTGATTATGTACCCATCATTAATGCTAATACTTCTGTTCTTCATGTCAATAATAGCTCCGACCTTCGATATAAAATCGATTCCAAGCACCATATCAAAATTGATCTTGCTCACTACAATGAAGATCTGTTCATAATTCCTTCCATTGATCTCAAAGTTCAATAACACTTGAATCTTGCACTTCACTGCCTTATCTTGGAATATCCCTCTCACTTTGACGGTAGAAACAGGTAGAACTGTCATATTCTCTCCTCTTAGCAGACTTTGATAACATTCCTCTGAAATGATGAAGATAATTGCACCAGTATCCATCAGGGCTTTATACTGTTGGCCATCTATCCGTACAGAAATAATAGGTAAGGCACATGGTCTTTCCTCTTTAACGATACCCCTCTCTTCTAGCAAATCTTCATCAGTCACTTCATATATCTCATTAATCGTAATCAGGTGTGGTGTGGCAATGTATTTACAGCTTCTTACTGACGTTGAGAAATCGGCGTTTTTTTTTGTGTTACCGACCTCAAAATTCTGTTGGCTCGTAGAAGGCCCAGGATCGATTACAACATCCTGCCTTTTCTTTTGGTTGTCGGCTTCTTTTTCCCGTAATTCTTTCAGGTATTGCTGGCTTTCCTTCTCTCTTTCCTGATACTGATCGGGTGTCATAACCTGACCTTGAGGATTCTGATTTCTGTTTTGGTTCTGGTTATTCCTATTATAATTTCGGTTATAACCATTATTGTTGTAATATCTGCCTCTTCCATTGTAATTTCCTCGGTTATAGTTCCAGCCTCTTCTCTGTTGATACGGTCGGTAACCTTGCGATCTGTTATTTCGAAACTGATTATTCCTGTGAGGACCTACATTGTCAGTTTTCTCCTCATCTGGCTTGTCAGTTTGTTGGACTTGGTCCATATATACAGTATTTATTTCTTTAAAGTCATGCCTTTGACCTTTCTGTACCACGTTAGGCATTGGACTTGTGTAGTCTAACCTCCTCAGTAATTCATCCATGCTGGTTAAATCCCTGATGTTGGACGAAATTATTAGTCTTCTCACCTCAACTGGCAGCATACGAGAAATCGCATCAATAAGTTGCTCCGTGGACAATGGGGGTTGTAAGAATCTCAAGCGGGATAATTGACTCGTAAAGAAATCAGCGTACCGCGTTGGAAGAGTACCGGAGTATTTTCTTGAATACACCTCCGCTCTTAACGAATTCTGCGCTTCTATGGACCAAAATCGTTTGATTAATGCCTCTGCAAACTCGTCAAAGTTACTGAATGTGTATCTAAATGCGCAAAAACCATTCGAGGGGTCCTCCAATCAAATATCTCTCCACTATCTTCATCTCTCTCTCTCTGGGAATGTGAGCTTCGATGAAATAAACTTTGAGGTTTCTTACATATTCGATAGGTGTCAAACTATCCGTGTTACTGAATTTTTGCGGTTTATCTTCAAAATTCCTGATGACCGTTACGTTCCTCGGATATGAATCCGGGTAGTTTTTCCCACTATCACGATAGTTCCACTCAGGTTCCATATTCCTCTCGTCATCTTCCTCCCTGAATCTGGATATCCGTTCTTCAGGAGTCACGTCTCTCTCTTCTGGATCTAGGTTATATCTTCTGGCATAATTCCTACTGGTTTCGCAAGCCAAGCCTACTGTATCCTTGTCAGTGATTTCCGTTAAGACTTTCTTGATTAACTCTTCTTTGTAGGTCTCCATTAAATTAGCCTCTCCTAACTTCAAATTCTGCAGTTTACTCGTCGTTTCATTCACATCAGAGACAACTTTATGAATCTGTTCCTCTAATGCAGATTTTAATGTTTGCACATCCCGATCTAATTGTATCCTATCTTCAACTTGTCTTTCGGATAGCGAATCCATCCTGACGCTTAAATCTTTCCTAATCTGTACTACTTCATTGTTAATATCAATTTGAGTACTGGCAAGTTTCCTTTCAATACGATCCTGAATTTGGGTTACATGTTCCCCACTTGACCTATTCCACTCTTCTTTCCATATTGCTACATTTTCCGTTAACATTTCTGCTATGTCTAATTCAATATCCTCTTTCAATACTTTATTATGGTCTAATACTTGGGTTCTCATGACCTCTACATCAAACTTTAAACCTTCTAAAGACGCTGTCGTTCTAACTGACTCATCAACTAGCCTAGTCGTTAATGCACTTATATTACGTGTACAAAGGGTTTTCGAATTTTCTATCTCTTCCCTGACTTTATTTACATCAGTTTGGACTTTAGCAACATCTACGAAAACTGTGTTGACCTCTACTTGAATTTTATTTATGTCGCTTTGCATCTCGTTTACATCCGAATGAATGTTATTAATATCAACCTGAACATTGGACACATCAGTTCTAACATTTTGGATTCCTCTTTGGACTTCCTCAACCTTGTCTTGGACAGTCGCAACATCATTTTTGACAACAACTACCTCAGCCCTAGCACAAGAAATATCACTACGGACATTAGCAACATCTAAATTCAACATTGTAAGATCTTTATGCACATTAGCAACATCAATTTTAACATCAGCAACATTTTTATGCATATTAGACACATCTATTTTAACATTGGACACGTCTGAGCGGATGTCAGTTACAGTATTCTCAATTCCTTGGGTATTAATCTGTAAACGCGACATATTATCCTCTAAGTTAGTAGAACTGGTCTGAAGAGTTTTCATATTCTCCTCCATTCGACTAGCATTCTCCTTCATACTTTCATCCATGCTAGCTTTCAAATTACTAGCATTCTCCTCCATTCGACTAGTATTCCTAGCTTCCATCTCCTTCATACTCTCACTCATCTGCTTCATATTAGCAGACATCTCCGCTAACATCATCTTCAAACTTTCATCTGCCATTACAATATTATTCAAAAATTAGACTGCTGTAGGGACATACATCAAAAGAGCAAAATAACAACATTTGAGCAACACTTTTCACCATATATGAATTTGATCAATTTTCTGTCTTAAATCTAACTTATAACTACCTTATAATTAACTTTCGAAGACACTTCATGTTGAAACAAACTCAAGCACATGTTCAAATTTCCCTGGCTCATTTTAAAATATCCTAACACAAATAATTTTACATTTACAATCCAAATAATTTAATTTTATCTTTAATATGACTGAAATGTCATAAGCCGGTCAAATAAAATAAGATTCCAGATCATAGGCGATTTTTCTAAGTTTCCAGCCCATTTAACCTTTCTCAAGTTGTATAAGATCTGATCTTTTCTGAGTGTAATTTTCCTACTACAATACAACATTTAATTCCTATATAATCACACTCTTAAATTCTACAATTGGCCTAGACATCTAACAAAGAATCAACCTCTTTATTTGAGTCTAATCGAACCACACGTTTTAGGTTTGCCAATCCTACTGGCGTTCAACCTGGTGATCCAGTTATTTTGAATCAAGCCCCACGTTATAGGTGTGCCAATCCTTCTGTCCCCGTTTACCCGAATAGTAGGCTGTCAGATATCCGCCCCCTCAATCGGATTGCCAACAATCAATCGCACCAGCTCAGCTACATCAATGAAAATGGCACTGACAGATACTACCGAGGTTTGAACACAGAAGTTACCAAGAAAAATTATTGTGGAACACACCAAAATAGACGGGGTTTCATACTTACTTTTACTTACCTCTTATAAATATCTCGGGGATTGGGTTGACAACAGGATCATTAAAGTATGCTCTCACAATAACCTTCACCATGACATTTAAAAATGAACCAGACCGAAGACGAGAACTTTGAACTGTACAAGAGCTTTATTTTCAAATAAAGAGTATGATTTTAACAACTCAACAAAATAAACGTGGCTATCAGTAGCCTATGTCAATCTGACTACGTCCTCCTAAAGGACTTGCAAATTTATCAAACAATATGTTAGCTCCCATGAGCTCAAAATAACGTAACATTTTAAAACACATTTGGATTGGATCAGGAAGTCAGGGTACGACATATATAGAGCATTTGGTTTCTTTTAATAAACATAACACTAGTATTAATAGGCACAAGGCCGGAGTATCGACCTCGCCTGCTTGTAACCAGATGTCGAGCCAGCTGGTCTACTCCTCAACCTGGCGCATGCCCGTCAAATGGGGCTCCCTACTCACACCACACTGTGTAAGAATTCAGCTCCTTTTAAATCTTTAAATGTCTACATGACAACTCATACATATTGACGCAAATCTTTCAAATGCTTAACTCACATCCCACTGGATTATTTTAACTATCCTTAAACTTGTTAAGTTATCATCCAAATGTTTAATCAGTATAATTTAGAGTATAAAACACACTCTTAAATGTTTATAACAAAATCACATAAATTATTTATAACAATTAGAAATTGTTTATAATATTGTCGAAAATAATTACAAAAATTTTAAACACGCCTTTAACATTACTTTCGTTCCACATTATTGTCAAAGATATTTACATTTATTATTTACAATATCAACATTTAAATTATTTAAATTATTAATTTAAGAAATACATTGAACCACATGTTTTATCCGGTTGGTAAATTCATAATCGTGTTTAATATAATCGACCAATGAAGGTTAGTTATACATGTAAATGTCACAATCTGGTTTAACAAAGGTTGTAATAATTTTAATTATTTGTGACGGTAATCTTCATTCAAAATCTTATCTCAAATTCTTTCACAACTCTTGTTAATTATAACAGTAAATTCACTTGATTAATTTTCAACGAACTATGACAATACACTCTAGCGGAAAATACTTCGCTTACAAAATAATGCACAAACTGCATTCACAATAGCCCAAAATTCATCATATATTAAAATATACGGCAACAAAATCTTCCACAGCATTTACAAAAACCTCCCCTAACACAATCTTTATCATTATTAATTACTGTGGGAATCTCCTTCAATTATTTAAGGGCATTATACATCAGCGACTTTCAACATGTCCGCTGCACTATCGATTATACATTCATAGTTCCACTTAAAAATTCATATATCAATAATTGTTTTAAAACTGTTGTCATTTAAACTTCGTGGATTTCATTCATGAATCGAAATGAAATAAAAATTTGCCAATCACAAACAAATTTAATAGTGAATACGCTTATACACGCCTGTCTGGTCTATCAAAATTTAAGATTAACATCTTCAAAGAATTGTAGTATAAAAATACTATCATCAAACAAAGTGCGACTAACTGCAAAATAGTCGAATAGAATCCAATTAGACTGGGGAATGCAAACATCATTATATAAATCTCTATATGAAAAAAAACCTAACACAAGTTTCACGAATTTAATGCATTCAATAATTCATAATTAATGTTCATCTTTCACAAAATTGCCTAAGATGCAATGGTCGTTCATGACTGACGATAAATGTCTGTGTTGCAATCAATTCAAATAACGACTAGTATTTCCAAGATCGTCGACAACGTACTGGATTTTAACGCTCTAAAATCATTTAAATGTTCTTCCTTCTTGATGATGACAGAAAATTGGTCAAAGTAATTAAACTGGGGTAGAATTACTTTAATAAAGTGACACGCTGTCTGAATTTAAATCTGCCATAAAAATCATTAACTTACAGTCAAATCGTGACTACAAAAATAAGCAAATTACTGAAAAATCTAAATATCAGTCTCAACTGATTCAAAATCATTTAACTATGCCCATGACAAAACAATGTCTTAATAAAACGTCGAAAAAGGCATAACTCATCAAGGTGTACTGAGAATAGGAATCTCAAACAAGAATATCGGGCAAAAATACATGAGGACAAAAATATGGGAAAAATGGTTGCTCAAATATTGCTAAGAAACTCAAATACAATAAACGTTCACGACTACCTTATCTGCCGATTGACGTTCCAGAGGAAAATTCCCCAAAGAAGACTGTTGATGGATCCATTTCACCAAGTTAAAGCTGAGCTCCATCCTCGAAACCAGAAACAGCACCATCGGAGAATCGAACTGCTTCACGAAGACGAACGACATCCTTCCGGCAATAATCTTCTTTGTGAGTCGGGACAACCCTGACCTCTCTTGAAAAATCCCTGAAGTTCCAGTTGAAAATCGCCATGAAGTTTTTGTATAAATTTCCGAAGAAATATTCATATTCAGAAAGTATGAAATCATTTCTATTGCTGTTTGATAGTATTCAGCCTTTAATCACGAAACATGGGTGTAGATGGTTATTTACCACATGTTCGCTTGTATGGAATAGCAATTAGCGAAGTTCCATGCTGCTATCTTACTCCGTTGAAATATGTCCCAATTGCATTAAGTCCTTTAGCCTTCCATTTTCTCTTCGGTAATAGTATTAGAAGAATAAACTGCCATATTAGACTGCTCCATAATACTGTAGCGTTGTGTCACAAAAGCAATCTGAAGTCTCCCTATTTCACTAGCCCTGTCAGCCGTAGCGTAGAGTCTGGCTATACAAAGTGTTTCTCCTGTGGTGAGAAAATCACTTTTGTCAGTCGTCTAATATTGTCAATAACTTCCAAAATACTTCCTCGAAATTGTTCAGCTTTTCTACAGTCCTTACTGTAGCAATGCACAAGAGAATTAGCTTATAGGCGACCGCTAACTGTTCACAGCTAATCTTGTAGAAGCGTTATAAGTGTCGTTTCAACTTCACCTAGATTTACTTCACAGTAAACCTGCACTGCTTGTAAGTTCGACTCACGTTTAATGCAGTGGCTTCGCCACGCGTTACAAAGACGACCTTTTCACTAATAATCTCACTCGACGTTTCACTGAAATGACTATTTGAGATCTGACGATTGATTTATAATCTGAGAATGAGGAATGAGGCTCCTCTCTTCTGCGCAAGGCCTTTTATGAACTTCATGAGGGGCGTATCTATCCCTTCCATCGCGTGTTACTGCGTCATCGCTAGAAGTTCCAACTTCGTCAATACATGACGGATTTTCAAAATTCAAAAACTGAAAATAAATTTCACCAATCTTCCAGATCAATGCCTCTACTGCAAATGGATTTCCACAATTCTGCATTCCAAAAAGTAATAAAAATACCATAGTTTCAGCAATCTCCGTCTTCCTTCAGACTATCGTTCATTGGTTTGAGTCTCCCCTCCAATAGCATAATTTCTTCCTCAGCAGAATTCCACGTTTCCTGCGACTGCGTCGTACATCTCGGATCCTTCTCGAATAAATGCTGACGTCACTGAGAATCTCAGCTCAAGTAGCCTGCTGGCATAACGTCTGCGTCATCCGTGCTTACGTCATGACTACCCACGTCATAACTATGACAGCCATAACTTTCGCTATAATTTCCAAAATAGCCACCGTGGTCTCTATATAATTCAATTACGGGGGCAGTACATAACTCTATGGCCTATACATAATAAAAATCCAACATGGCGACCATCCGAATTATTTAGACGGTTCTCAATATCTACGAATCATTTACAGCAATCAAATTGAAATTCTTTATGTTCATAGAGGCTATGAACATAAGTCCACCTATAGGCCTTTTAATAACCTGGTGAGCACTAATCCAACATGGCGGCGTTGCGAATTATAAATATTTAAATGGACGTTTATCGCGATTTAACCATCCGAATGCAGTGAAACTCTGGACGGTAAATGCTTAGGCCTTTCAAATTTCAATCCACTGGCATATAATTTATTTCCATTGTTTTCATTACAACAAGATGGCTGCCGTGCGAAATATAAAAATCTTGTTGTTACTTCTTGTGTACTAACCATGCGATTGAAGTTTGACTACTACTCCTACACAATAGTCTTCATGTAATAGTACATAACTCTAAGACCTACATATATAGAATTCCACATGGCGACCATCCGAAATATTAGACGGTTCTCTATATCTACGAATCAATAAGGTGAGTTCAAAAAGTAACGAGCCGGAGGCATAATTACAGAAACCAGTACCTGTATGTTAGAAGTATTGGCCCTGGCTGTTGAGGCACTTCTCCCACTGTGACACGAGGCGATGAATGGCTGTCTCATAACATTCCCTGGGCTGCGATGTGAAACAGTTCTGCACGTACAGCTGGACGTCGGCGTCCGCGGTGAATCGTTGTCCCCGCAGAGCCCTTTTAAGGGGACCAAACATGGCGTAATCACAGGGAGGGAGCTCTGGACTCTATGGAGGGTGGTTGAGAACCTGCCATTTGAATTTCTGCAGAAGTGCCGCGACTGTGTTGTCCGTATGAAGTCGTGCATTGCCGTGGAGCGACACTGGCGGCTAGGGTGTTCAATGTCACTGGGCGGTCCTGGGCAATGAGTGCATCAACCAGCTGGTCGTTGTCATCGGTAATGCAGGGGGGTGCCCCAGACTGGGCATCATCGGCTAACGACACCCGTCCTTCCCTAAAGCGCTTGTGCTACGCCTTGACCCTTGCAAGGGACATGCAGTGTTCTCCGTACACTTGTGACATTCGGCGATGAATGTCCGCTCCCCCTACTCCTTCCGCTGTCAGAAATCGAACAACACCTCTTTGCTCTTCAGTTGACGCCTCCATGTCACTGTTTGCAATGCGACGGGCAGCGTTGGACGAGTGATGCATGCAGCTGCTCGCTTTGTATCGTCACGTGACGTGCACGCGTGCCCTCAAGTGACGGGCTGTGACCTTCCACGCTCTGGTCGGAACCACACCTCATTACACACGCCACGATTAGCCAATGTAGTAACCGGTTTGCTAATTCCAGCCTCCGGCTCGTTACTTTTTGAACGCACCTTATAATACAATCAAACTGAAATTTTGTATGTTGATAGAGGCAGTTAACAGAAGTAAGATATATGAAAATAGGCTTTAGTTCTTCACGGAACCACTTGTTAATTTATTATATAACACACAAGTTTGGTGCTTTTCAGTCGATCATCACGAATATACCCAAATAGAGCTGGGTTATGCCCTAATCGTGAAATAAATTACATGAGATGAATAAATAACTAGGATGACCAGTTTCGATCGTCAAGCGATCATCATCAGACCCATTACACTTAAGGATCTGAAATGAGTGAAGCCAGTCATGGAGATACCGTCAATTAGTGTTTACTTATGCCAAAAAGGAAAGTCCTTTTTACTTCTGCTTGCCTGCGTGGGTATATACAACGACTTAAGTGCATAATTAGCCACGCGCTGTTACTTGCCGTAACTCAGAAGGACAAAACTCAGTCAATATTTCCTTGCGATTCACACAAAGGGGGAAAAATTTCTCCACAAATGTATAAATGTGTTGCATGAGTAGGATATATAGGCCGAAGCTGGGGCAGGGGCTAATGGGCAAGATGGCCGCCGCGCGCAATTGCCCTATGTTATTCTTATGGAGGGGTCAGTCATAGCTGGGGCAGGGGCTAATGGGCAATATGGCTGCCACGCGCTACCACACTCTTTAATGGCGGGCTTTTCAAATAATTATTTATTTGTTTTTAATTTATAAATTTTTATGTATTTAATATTTAATTTATTATTTTTTAGCACAGGGCAAATACACAAAATGGTCGCTGCACACAACCACTTACACATATAACATGCTAACCTAACCTAACCTAACTTCACCTAACCTAACCTAACCTAACCTAACTTCACCTAACCTAACCTAACCTAACTTCACCTAACCTAACTTTACCTAATCTAACCTAACTTAAAAATGCGAACAAAAAAAAGTGAGAGCAAAAAGTGTGAGCAAAAGGTGAGAGCAAATGTGAGAGCACAAATAATAAACTTAGTTATAACCTAACCACACCTAACCTAACCTAACCTAACCTAACTTCACCTAACCTAACCTAACCTAACATAACCTAACGTCAAAGTGGGGGCAAATATGGGAGCAAAAAGTAACATGAAAAACTGTGAGCAAAGAAATTGAGAGCAAAAAGTAAGAGCAAAATAGTGGGAGCAAAAAGTGGGAGCAAAAAAGAGGGAGCAAAAAGTGGGAGCAAAAAGTGGCAGCAAAAAAGTGAGAGCAAAAAGTGGGAGCAAAAATGTGGGAGCAAAAAAGTGAGAGCAAAAAAAAGTTGAAGCAAAAAGTGGGAGCAAATAGTGGGAGCAAAAAAAAGTGGGAGCAAAAAGTGGGAGCAAATAAGTGGGAGCAAAAAAGTGGGAGCAAAAATGTGAGAGCAAAAAAGTAAGAGCAAATGGGGGAGCACAAATAATAAACTTAGTTATAACCTAACCTAACCGAACCTAACCTAACCCACAGAAACCTCATTTAAAGATATTAGATTTTACGTTTTAACGTTATACATTTTAACATTTTAGATTTTGATTTTTTCATTTTACATTTTTAGATTTTACATTTTTGATTTTTTGTATTTTAGTTGTTTTTTTAGATTTTACATTTAAGTTTTTTGATTTTAGATTTTACATTTTCCGAAAAGAGTAAACTACAAGGTCACATACCTAACCTTTCCAAACCTAACTTTACCAAACCTAACTTAAGCTAATCCAAACACAGAAAGTATATAAGGGCACATGCAACTAAACTTATGCTAGTCTTATAGGCTACTGTACAACATGATCACTACCCAACCGGTTTTTTTTTCATTTTGTTGTTTACACATTTGTCAATTTTCCAATTTCCCATTTTCAGTTTTTTTTAATGTCAGTTTTAAGTTTTTCAATTTCATAATATGGAAACATGGAATTTGCATTTTGTTGTTTACACATTTGTCAATTTTCCAATTTCCCATTTTCAGTATTTTCAAAATGTCAGTTTTTTGTTTTTCAATTTCATAATATGGAAACATGGATTTTTGCTTTTTGTTGTTTACACATTTATCAATTTCAAAATATTCCATTTACAGTTTTTAAAATGTCAGTTTAAAGTTTTTCAATTTCATGATATAGAAACATGGATTTTCCAATTTGTTGTTTACACATTTGTCAATTTACCAAATTCCCATATACAGTTTTTAACATTTCAGTTTAATGTTTTTTCTATTTTATCATTATGGAAACATGGATTTTCCAATTTGTGTTTTACATGTTTGCACTTTGCATTAGGAGTGGGGAGAGGCGGGTAGTAATTAGAAATGTACAAGCAGTGGCCTTAAAATATGTTTATTTTAAATACATGTACACTATTTACACACAATACATTTATATATATACTCTTTTTTATTTTGTTTTCTATTTTATTTATTTTTGATTATGAAAACTATTTTTTTATTTTTATTTTTTTTATTTTTGTAGTGCTATTGTTTTATTTCCTATATTGTTTTGTTTTATGTATTTGCTAGTTGCAGGCAGAAGATTTTGATATTCATAACTTAACTCTTTAAGCATGGTCAATGATTGAGTAATGACCATAGGCATGTGTACCTATACCATCAGCATCAATCACTCTTTTATCATCACCAGGACACAAAGCAATTTTGTTTAGTCTTATAGATGATATGTCATGTTGTTTAGAAGCGATAATGTTCATGGGTATTCTTTTTACATTGTTTTTCATGACACAATCCTTATAATCTTGAAAGCTTATACAATTTTTGACAACACCTCTGTTAATACATTTAATCTTTTTGATTTCTTTACCATTTATGTCTAAAGCGTACATTTTAGCTCTAAGTCCAACAAATGCTTTTATAATTTGTCCACAAGCCTCGTCTTTAAATTTCCCCAACGTTTTCTTGTTTGATGTAGAGTAACATATGTGATTAGTAGGATAATCTGATGTGTCGAGGTGTTCTAGGAAATCCAACTTGTCTTGATATACATCTTGGGTGTTAATCAAATAAATGAACGAGTCGGTATCCATATACATGAGTTTAAGATTGTCCATTCCATAATAGGGTAGCAGGACATCATAGTGGTGGGAATACATGAGAGTTTTTGAAATATCCAGTATACACATTCCAATATATATAGGCTTATTGAATACAATGTTACGTTTAGCCATGTGGAAAGCAGCTAGGTTAAGACCATAAATGGTTCTGTCAATAAATGTAGGCTTTGCTATTAGCTTTTCTGCCTTTTTGCTGTCAGTCACAAGACGTATGTCTATTCTTTTACGGATATTTTCCATTGTTTTTCCAAAAATAGCATTGTTGAATAATTTGTACAGATTTTTCTCAAAATCATTTCTGGCTTGTTTTCGAAGGTTGTTATTAAAATCAACGTATGCCTTTAACCAAGGTCTTTGTTTAAACTTTAACACACGACGAATTTTTATCAATTTTATTCCATGATCTAAAGCCTGTTTTAATGCCATGTAGTGAACAACATATCGCCTTCGATTTCCAAGATGAGGAATTAGTTTTTTCAGAGACGAATCCTTAGGTTATGTACACTCTGGTAGGAAAGGTAAATCGTTGTGTAGATCATGAAGGTCAGATGGGTAATCAACATCAACGTCTAGAATGTATCCAACAGGATCGTCTTTCTTTAGTTTTTCTAGATCAACAGTATCTGGAGAAACCCACTGAAATCCACCATAAGGAAGGGAGTGGCACATAGCCCACCCGTATTGGTTGTTGGCATCATCATAGGTAATAAACTGCGATGGTTTCTCAGAATCATAGGTTTCCATGTATTTATTGTTAGCTTCAGCATACCGATGAGACACCTGGCATATGCCTCCACGTATTCCAGACTCGATTAAAAGAATCTGATCGTAATCCTGTAGCAATTCCAGTTCAATGCCTGTGTAAAGGAGCATTGCCTCGAAACTTAAACCAGGCGAAGTAAAGAAGTGTGCAGCATCCACTCGGTGTGTTTCTAGTGTTTTGTTTCTAAACGTTTCAAAGCTGTCTGCAAGAAGGAGTACATCTGATGTTAGGTAGAGGTCACTATATTCCCCTAGAGTTTTAATGTTGAACTGATTCCAGACATTTTTGGCATGTTCATAGTCTTCTTGACTAACATTTTCTTGACTTAATTTGTTAAAGAATGCCTCTTTTGGAGGTAAACACGTTTCACTTAACTTTTCCCATGAGTCAATGTAGTCATAACAAAATACCCCTTTACGAGTCATGAGCATTGCATTTTCTTTTCCAAAGTACTTGTCTGTTTCAGGGTATAATGTTAAGTTGGAAACTAAGTTTTCCAAACTACTCGGCATTAACCGAAACGTATCCACAAATCTAAGCTTAACATTTCCTACATATTTGGTAAAGGAAATGTACTTTTCTTTGGAGATAGCGATAACATCCACTCTCTCAGTAGTACACCCCAATTGCTTTACAATGAAATTTGCGTCGTAGCCACTCATATTATGTAGAAACACAGGAACGGGGTTTCGTGTTTTACACCTCAAATTACAGTTATTGTGAGCACTTCCACGGTATTTCCCTGTAATATGGCAGTGGTCTCGAACTTTCCAGTCCTGTTGGGTAAATGGTTTTTGACACAAATAACAGGTTTCAGAACATTGGAACTCTGCTTCTTGAGCCTGAGTTAAGGCCTTTGGAACATTTAAGCTGTAAAGGCGATCAATTTCATTAGCTATTGAGATCAAACAGTCCATAAACTTTTCTGCAGCGTCAGGCCCACGATAAATAACAGGTTGGCTTGAAAGATTTGTCTTTATGTGTTCCACAGCAGGTGAGGGTTTAACGTATATACCAAAGCTCATAGGAACATGACTCTGGTATGGCACTGTATAACTTGCCTCAGGATTAGGTAGACATGTTTGATAGGGTAAGAGTATACTTTCAAAATCTGCATAGATAACGTAAGGTATTCTCAGCATTTTTTCAACATTTAAGAATTTGACAATGGGGTTTTTAATAGGCATTTCAACCCTAGCAATGTCATGCTGGACACACAAAGCTCTATGTTCTTTCATTTTTTCCATTCCTTGTTGTCCATATCGATTATCAAAGTGTGTAAAACACCGTTTACACGTATATATTTTATGTTCATGGCGGGTAATCTGATGTCTTACTAGTTTATCAAAATCTTTGATAAAGACGTAGTGGTTCTGGCCGGATGATGAACTTAGCAAAAGGAGGTCGCGATGGTCTTGCAGCTCTTGATCCACAACCTTCAGAGGGAACAATTTCTTGTCTTGTTCCAATCCAAATACATTAATGGATATATCGTTGGCTTTTTCAAATTTGGGAATGTCAGCTAGCGATGTAGGAAACGATATTACAGAAAAATCATACTTGTTTTCCAGGTCCTTGTATTTACTAATGCGATGAGCATCCTTTTTAACCAGTTTTGCTAAAATGGCATACATAAAACACTTTTCATTTTTCAAGTTTTCAGGATTAATGCAGGCTTTTCTTGCTTGTATAGCTGCTGGTAATGGAATATATGTGCTTCCACGCAAGGGATTGTACTTATTTATTTTCAATCATCGTACTCCTTCCACTGCTAACAAAGCCCAATTACTGCCTTTTAGCTCAGATTCCTCCATTTCCGTAGTTAACTTTGTAAATTGTGTTTCCAAGAAACTACTTAAGTCCGTTTCCAAAAATAGGGCCTGATTTCGTGTTTTAAAAGCACAATCTGTAATGTCATTGGTAGATGTATGAATGAATCTACATTCAGCCACAAGATTAACTTTTATCGACTTGTGCATTGCTAGTTCTTTCTGCATAGCTTGTATTATTTGCTGTTTGGACTCTTTAAGGTATGAATTTAAATCCTTGCACGTATCGCAACGAATGAAATAGGATTTAAGTCGACCTTCAAAAGATGTCTCATATTCAATAAGTCCATTTTTGTCAGGGACCAATGACAGTAGGTAATGTTTTGTAGGCTCTGCTTTTTGTCTTTTAGCTGCCGACACAACATTACAACATTCTTCATGACGACGTCCATTGTAGGCATTTTTGAATGTACTACCACAGGTCTTGCACTCATGAAATTCACCACACGATACTTCATGTCGCTTCCTATGATAGTCTCGAAGAAAAGTCTTTCCACACTCTTTACACATATAGCTAGGAATGGCTTCTTCCATTATGAATGTTGATTTCTGCAAACAGCTGCTTACTGCGTATCACAGGGCTAGAGGTTGGTCGGTGAGACGGTCTTTCACGATGTGAACACCGTGAGAGGTAGTAGTCAACTGGTGATATTCTTGTTAAGGGTCCACTAATATACCCCTAGTCTAGACCAACAGCTCTTTACAGCGTATGACAAGGCTGTAGACTGGACAGTGAGACGGTCTTTCACGATGTGAACACTGTAACAAGTAGTAGTCAACTGATTATATACTTGCTAAGGGTTCTCTAATATACAATAGTCAAGACCAACAGCTACTTACTGTTTAGTACAAGGCTGTACAATAGTTGTTTTGACAGTCTTTCACGATGTGGTCACTGTGAATGGTGGTAGTCAACTGATGATATTCTTGATAAGGGTCCTCTAATATGCCCCTGGTTAAGGGTAACAGCTGTTCACTGCTTATGACAAGGCTAAAGACTGGTTGCTTCAACGGTCTTTCACAATGTAAACACTGTGACAGGTAGTAGTCAACTGAAAATATTCTTATGGCCTACTCAAAGGTTATCAGGTACTTACTGCATATCAAAAGGCTGTACACTCATGTGTGTTAGGCACTCTTTCTGGCTAAGGACCCCAATATTCCCTACACAAGGCTATACATGTTAGTTCTAAACACTTAGTGGTTAATTGTATATTCAATTTTTGTACAAAGCATATACGAGCACGTTTTTATGAGGTAAAACTTTACCAAATAGTCAAATGCGACACGCAAAGTATCTTGCCGCTATCTAGCGGTGACTATGAGAACTACTTGACCGACCAGCATGCTACCTAGCGCTCCATTTCAATACTCGCTAACTGAACGAACAGCATGCTATCTAGCGGTCGATATCAATACTCACTCAATTACCAGCCTGCTACCTATCGGTCAATATAACAACTCACTCAACTACCAGCATGCTACATGGCTTTTTTGGTCAGTTTTTTGTTGGCTTTTTGTTGGCTTTTGTTGGCTTTTGTTGGCTTTTGTTGGCTTTTTGTTGGCTTTTGTTGGCTTTTGTATTAGCTCTTTTATATTTGCTCTTGTTTGTTGGGGCTTATTTGGTCTTGGAAAGTATGTCAGTCCTTTTTTATGGCTGCATATTGCTTACAGCCATGATTGTAAGCAGCAGCAACAACAACAACAACAACACACAAAATTTATAAAAAAAAACAAAGTACTCGAAGGTTTATCAATGACTCTCAACTCTTACACTTACCTCTATCCCATGCCTAGTCAAAAGAAATAGTGTATTTTTCAAATTTTTCAAAAAATATTTGGAAAGTAGGCTATGTCATTAATCTAAAAATCCTAAAAAGACATATGTTAACTCCAACACCTACCTCTATACCACTCTCAGTCCACAAATAGTGTATTTTTCGAATTTTCCAAAACATATTTCCAAAATGGGTATAATTTCCAAAATTAAAATGTTTACAAAAATGTTTATTTGTCATAAATGAATGGCCTTTGCCTCCTCTACAGCCGTACCAAGTCCCAGGTCTCTAGGACAACAAAATTAATAAATTTGAAAATGGGCTTATATTTCCAAAATTAAAAAGTTTACAAAAAAGTTTGTTTGACATAAATGAATGGCCTTTACCCCCTCTACCCCCACACTAAGTCTCATGTCTCTAGGACAACAAAAATAAAATTTTCAAAATGGGCTTATATTTCCAAAATTAGGAATTCTACAAAAAAGTTTGTTTGACGTAAATCAATGGTCTTTACCCCCTCTATTCCAACACCAAGTCTCAGGTCTCTAGGTCAACACAAATAAAATTTGGAAAAAATGGTCACTATTTTGGAAACTAGGAATTCTACAAAAAAGTTTGTTTAACATAAATGAAAGGTCTCTATCCCTTCTACCTGTAAACCAAGTTCCAGGTCTGTATGACAAAAATGAAAAAGTTCAACTGGGAAAGTAGGCGATTTTTCATATAACCAAACATTCTAAAAAGTGTTCTATGGGCTTAAAAGAATGGCCTCTATGTCCTTTAATTTTTATAATAAAACTTTTTTATTTTTTACACTTTTTTGAAAAAAGTTCAATTTTGAAATTTTTATATCTTGGAAACTAGAAAGTCTACAAAAAAAATTGTTTGACATAAATGAATGGCCCTGACCCCATCTACCACCAAAATAAATTTCAAGTCTCTAGAATGAAAAATAACAGTAGTGGAGTGAGGGGGTTCTAATCGGTGTCATGGCCGTCGCGTGGACTCAATTTCAAAATTGAACTTTTTTCAAAAAAGTGTAAAAAATAAAAAAGTTTTATTATAAAAATTAAAGGACATAGAGGCCATTCTTTTAAGCCCATAGAACACTTTTTAGAATGTTTGGTTATATGAAAAATCGCCTACTTTCCCAGTTGAACTTTTTCATTTTTGTCATACAGACCTGGAACTTGGTTTACAGGTAGAAGGGATAGAGACCTTTCATTTATGTTAAACAAACTTTTTTGTAGAATTCCTAGTTTCCAAAATAGTGACCATTTTTTCCAAATTTTATTTTTGTTGACCTAGAGACCTGAGACTTGGTGTTGGAATAGAGGGGGTAAAGACCATTGATTTACGTCAAACAAACTTTTTTGTAGAATTCCTAATTTTGGAAATATAAGCCCATTTTGAAAATTTTATTTTTGTTGTCCTAGAGACATGAGACTTAGTGTGGGGGTAGAGGGGGTAAAGGCCATTCATTTATGTCAAACAAACTTTTTTGTAAACTTTTTAATTTTGGAAATATAAGCCCATTTTCAAATTTATTAATTTTGTTGTCCTAGAGACCTGGGACTTGGTACGGCTGTAGAGGAGGCAAAGGCCATTCATTTATGACAAATAAACATTTTTGTAAACATTTTAATTTTGGAAATTATACCCATTTTGGAAATATGTTTTGGAAAATTCGAAAAATACACTATTTGTGGACTGAGAGTGGTATAGAGGTAGGTGTTGGAGTTAACATATGTCTTTTTAGGATTTTTAGATTAATGACATAGCCTACTTTCCAAATATTTTTTGAAAAATTTGAAAAATACACTATTTCTTTTGACTAGGCATGGGATAGAGGTAAGTGTAAGAGTTGAGAGTCATTGATAAACCTTCGAGTACTTTGTTTTTTTTTATACATTTTGTGTGTTGTTGTTGTTGTTGTTGCTGCTTACAATCATGGCTGTAAGCAATATGCAGCCATAAAAAAGGACTGACATACTTTCCAAGACCAAATAAGCCCCAACAAACAAGAGCAAATATAAAAGAGCTAATACAAAAGCCAACAAAAGCCAACAAAAAGCCAACAAAAAGCCAACAAAAGCGAACAAAAGCCAACAAAAGCCAACAAAAAGCCAACAAAAAACTGACCAAAAAAGCCATGTAGCATGCTGGTAGATGAGTGAGTTGTTATATTGACCGATAGGTAGCAGGCTGGTAATTGAGTGAGTATTGATATCGACCGCTAGATAGCATGCTGTTCGTTCAGTTAGCGAGTATTGAAATGGAGCGCTAGGTAGCATGCTGGTCGGTCAAGTAGTTCTCATAGTCACCGCTAGATAGCGGCAAGATACTTTGCGTGTCGCATTTGACTATTTGGTAAAGTTTTACCTCATAAAAACGTGCTCGTATATGCTTTGTACAAAAATTGAATATACAATTAACCACTAAGTGTTTAGAACTAACATGTATAGCCTTGTGTAGGGAATATTGGGGTCCTTAGCCAGAAAGAGTGCCTAACACACATGAGTGTACAGCCTTTTGATATGCAGTAAGTACCTGATAACCTTTGAGTAGGCCATAAGAATATTTTCAGTTGACTACTACCTGTCACAGTGTTTACATTGTGAAAGACCGTTGAAGCAACCAGTCTTTAGCCTTGTCATAAGCAGTGAACAGCTGTTACCCTTAACCAGGGGCATATTAGAGGACCCTTATCAAGAATATCATCAGTTGACTACCACCATTCACAGTGACCACATCGTGAAAGACTGTCAAAACAACTATTGTACAGCCTTGTACTAAACAGTAAGTAGCTGTTGGTCTTGACTAATGTATATTAGAGAACCCTTAGCAAGTATATAATCAGTTGACTACTACTTGTTACAGTGTTCACATCGTGAAAGACCGTCTCACTGTCCAGTCTACAGCCTTGTCATACGCTGTAAAGAGCTGTTGGTCTAGACTAGGGGTATATTAGTGGACCCTTAACAAGAATATCACCAGTTGACTACTACCTCTCACGGTGTTCACATCGTGAAAGACCGTCTCACCGACCAACCTCTAGCCCTGTGATACGCAGTAAGCAGCTGTTTGCAGAAATCAACATTCATAATGGAAGAAGCCATTCCTAGCTATATGTGTAAAGAGTGTGGAAAGACTTTTCTTCGAGACTATCATAGGAAGCGACATGAAGTATCGTGTGGTGAATTTCATGAGTGCAAGACCTGTGGTAGTACATTCAAAAATGCCTACAATGGACGTCGTCATGAAGAATGTTGTAATGTTGTGTCGGCAGCTAAAAGACAAAAAGCAGAGCCTACAAAACATTACCTACTGTCATTGGTCCCTGACAAAAATGGACTTATTGAATATGAGACATCTTTTGAAGGTCGACTTAAATCCTATTTCATTCGTTGCGATACGTGCAAGGATTTAAATTCATACCTTAAAGAGTCCAAACAGCAAATAATACAAGCTATGCAGAAAGAACTAGCAATGCACAAGTCGATAAAAGTTAATCTTGTGGCTGAATGTAGATTCATTCATACATCTACCAATGACATTACAGATCGTGCTTTTAAAACACGAAATCAGGCCCTATTTTTGGAAACGGACTCAAGTAGTTTCTTGGAAACACAATTTACAAAGTTAACTACGGAAATGGAGGAATCTGAGCTAAAAGGCAGTAATTGGGCTTTGTTAGCAGTGGAAGGAGTACGATGATTGAAAATAAATAAGTACAATCCCTTGCGTGGAAGCACATATATTCCATTACCAGCAGCTATACAAGCAAGAAAAGCCTGCATTAATCCTGAAAACTTGAAAAATGAAAAGTGTTTTATGTATGCCATTTTAGCAAAACTGGTTAAAAAGGATGCTCATCGCATTAGTAAATACAAGGACCTGGAAAACAAGTATGATTTTTCTGTAATATCGTTTCCTACATCGCTAGCTGACATTCCCAAATTTGAAAAAGCCAACGATATATCCATTAATGTATTTGGATTGGAACAAGACAAGAAATTGTTCCCTCTGAAGGTTGTGGATCAAGAGCTGCAAGACCATCGCGACCTCCTTTTGCTAAGTTCATCATCCGGCCAGAACCACTACGTCTTTATCAAAGATTTTGATAAACTAGTAAGACATCAGATTACCCGCCATGAACATAAAATATATACGTGTAAACGGTGTTTTACACACTTTGATAATCGATATGGACAACAAGGAATGGAAAAAATGAAAGAACATAGAGCTTTGTGTGTCCAGCATGACATTGCTAGGGTTGAAATGCCTATTAAAAACCCCATTGTCAAATTCTTAAATGTTGAAAAAATGCTGAGAATACCTTACGTTATCTATGCAGATTTTGAAAGTATACTCTTACCCTATCAAACATGTCTACCTAATCCTGAGGCAAGTTATACAGTGCCATACCAGAGTCATGTTCCTATGAGCTTTGGTATATACGTTAAACCCTCACCTGCTGTGGAACACATAAAGACAAATCTTTCAAGCCAACCTGTTATTTATCGTGGGCCTGACGCTGCAGAAAAGTTTATGGACTGTTTGATCTCAATAGCTAATGAAATTGATCGCCTTTACAGCTTAAATGTTCCAAAGGCCTTAACTCAGGCTCAAGAAGCAGAGTTCCAATGTTCTGAAACCTGTTATTTGTGTCAAAAACCATTTACCCAACAGGACTGGAAAGTTCGAGACCACTGCCATATTACAGGGAAATACCGTGGAAGTGCTCACAATAACTGTAATTTGAGGTGTAAAACACGAAACCCCGTTCCTGTGTTTCTACATAATATGAGTGGCTACGACGCAAATTTCATTGTAAAGCAATTGGGGTGTACTACTGAGAGAGTGGATGTTATCGCTAACTCCAAAGAAAAGTACATTTCCTTTACCAAATATGTAGGAAATGTTAAGCTTAGATTTGTGGATACGTTTCGGTTAATGCCGAGTAGTTTGGAAAACTTAGTTTCCAACTTAACATGATACCCTGAAACAGACAAATACTTTGGAAAAGAAAATGCAATGCTCATGACTCGTAAAGGGGTATTTTGTTATGACTACATTGACTCATGGGAAAAGTTAAGTGAAACGTGTTTACCTCCAAAAGAGGCATTCTTTAACAAATTAAGTCAAGAAAATGTTAGTCAAGAAGACTATGAACAGGCCAAAAATGTCTGGAATCAGTTCAACATTAAAACTCTAGGGGAATATAGTGACCTCTACCTAAGTTCAGATGTACTCCTTCTTGCAGACAGCTTTGAAACGTTTAGAAACAAAACACTAGAAACACACCGAGTGGATGCTGCACACTTCTTTACTTCGCCTGGTTTAAGTTTCGAGGCAATGCTCCTTTACACAGGCATTGAACTGGAATTGCTACAGGATTACGATCAGATTCTTTTAATCGAGTCTGGAATACGTGGAGGCATATGCCAGGTGTCTCATCGGTATGCTGAAGCTCACAATAAATACATGGAAACCTATGATTCTGAGAAACCATCGCAGTTTATTACCTATGATGATGCCAACAACCAATACGGGTGGGCTATGTGCCACTCCCTTCCTTATGGTGGATTTCAGTGGGTTTCTCCAGATACTGTTGATCTAGAAAAACTAAAGAAAGACGATCCTGTGGGATACATTCTAGACGTTGATGTTGATTACCCATCTGACCTTCTTGATCTACACAACGATTTACCTTTCCTACCTGAGTGTACACAACCTAAGGATTCGTCTCTGAAAAAACTAATTCCTCATCTTGGAAATCGAAGGCGATATGTTGTTCACTACATGGCATTAAAACAGGCTTTAGATAATGGAATAAAATTCATAAAAATTCATCGTGTGTTAAAGTTCAAGCAAAGACCTTGGTTAAAGGCATACGTTGATTTTAATAACAACCTTCGAAAACAAGCCAAAAATGATTTTGAGAAAAATCTGTACAAATTATTCAACAATGCTATTTTTGGAAAAACAATGGAAAATATCCGTAAAAGAATAGACATACGTCTTGTGACTGACAGCAAAAAGGCAGAAAAGCTAATAGCAAAGCCTACATTTATTGACAGAACCATTTATGGTCCTAACCTAGCTGCTTTCCACATGGCTAAACGTAACATTGTATTCAATAAGCCTATATATATTGGAATGTGTATACTGGATATTTCAAAAACTCTCATGTATTCCCACCACTATGATGTCCTGCTACCCTATTATGGAATGGACAATCTTAAACTCATGTATATGGATACCGACTCGTTCATTTATTTGATTAACACCCAAGATGTATATCAAGACAAGTTGGATTTCCTAGAACACCTCGACACATCAGATTATCCTACTAATCACATATGTTACTCTACATCAAACAAGAAAACGTTGGGGAAATTTAAAGACGAGGCTTGTGGACAAATTATAAAAGCATTTGTTGGACTTAGAGCTAAAATGTACGCTTTAGACATAAATGGTAAAGAAATCAAAAAGATTAAAGGTATTAACAGAGGTGTTGTCAAAAATTGTATAAGCTTTCAAGATTATAAGGATTGTGTCATGAAAAACAATGTAAAAAGAATACCCATGAACATTATCGCTTCTAAACAACATGACATATCATCTATAAGACTAAACAAAATTGCTTTGTGTCCTGGTGATGATAAAAGAGTGATTGATGCTGATGGTATAGGTACACATGCCTATGGTCATTACTCAATCATTGACCATGCTTAAAGAGTTAAGTTATGAATATCAAAATCTTCTGCCTGCAACTAGCAAATACATAAAACAAAACAATGTAGGAAATAAAACAATAGCACTACAAAAATAAAAAAAATAAAAATAAAAAAATAGTATTCATAATCAAAAATAAATAAAATAGAAAACAAAATAAAAAAGAATATATATAAAAATGTATTGTGTGTAAATAGTGTACATGTATTTAAAATAAACATATTTTATGGCCACTGCTTGTACATTTCTAATTATTACCCGCCTCTCCCCACTCCTAATGCAAAATGCAAACATGTAAAACACAAATTGGAAAATCCATGTTTCCATAATGATAAAATAGAAAAAAACATTAAACTGAAATGTTAAAAACTGTAAATGGGAATTTGGTAAATTGACAAATGTGTAAACAACAAATTGGAAAATCCATGTTTCTATATCATGAAATTGAAAAACTTTAAACTGACATTTTAAAAACTGTAAATGGAATATTTTGAAATTGATAAATGTGTAAACAACAAAAAGCAAAAATCCATGTTTCCATATTATGAAATTGAAAAACAAAAAACTGACATTTTGAAAATACTGAAAATGGGAAATTGGAAAATTGACAAATGTGTAAACAACAAAATGCAAATTCCATGTTTCCATATTATGAAATTGAAAAACTTAAAACTGACATTAAAAAAAACTGAAAATGGGAAATTGGAAAATTGACAAATGTGTAAACAACAAAATGAAAAAAAAAATACCCGGTTGGGTAGTGATCATGTTGTACAGTAGCCTATAAGACTAGCATAAGTTTAGTTGCATGTGCCCTTATATACTTTCTGTGTTTGGATTAGCTTAAGTTAGGTTTGGTAAAGTTAGGTTTGGAAAGGTTAGGTATGTGACCTTGTAGTTTACTCTTTTCGGAAAATGTAAAATCTAAAATCAAAAAACTTAAATGTAAAATCTAAAAAAAAAAAACTAAAATACAAAAAATCAAAAATGTAAAATCTAAAAATGTAAAATGAAAAAATCAAAATCTAAAATGTTAAAATGTATAACGTTAAAACGTAAAATCTAATATCTTTAAATGAGGTTTCTGTGGGTTAGGTTAGGTTTGGTTAGGTTAGGTTATAACTAAGTTTATTATTTGTGCTCCCCCATTTGCTCTTACTTTTTTGCTCTCACATTTTTGCTCCCACTTTTTTGCTCCCACTTATTTGCTCCCACTTTTTGCTCCCACTTTGTTTTGCTCCCACTATTTGCTCCCACTTTTTGCTTCAACTTTTTTTTGCTCTCACTTTTTTGCTCCCACATTTTTGCTCCCACTTTTTGCTCTCACTTTTTTGCTGCCACTTTTTGCTCCCACTTTTTGCTCCCTCTTTTTTGCTCCCACTTTTTGCTCCCACTATTTTGCTCTTACTTTTTGCTCTCAATTTCTTTGCTCACAGTTTTTCATGTTACTTTTTGCTCCCATATTTGCCCCCACTTTGACGTTAGGTTATGTTAGGTTAGGTTAGGTTAGGTGAAGTTAGGTTAGGTTAGGTTAGGTTAGGTTAGGTGTGGTTAGGTTATAACTAAGTTTATTATTTGTCCTCTCACATTTGCTCTCACTTTTTGCTCACACTTTTTGCTCTCACTTTTTTTGTTCGCATTTTTAAGTTAGGTTAGATTAGGTAAAGTTAGGTTAGGTGAAGTTAGGTTAGGTTAGGTTAGGTGAAGTTAGGTTAGGTTAGGTTAGCATGTTATATGTGTAAGTGGTTGTGTGCAGCGACCATTTTGTGTATTTGCCCTGTGCTAAAAAATAATAAATTAAATATTAAATACATAAAAATTTATAAATTAAAAACAAATAAATAATTATTTGAAAAGCCCGCCATTAAAGAGTGTGGTAGCGCGTGGCAGCCATATTGCCCATTAGCCCCTGCCCCAGCTATGACTGACCCCTCCATAAGAATAACATAGGGCAATTGCGCGCGGCGGCCATCTTGCCCATTAGCCCCTGCCCCAGCTTCGGCCTATATATCCTACTTGCATGAATTTTCTCAATCCAAGCGAATCAAATAGTGAAATAACATGAAACGTAAACGATGCAGATGTTAAAAAAAACACTGATAGTCAGTCTGAAATTCTAGATTTTATATAATTTTAAATGCAAAAAATGCTACAAATGCTGCGTGAACTCAAAGTCCGTTTGAAAAAAAAGTGCAAACCAAGGTCAAAGGAGGTAGCTGGCTGGATGACGTCACGGTTATCGGAGCGCGCGGGGAAAGGAAGAAGCTCAAGCAGTACTATGAGGTCACACACCTTAGTGCATTCTCGGTACATTTCGTCCCGTCACCGTAACGTAACGCCAGACCCCAGCGAAGTCGACATAATCATTTAAAATGATAAAAATATATGTTATTTTAAAATATCCAGTTCAACGTTGTATTTTAAAAACTATCCGCAAATTGATCCTAAACATTGTCAGCAGCTCATCCCCAATGTGTACAGCCATACAAGATATATCCGCATGGCAGATTTGCGTATATCCGCTTTAGCTATAGCTTACTAGTGATCAGTACCGTCATCAATGTCTTGATTATACCCACCCAGGGGCTCACATCTTGAGGGACGTGGGTTGGCGACCACGGGGCCCCAGCTGAGTCCGGCATTGCTTCCACTTACTTGTGCCGGGCTCCTCTCAGTCTTCTTTCCTGTCGACCTCCTTTGGCCAACTCTTGTTCTTTTCCGACCCCGACGGAATTAGGGTATCCGAGGCCTAGGGAGTATCTTCCTTTTCCGCCTTAATTGGCCCTTGTCTCATATTTTCTGATGCCCTCCTTCTGCGAGGGGTCATCCCCCTTTTTCTTTTCCTGTTATCTCCTGCTTTCTGTTCAAGGCCCTCAAGGAGGCAGAGTGTATGTAGCCCCACCACTTCTGGTGCACCCTAGATATTGCTACACCCTCAGGGGCTCACAGCTGGTGAGTTTGGGAGTTGGCGACCCAGAGGGATTCTTGAGCTGGGTCCGGTTTCCTCCCTTTTATCCATTACCTCTGGGGCGGACCCTCTCCTCTTTCACTTTCCTATCGGCCTTTCATGGCTCTCCTTCCTTCCAAGTCTCTCAATCTACATTCTTCGAGGATTGAGGGCATTTATTTTCCTCCTGTCCTGTATTTGCCTTATTCTCCTAATGTTTTCTATTTCTTCTTCTAGTGTATAACTTAGTTATAGTTTACATTTCATTATCATCTTCGCTATCACCCAAACCATTAGGGGCCGATAACCTCGATGTTAAGCCCCTTAAAACAACAATTATCATCATCATCATCTTGTTTATACCAATTCTTAATCCTGGAACCGCACCCTTCAGCGGTATTTAGGGACATTAATCGTACACCGAAGCTCAGAGTTCTCCACAAATAAAGCAAATTTAGATGTTACTAGCAGGTACCCGCGGCTTCGCCCACGATCAAGACAATGGCGACGATGCATTATTGCTGATAATTGGTCTATTCTATTACAGCAATCGCGGCTATAGGTGGGTCCACTCTAATTCTGAATATTCTGATACATACAGTATATTGATATGAGCAGCAAAGTGGGAATTTTATAGAGTTGTGAAAGTCTGCAGGGATCGATGTTACATTATGTTAACACATTTTAAAATTACGTTTTTGGTTTTGCCATCTTCTGGTGAGACATAACGATTTTGTTGTCCGGATGCTCGTGAGCACGCCACATACAGTTGCCCATGGGAAAAAATTGTTTTGTCTAAATGTACACGTGCTACTGTTAAGTGTGTGTCATTGCGCTTTGTTAAAGAAATTGCGAATATTGTTTGAAGAGGGAACTGCACTCTTGCACACTGGAATGGCAAATCTATCGGAATATGGGGAATTAAACGTATTCTTACTTAAGCTAGTCTGGATGTAATTTGGCCATACTTATTGGTGATTTGAACGTCAACATATCGCTATTATTAGACCTATAGTTAAATATCTCTCTCCTTGGCCGCTGATGTACATTATGCAGTCTCTTCCAGTGTTACATCCCAGGGATTGAAATTCTCCAACCACCCTTTTGCCTCACATGCCTCTCTAAGTAATTAAAATTCCTGATTGTTGTTGTCTGAGTCTTCAGATTTTTAACTGGTTTGATGCAGCCCTCCATGTCTCCCTCTTCTGAGCTAATCGTTTCATCTCTACATAACTACCACACCCTACATCCGAGGCATCTGTTGAACCCTGGTTTACCCCTACAGTTCTAGTCCGCGACCCTCCCATCCAAAACTAAGCCAGCTATTCCTGGGTGTCTTAATATGTGTCCTACCCTCCTAACTCTTCTCTTCATTAGCAGTCACCAGAAACATCTCTCCTCTCCCACTCGTCATAATACCTCTTCATTTGTTACCCTATCTACCCATCTGATCGTCATTCTCCTGTATCACCACATTTCAAAAGCTTCAATTCTCCTCTTTTCTGCTGCACCATTAGTCCATTAGTCCAACTCAGCAACATTTCTAGGTTTAAGCCGTGCCTTGTGCGGGGATGCAATGACCGTGAAAGATAAATACCAACTTTATTGAAATAAGTTTGACCAATTCCTCAGTAAGAGTAATTAAGAAAAAATAATAATTAACGTGACAGCCGGTAGAATACGACACATTCGACTGTGAATATGGGTTGCTGATCATGGTAAAAAAACGAAAAAGAGCAGATCAAAATTGGAAAAAAAAACTATTCAGTTAACAAGAAACAAATTTATAAAGAAAATGAAAGCATACCGTGCAAAATAGAATGTATCTTAACATTGTAAATTCGAGTAAACTTCTGAAAGCTTGCTTTCAACAACCAGCCGATAGAGTATAAAATCAGACTCAAAATCACGATCGTATCCGACCCCAAAAGCCACCTCTATATATAAAATATATCTCATTTTACGCGTATCTATGCGAGGAGCAATGTTCGTGGTTAGAATTGGGAACCGAACCCGCGTTTTAAAGCCACAAAACGAACGGTTTTCGAGATATTGCCAGAAAACTATCCCCGGTCTGCGAAATTTCAGTGGTTGCCATAGTAACGTTGATCTGTTTCTCAGAGGGAACACAGTTATTAGGGAATATCTCCGAAACGGTTCATTTTAGGAACTTAGAAATTGTGTTTCGGGGTCCCTGCAGGACCTCCGAGTATTGTTTCTCGTATCTGGCGGCTTAAAATGAGCTAAATTCGAACTTTGTACCGACTGTCCTTGCTCAGTGCCAAAGGTCCGAAAAAAGTCACTTATAAATTGAACTTTCAAAAACCGTTTCTTTGTGGGCCTCTACATACTCGGATCAACCAGCAAAATTTCAGCTTTACAGGTCTAGTGGTTTGAGCCCGGCGTCGGTGAGTCAATTTTGGATGGTCAATGCCAAAGGGCCGAAAAAAAGTCACTTACAAATTGAATTTTCAAAAACCGTTTCTTAGTGAGCCTCTACATACTCGCTGCAACCAACATGAAAATTTCAGCTTTCTAGGTCTAGTGGTTTGAGCCCTGCGGTGATGAGTCAATTTTGGATTATATATAATAGATGAGACTTTCCAAGTCGATTTGCTCGTAGAAATATGGAATATAGCTCATTCTGCGCGTATCAATTCGAGAAGCAATGTTCGTAGTTTCCACTTCTATGAAGTGGGAATCGAACCCCATGTTTTAAGGCCCTAAAACGAACGGTTTTCGAGATATTGCCAGAAAACTATCCCCGGTCTGTGAAATTTCAGTGGTTGCCATAGTAACATTGATCTGTTTCTCAGGGGGAACACAGTTATTTGGGAATATCTCCGAAACCGTTCATTTTAGGAACTTAAAAATTGTGTTTCGGGGTCCCTACAGGATCTCCGAGTATTGTTTCTCGTATCTGGCGGCATAAAATGAGCTAAATCCGAACTTTGTACCGACTGTCCTTGCTCAGTGCCAAAGGGCCGAAAAAATTCACTTACAAATTGAACTTTCAAAAACCGTTTCTTAGTGGGCCTCGACATACTCGGATCAACCAACATGCAAAATTTAAACTTTCTAGGTCTAGTGGTTTGAGCCCTGCGGTGATGAGTCAATTTTGAATTATATATAATAGATGAGACTTTCCAAGTCGATTTGCTCGTAGAAATATGGAATATAGCTCATTCTGCGCGTATCAATGCGAGAAGCAATGTTCGTAGTTTCCACTTCTATGAAGTGGGAACCGAACCCCACGTTTTAAGGCCCCAAAACGAACGGTTTTCGAGATATTGCCAGAAAACTATCCCCGGTCTGTGAAATTTCAGCGGTTGCCATAGTAACGTTGATCTGTTTCTCAGAGGGAACACAGTTATTTGGGAATATCTCCGAAACCGATCATTTTAGAAACTTAAAAATTGTGTTTCGGGATCCCTACAGGACCTCCGAGTATTGTTTCTCGTATCTGGCGGCTTAAAATGAGCTAAATCCGAACTTTGCACCGACTGCCCTTGCTCAGTGCCAAAGGGCCAAAAAAGTCACTTATAAATCGAACATTCAAAAACCGTTTCTTAGTGGGCCTCTACACACTCGGATCAACCAACATGCAAAATTTCAGCTTTCTAGGTCTAGTGGTTTGAGCCCTGCGGTGATGAGTCAATTTTGGATTATATATGATAGATGAGACTTTCCAAGTCGATTTGCTCGTAGAAATATGGAATATAGCTCATTCTGCGCGTATCAATTCGAGAAGCAATGTTCGTAGTTTCCACTTCTATGAAGTGGGAACCGAACCCCACGTTTTAAGGCCCTAAAACGAACGGTTTTCGAGATATTGCCAGAAAACTATCCCCGGTCTGTGAAATTTCTGCGGTTGCCATAGTAACGTTGATCTGTTTCTCAGAGGGAACACAGTTATTTGGGAATATCTCCGAAACCGATCATTTTAGAAACTTAAAAATTGTGTTTCGGGGTCCCTACAGGACCTCCGAGTATTGTTTCTCGTATCTGGCGGCTTAAAATGAGCTAAATCCGAACTTTGCACCGACTGTCCTTGCTCAGTGCCAAAGGGCCGAGAAAAGTCACTTACAAATTGAACTTTCAAGAACCGTTTCTTAGTGGGCCTCTACATACTCGGATCGACCAACATGCAAAATTTCAGCTTTCTAGGTCTAGTGGTTTGAGCCCTGCAGTGATGAGTCAAGTTTGTAGTATATATAATAGATTAACAATACTCGTCAACTGAATTGTTCTCAATGCGTGAAAAACCTCTTTGAAAGTTAGAAAATCACTTTGATAGTTGAAAATAGAAGAGATTACGTTCAATCAGGATAAGTATCTCAAACCTGCATGGTAGTCGTAGGATTTGTTCACCGTTTCCTCGATGATCCATTCTTACTCAGTGCCTCGTGCCAAAGTTGGAAATTTGTAGCCATTCTTTTTTCAGTGTTACCTACACAAATTGTCTGTAGCTGCTTTTTAGTCGGTCAACACGATTGTTCCCAATGGATTGGGCGGGGTACAAGTTATAAATATAAAAGGAAAAAAACTGCATGTATTACTAAGTTGCCCATTTAAATGTGATAACTGATCCGCCAATTGTATCTAAGTTCATACGAGAGGCTCCTTCAATAGCAGAATGTAAAATAAATCTTATTACTTGAAATTAGAAACGTTAATACAGTTTTGTCTCTATATATTATGTTACTTCTCTTCCCGTACTTTAAAACTTGGAAAAACATGTAATTCTCTTCTCTTTTACCAAATAAAATGCCTATGCACTGAACCAACACGAGCCACGGCTCGAGTGTCTATTTTTAAGTAAGTCATAAAAAAACTAACTAGCTCTTATAGTAATATTGATTAGTTCAATAAAAATTACATAAAAATACTTTAATTTGCCGCTATATATACTAAGCTGGATGAAACCGGCCCTAAGACGTGAAAATGTGACCGCATTCGAAATTTGAACTTTACGGCTACATTGGTACATTCTCTTTGTGTCGTCTTGAATATCAAAGACAATTTCATCGTCATTGTCAATAAAAGCACTTTCCTACCAGAAAGTTCAATATTCCCCGTGGTTGGCCGTGGCCGCATTGGTCTAAGGGGCTAGACGCTCCTGCCCGAACAGCAGAATAATCGGGTTTGAATCCCGTCTGCTGCCACATCGCCAAATGTTATTCAGAATAGATATGACCGTTCCAATGTTCCAATGTCAATGTATTAAAAGAACCCAGTTGACATAACCCTCGTAATTCCTTATTTTCTAAATTAACATCCACGAAACTGTGAACCCCTAGGAGAGTAAAACATTGCTTATAAGTAATAACCTCTGATTTAGCAAAACGTTCCTGCTCAAAATTTACTCTAAGTCTAATAAAATCCGCTCTTCTGTATTCACATTCTCTTTTTGTCGTACATGAATGTTTTCATACGATCACGTTAGTCTATCTCATGAATTGGAAGTGATGAAAGGTTTGAGAGAGACTGTAGGAGAGAGATCGAGAGATGCATGAAATCTGAAATTAGAAGGCGATGAAAGGTTACAAAGAACCGCCTCATTTTTCGTTGAAGATTGGAGTATGAATATTTTAAGCGCCACACAGTGTGTTCTTTGCACCAAAGATGTGAGGGGAAACTAGGTCTTTCCCCCTTACTGCCAAACACTCACATATACCATCTTCACACTTCTAGAGATGCACCTTAGCGGGGACATTCATTTATCTATTATTTATTTTATGTTACAAGAGAAGAATTCTTGAAATATCGCAGCAGCTACACCCAATTTGTGTTTCTTATGTCTTATAATAGATAGAAGAGCAAGAGAAAATGTAGAAATTGGTCAGTATCAGTTTGAGAATGTAAAGTGCTTCAGTTTCCTTGGTACTATACTGAATTGTGAGAAGTCAGTATCAGAGGAGATTCATAAACGGATCATGAATGGAAACAGGGCTTACTATGCTTTACACTAAGCTCTTGAAATGAAAACTTCTAACTAGGAACTTGAAAGTTAAACTCTACAAGACCCTTATTAGACCAGTGGAGGGTGACCTATGGATCTGAGACGTGGACAATGTCAACAAATGATGAGAATGATCTTTAAATTTTTGAACGGAAAGTTTTAAGAAAGATATATGGTCCGGTAAAAGAGGATGAAGGGTGGCGAATCAGGATAAACAAAGAAATTGAAAGGATAATCAAAGAAGGCAAACACATTTGCCATTAAAAACAAATGTTCTTAAATATCCGTATTTATGTTAGAATTAAACGTTTAAAATTATAATCCAAATCAATACATAAACAAATATATAGTTTATATATTGGGACATGTTTCGCCATTCAATGAGGTCATCTTCAGCTTAAAAAGGAAACCAATTAAGAATGGAAAACTAAAATAGCATATATGACTTAAATTTTGTAATAAATAAAATATAGTAATACATGGATAGGCTATCCTTACAAATGCAGTATTAATTAAATAAATATAAGATTGGTCTTTTCACAATAATTTAAAAAAAGGTAGTTAGAAAATAAGAACTATTAACGGTGAATGTAAAATGTTTTTAAAGCTTAACATTTTATTACTATATTTTATTTATTACAATTATTATCTGGCCTGTTTGCCATCTCTTGATGAATACAGTACATTTGCATTTGTCAGTTGGCACAGGCTAGAGTAAAAGGTGGCTTTTCACCGATGTCTCAGTCTCACTCATGGCTGTGATTATATGGAAGCTACTGAGGTATGGGTGGTGCTTAGTAATGGCATTCGGGGCACAGTCAGTGCCTGTGAATGCTGTGAAAGGTTTTACTCATAGGGTTAGGACTACTGTTCTGACTCAGTGAGGAAAGCAATGGCAAACTAACTCACTCCTCTTCTTGCCTAGAACGCCTCAAAATAGCGCTGCCTTGGGTTTTTGTGGGTATCTACTCACATAACGTAACGGCGGTACTATTTCAGGATCCAACCAGCCTTCGGGCTGACTACCTAACAGACAGACAATTATTATCATTAATTTTTCATTTCTAATTTAGATTTAAGCCATATATGCTATTTTAGTTTTCCATTCCTAATTGATTTTCTTTTGAAGCTGAAGATGACCTCATTGAAGGTCGAAACATGTCCCAATATATAAAATATTTTTTTAATGTATTGATTTGGCGTATAATTTTAGACGTTTCAAGATAATCAAAGGTGAAGATATAGGACACGTTGCCCCAGTTGTCTTCGTAGCGTAAGCGGTTGCGTTGCCGACTCAGAGTTTATTATGCAGAACTGGAAGGAGTTAGAATCTCACTTCGGATTTGCTTTACATTCCGTATTCTTCTTTCTTGTTATTGAAACTTAGGAAGATGTATGATCTTTAAAAAATTCATTGTCATAAACATAGTTTATATTCATATGGATGAAAGTTCGCGTGAAACTCAGAAACAAACCACCATTGCGAGATATTCGAGGCAGAGTTCAGCTGTTTACTTTAACGATGCTTTAGAGAGTCGTGTGGTCAGATTTGTCTATTTAACGAAATTCTTTGTTAGTGGTAAGTTAACGAGCGATTCTGTTTGATGAAATGCTAGTGGGAAGTTAAATAACCTTTAATTATTAATTAAGAGATAATTGACGGTGGTGAAAACGGCCTCGAATAGTGGACTTAAGTTACTTCACTAATGAGAATATTTGGAAATTCAAATAAGTAGGAATTTCGAATAATTCTATATAGTACCTGAAGCTAGCGACTGTGCGAATTTTAAAATTAAGTTGTTATTTCTTGTGTCGTAATCATGCGATCGAAGTGAAAGTTTGAATAATAAACCTACGCAATAATTTTCCTTTAATGGTACTGCCCCCGTATATTGAATTATGGAAAGACCACGGTGGCTATTTTGAAATTTTGCAGAGAATTATGGCTGTCATAGTTATGACGTGTGTTGGTCATGACGTCAGCATTGATGACGCAGCTGTTATGTGAACAGGCCACTTGAGCGGAGATTCTCAATGACGTCAACATTTTATTCGAGAATGTTCCGAGATTAACGACGCAGTCGCAGGAAAAGTGGAATTATGTCGAGGAAGAGATGATGCTATTGGAGGGGAGACTCGAACCAATGGACGAGAGTTGAAGAAGACGGAGATTGCGGAAACTATGGTATTTGCGATACTTTTGGATTGCAGAATTGTGGAAACCCATGTGCAATAGAAGCATTGTTTTGGAATTTTTATGAAATTTATTTTCAGTCTTGGAATTTTGAAAATCCGTCATGTATTAAGGAAGTTGGAACATATAGCGATGACGCAGTAACCCGCTATGGAAGGGATGGCTACGCCCCTTCTGGAGTTTATAAAAGACCCTGCGCAGAAGAGAACGGTCTCAGATTTCTCATATTAGCTCACATATCTCACATCTCATAGTCTCAGATTGTTTAGAGCCCATAGTGCTCATAATTCATATCTTCACATTGTCAAGGCTGGAAGTTAATATCAAGTTGTGATTGTGAACTCTTATAAAGTCGTTTTATAACGAGTGGTGAAACCACTACGGTGAAGTGTATTAAAGCAGTGCAGGCTTACAGCGAATCTAGGTGAAGTTGAAATGAACATTGTAAGGCTTATACAAGGTTAGCCATGAACTATTAGCGATTGCTTATAACATTATTACATTCTACAGTGCTACATTAAGGAGTCCAGAAAGTTTGAACAGTTTCGTGAAATTACTTTGGAAGATATAAGCACTTTTTGGAGATTGACAAAAGTGATTTTCTCGCCACTTGAGAAACACGTTCTATAGTCCGATTCTACGATACGGCACATTGCTAGTGCAGCAGCAGCGAGACTTGACTTGGAATTGTAACACAACGCTGCAGTATTATGGAACAGTTTAATATGGCAACTGATTCTTATATGATTATTACTGAAGGAAGAATGGAGGGCTAAAGGACTTAATGCGAATGGGATATACATCATTGGAGGAAGGCTGCAACATGGAACTTCGCTGATTGCTATTCCATACCAGCGGACATGTGGTCATTACCATCTATACCCATGTTCCGTAAATTCAACGCTGATCACTATCTAGCAGCAATGGAGATAATTCATTCACTTTGAACATGAATATTTCTATGGAATATAATACTACAACTTTACGGCGATTTTCGACGGGAACTTCAGAGATTTTTTCAAGAGAGGTCAGGGTAGTCCCGACTCACAAAGAAGAATTTGCCGGAAGGAAGGATGTCTTTCGTCTTCACGGAGGAGCGGTTCGATTCCTGTTTGGAGGTAGCAGTTCGATTCTTCGAAGGTGCTGTTTCCTGGTTGGAGATTGGAGCTCAGCTGTAGGATGGAGATCTGGATCATCAGCAGTCTTCTCTGGAGAATTTTTCTCTGGATCTTCAGACGTCTGACAAGGTAGTCGTGAACGTTTATTATTATAGTAGAGTTTTATAGCGATATTTGAGCAACATTTTTCCTATATTTTGTCCTCATGTGTGTTTTACCCTATATTCTTGTTGAGATTCCTATTCTCAGTATTTTGTTGAGATATGCCATTTTTCGACGATTTCTTAAGACATGGTGATGTCAAGGCATAGTTAACGATTTTGGATCAGTTGAGACTGACATTTCGAATTTTCAGCATTTTGCTTATTTTTAGTAGTCACGAGCTGACTCTGTAAATTAATGATTTTCATGACAGAATTAAATTCAGACCTTATGTCAAGTTAATAAAGTAATTCTACCCCAGTTTAATTACCTTTGAACAATTTCTGTCATCATCAAGAAAGAAGAACATATAAATGATTTTAGAGCGTTAAAATCTTGCATTGACGACGATCTTTGAAATACTAGTCGTTATTTGGAAATGATTGCAACACTGACATGCATAGTCAGTAATGAACGAACATTGAATCAAAGACAGTTTTGTGAATAATGAACATTGATAATGAATTTTGAATGCATTATAATTAAGAAACGTTGTTAGGAGATTTTTCTCTGTTAGAGATTTAAATAAATGATTGCATTCCCCAATCTAAGTGAATTCTAATCGACTTTTTGACATTTTTAGTCGCATTTCGTTTGATGTAGTATTTTGACTACAGTTCTTTGAAGAAGTTACTATTAAAAATTTGATAGATCAGACAGGCGTAGACAAGCGTATTGAGTATTAAATTTTGTTTGTGATTGGCAAATTTTTGTTTCATTTCGATTCATGAATGAAATCCACGAAGGTTTAAGATAACAGTTTTGAAACAATAATTGATGATAATAATTTTTGGAGTGGAACCATATAATGTATAATCGCTAGTACAGCGGACATGTTGAAATTCGCTGAGATTTATAATGCCCTTGAGTTAATGAAGGAGGTTCCCACAGTAATTGGTGATGTTAGGAATTTATTAGTGGAAGAGTTTTGTGAATTCTGTGGAAGATTATTATACCATATAGTGTGTTATATGATGATTTTGGGCCTATTTGAATGCAGTTTTGTGCATTATTTTGTAAGCGAGGTATTTTCCGCTAGAGTGTATTGTTCCTTTGAAGATTAGTCAAGTGAATTAACTGTTAAAATTTCACAAGAGTTTGAAAGAGTTTAAGATGAGATTTAGAATGAAGATTACCGTCACAAATGATAGAAATTATTATTAAAAATTTATTAAACCCAAATATGACATAAAATGTATAACTAACCTTAACTGGTCGTTTATATGGACACGATTAAGAAAATATCGACCGGATTTGTATGTGGTTCAATGTATTTCTCAAATTGTTAATTTAAACAATTTAACTGTAAATATTATAAATAATAATGTAAATTTCTTTAATGGGATATGGAAAAGAAGATAATGCTAAAGGCATATTTAAATATTTTCAATTGTCTTCGACAATATTCTTAACTATTCTTAATTGTTGTAAATAATTTATTTTGAGATTTGTTATAAACATTTCAGAGTCTGTGGTATACTCTGATTATTAGACATGTGGATAACGAGTTAACAAGTTCAGGGATTGTAAGTTTAAGCCAGCGCTATATGAGTACAGCACTTGTAAGATTTACGTAACACTTTTTGTGTGTTGTCTGGCAGTTGTTTAAAGTTAGGAAGAGAGAGCCAGATTCTTACGTAACAGAGCTAGACATGTGCATCCATTTGACGAGGTGATTGTCATGTTGTGCGTGGACTGCAGATGGTCCGATAACAGGTTTTGAGCAGGCAAGGTCGTCTACTTTGTGTCCTTGCACCTATAAATACTGTCTTGTTTATTAAAGGAAACACATGCTCTGCATATGTCATGTCCTGAATCCCTTTATCCCAGTCCATATGAGTGTCTAATATTTCGTTATTTTAAGCTCGAGGGAGCTGAATTATATTGTGATGAATTACAAGTCCTATAGGAGGACAGTGTCAGGTTGACTTAGGCTACTGATAGCCTCATTGATTTTGTTGTGTGCTAAATTTTCATACCCTTTATTTGCAATAAATCTTGTGTACAGTTCAAAGTTCTTTCCTGCGTTCTGGTTCATCTTTGAAATGTCATGATAGAGATTATTGTGGGATTATACTTTGTAATCCTGTTGTCAACCCAATCCCCGAGATATTTATAAGAGGTAAGTGCAGGTAAGTGTATACCCCCGTCGTTTTTGGTGTATTCCACAATAATTTCTCGTTAACTTCTGTGCTCATACTTCGGTAGTATCTGTCAGTGCCATTTTCTTGGTGTGGCTGAGCCGGTGCAGTGGAGTAGTGGCAATCCGATTGAGGGGGCGGATATCTGACAGCCTACTATCCGGGTAAACGGGGACAGAAGGATTGGCTACCCTATTACGTGGGGCTTGTTCAACAGAATTGTGTCACTAAGTTGAATGCCAGTAGGATTGGTACAACTAATACGCGAGGTCCGATTCAGTAGGATTGGTAACCTTAAACGTATGGGGCATGATTCAATAAAAATTGGATTACCAAGTTGAACGCCAGAAGTATTGGCAAACCTAAAACGTGTGGATCGATAGACTCAAATAAAGAGGTTGATTCTTTGTTAGATGTCTTAGCCAATTGTAGCATTTAAGAGTGTGATTATATAGGAAGTAAATGTTGTTTTGTAGTAGAAGAATTACACTCAAAAAGATCAGATCTTATACAACTTGAGGAAGGTTAAATGGGCTGGATACTTAGAAAAATCGCCTATGATCTGTAATCTTATTTTATTTGACCGGCTTATGATATTTTAGTCATATTAAAGATAAATTTAAATTATTTTGATTGTAAATGTAAAATTATTGGTGTTAGGATATTCTAAAAATGGACCGGGGAAATTTGAACACGTGCTCGAGTTTATTGCAACATGAAGTCTCTTCGAAGGTTAATTATAAGATAGTAATAAGTTAGTATTAAGACAGAAAATTGATCAAAGTCATATATAGTGAAAAGTGTTGCTCAGATGTTGTTGTTTTACTCTTTTGATGTATGTCCCTACAGCAGTTTATATATATATTGAATAATTTTGTAATGGCAGATGAGAGTTTAAGGAGGATGCTAGAAGAGATGTCTGCTAATTTAAAGGCTAGCATGAATGAGAGTATGAAGGAGAATTTGAAAGCTCTCCAAACCAGTTCTGCTCAGTTAGAAGATAATATGTCGCGATTACAGATTAATACCCAAGGGATAGAAAATGCTGTAACTGATATGCGCACAGATGTGTCCAATGTCCAGAAAGATTTGTCTAGTGTCCATAAGGATGTGTCCAATGTCCAAATAGATGTGTCTAATATCCATAAATATGTTACCGATGTTAAAATAGATGTATCGAATGTGCACAGAGATCTTACCATGTTGAATTTAGATGTAGCCAATGTCCGTAGTGATATATCTTGTGCTAGGGCTGAGGTAGTTGTTGTCAAAAATGATGTTGCGGCTGTCCAAGATAAAGTTGAGGAAATTCAAAAAGAGATCCAAAATGTTAGGAATGATGTATCTAATGTTCAGGTTGATGTTAACAACATTCATTCAGACATAAATGAAATGCAAAGGGACATTAATAAAATTCAGGTTGAAGTCAACACAGTTTTCATTGACATTGCTAAGGTCCAAACTGATGTGAATAAAGTCAGGGAAGAGATAGAAAGCTCAAAAATCATGTGTACACGCAATATAAGTGCATTAACAACTAGATTAGTTGATGAATCAGTTAGAACGACAGCGTCCTTAGAAAGTTTAAAATTCGATGTCGAGGTTATGAGAACACAGGTATTAGACCACAATAGGTTATTGAAAGAAGATATCGAGGTAGACATAGCAGAAATGTTAACCGCAAACGTAGCTGTCTGGAAAGACGAATGGAATAAGTCAAGTGGGGAACACGTAATCCAAATTCAGGAGCGTATCGAAAAGAAACTTGCCAGTACTCAAATAGAGATTAATCATGAAGTAGTACAGATCAGGAAAGACTTAAACGTAAGGATGGATTCGCTATCCGAGAAACAAATCGAAGATAGAACACAGTTAGATCAGGAAATGCAAACATTCAAATCTACATTAGAGGGTCAGATGAATAAAATTGTCTCTGATGTAAATGAAACAGCGAGTAAACTGCAAAACTTGAAGTTAGGAGACGCAAGTTTAATGGAGACATATAAGGAGGAATTAATCAAGAAAGTATTAACGGAGATTACTGATAAGGATGCAGAAGGCATGACTTATGAAACAAATAGGAATTGTACTAGAAGAGTTAACCTAGCTCCAGAAGAAAGAGACGCGACTCTTGAAGAACGCATATCTAGATTCAGGGAAGAGGATGATGAAAGAAATATGGAACCTGAGTGGAACTATAGAGACAGTGGTAAAAACTACCCGGAGGCTTATCCGAGGAACGTAACAGTCATCAGGAATTTCGAAGATAAACCACCAAAATTCAGTAATACTGATAGTTTGACGCCCATAGAATATGTCAGGAACCTCAAAGATTATTTCATCGAAGCTCACATTCCTAGAGAGAGAGAAATGAAGATAGTAGAGAGATTCTTGATTGGAGGACCGCTTGAATGTTTTAGAGCATTCAGATATACACTTAGCAACTTTGACGAGTTTGCAGAGGCATTAATCAAGAGATTTTGGTCGATTGAAGCCCAGAATTCATTGAGAGCGGAGGTATATTCGAGAAAGTACTCAGGAACACTTCCAACGCGTTACGCGGACTTCTTTACGAGTCAACTGTCCCGCCTAAGATTTTTGCAACCCCCATTATCAACGGAGCAACTTATTGATGCGATTTCTCGTATGCTACCAGTGGAGGTGAGGAGGCTCATAATCTCGTCAAACATAAAAGATTTAACCAGCATGGATGAACTGCTGAGGAGATTAGATTACACAAGTCCAATGCCCAACGTAGTACAGAAAAGTCAGAGGCATGAATTTAAAGAGATAAATACTGTGTACATGGATCAAGTCCAACAGACTGATAAGCCAGAGGAGGAGAAAACTAACAATGTAGGCCCTCATAGAAATAATCAGTTCAGAAACGATAGATCACAAGGTTATCGTCCATATCAGAATAGAAGAGGATGGAACAATAATAGAGGCAATTATAACAATGGAAGAGGCCGGTATTACAACAATGGTTATAACAGAAATTATAACAGAAATAATCAAAATCAAAACAGAAATCAAAATACTCAAGGTCAGGTGATGACGCCCGAGCAATATCAAGAAAGAGAAAAGGAAAGCCAGCAATACTTAAAAGAACTGCGGGAAAAAGAAGCAGAGAATCAAAAGAAAAGGCAGGATATTGTAATTGATCCTGGACCTTCTACGAGCCAGCAGAATTTTGAGGTCGGGAATATAAAAAAAAAAACGCCGATTTCTCAACGTCAGTAAGAACCTGGAAATACATTGCCACACCACACCTGATTACGATAAATGAGATATATGAAGTGACTGATGAAGACTTACTAGAAGAAAGAGGCATTGTTAGAGAGGAAAAACCATGTGCCTTACCAATTATTCCAGTATTGATAGATGGTCAACAGTATAAAGCTCTGATGGACACTGGTGCTATTATTTCCATCATTTCAGAGGATTGTTATCAAAGTCTGAGAGGAAAGAACATGACAGTTCTACCTGTTTCCACAATTAAAGTAAGAGGGATATTTCAAGATAAAGCAGTGAAGTGCAAGATTCAAGTGCTATTGAACTTGGAGATCAACGGAAGGAACTATGAACAGATCTTCATTGTTGTAAGCAAGATCAACTTTGATGTCGTGCTTGGAATCGATTTCATATCGAAGGTCGGAGCTGTGATCGACATGAAGAATCGAAGTATTAGCTTAAATGATGGGTACATAATCACAGAAGAGATAGAAGAACAGGACGTGAAAAACAGTCTGGAAATAGACCTTAGGGAAGAAATTTTGAATACCATAATTAATGAAGCAGAGAATTTAGCAGAAATACCCAGTAGAAAAACTGAAGGATTTGAAGGAATTCAGGGGAAATTTGAGGATCTGATTAAAGAATTTGAGGATATTTTTGATGAAAAGCCTGGATTGATTAAGGATTACAAGTACAAGATAAGGCTAACAGATGAAACCCCTTACCAGAAGAGAATATACCCCATTCCTGAGAAATACTATCAAGAAGTACGAGGATTAATCAGAAAAATGGAGGTAGACGGGATTATTAAAAAACAGGCGTCGTCTTATATAAACCCCATCACAGTTGTAAAGAAGAGTAATGATCAGACGTCATGGGTCTTTGTCAGAATGCATTTTGGTATGGTTAACAGTGGACCAGCACTTATTAGAGCACTTGACAGTAAGCTCACTGAGGAAGTGAAAGAAAATGTAATTTGCTACATTGACGATTTAATCGTATCTTCACCTAGCGCCGAAGAACACTTAGTGCACCTGAGAAAGTTGTTCGAGAATTTAAGGGAGGCCAACATAAAGGTGAATTATGGAAAATGTCAGTTCCTCAAGAAGGAGATAAATTATTTGGGGCACACCATAGATAAAGATGGATATCATCCCAACATGAAAAAAGTAGAAGCAATTACGAGATTTCCAAAGCCAACCAAGGTAAAGCAAGTTAGAGAATTTGTAGGCGCATGCCAGTTTATTAGCAGCCACTGCCCAGGATATTCAGAGATTATGGCTCCTCTGTATGATCTACTTAAGAAAAATAACAGATGGAAATGGAGTACAGCTGCAGACGAAGCTTTCGAGAAGGCAAAGGAGATGCTCAGGAATAATGTAAAACTGGAGTACCCAGATTTTGAAAAAGTATTTTATATCGAGTCTGATGCATCAAGAGTAGGCATTAGTGCAGTCTTATACCAGAAAGACGAGGCAGGCAACAAGCACTACATTGCATTCACGAGTCGGAAGTTGAAGAAACACGAGGAAAACTACTTCACGACAGAGCTTGAAGCGTTAGCGTTTGTGACAGCTTTGCAAGCCTGGAAGAAAATCCTGCTTGGTCATAAAGTAATGATTATTACTGACCATAAAGCTCTACAGTTTATGTTGCAAACTGATATGTCAAGTGACAGATTGACACGTTGGGCTTTGTTCACCCAACAATTTAACGCTACTATTGTCCACCAGCCTGGGAAAGATAACTTACTGGCTGATGCTTTATCTCGTAACCCCATTAAGAATGTGCAGATACACCATGTACAATTGGAGCAAGAAGATCAAGAAACCGTTAGGAGATTAGCCCGAATCGGTGTGTCACAGAAGAGACACGCTCCAATAAGGAAAATGTACAGGTACCTCAAAGGTTACATGGACAATACGGATGTTGATTATGCAGCTACAAGGAGAAATTCACGACACTTTGTCTTGAGTGGAGACATCGTATGCAAGTATGTTGACTCTGCGCATACACAACTTCGAATAGTCGTGCCACCTAAACTTGTTGTTAATTTAGTGTGGGTAGCTCATCATGCAACTGGACATGCTGGTTTAGATAAGACTCTTAACACACTCAAGGAGAGATTTGTATGGACTAACATGCGTTCCAGCATTGCCAAGGTCATTAGATCATGTGACAAATGTCAACGAGCAAAGTATGCTTCAGCATTATTAAAGGGAAAACCGAAGGCGATGATTCCTTCGAAGCCAAACGAACTTATGGCGACAGACATATTTGGTCCCTGTCCGAAAGGATATCAAGGTAACCAGTACTTGTTGGTGACCGTGGATGTTTTTTCAAAATTTGTTACAATGAGTCCCATGCAGAAAGCGAACACCAGGAATGTAGTAAGCAAATTGGAAAATGCTGTTTTTCCTAAAGCTGGGAAACCCAAATACTTATTATCAGACCATGGAACACAGTTTACGTCAGTAGAATTTGCAGCGGACATGGAAAGGCTTGGCATTAAGCACTTGTTTTCAAGCGTGCGATACCCAGAATCAAATTCCTCTGAGAGATATATGGCTGAATTTTCGAAATTCTGTCGAATTTTCTGTCCTAATGATCATTCTGGTTGGGTGAGATTTGTACCCCTTATAGAGGAATGTTTGAACTCTACAGTGCAGGAGAGCACAGGAGAAGTGCCGATGCGATTGCATCTAGGAAGAAACCCAGAAAGGCCGTGGGATAATCTTTTTAACCACATTCCTAGAGATCCCGACATAGGAAGGCAACAGAGGATTGAGAAGGCCAAGGAGCAACTCCAGAAAGCAGCAGAGAAAAGACTGAAGAGAGTTGCTGGTAAACGTTTTGGTGCACCCTTACAAGTTGGAAATCTTGTACTGTTACGCAGACCTGTCAAGGCTGACATGAGCAAGAAGATCTACCCCAAATTTGGAAATGTATTCATGGGTCCGTTTAGGATTACTAATGCCTATGGAAATAATTGTTACGAGCTCTATGATGATGAGAATAATGTCATCTATGGAAAATTCAACGCTGGAAATTTAAAAAGATATTATCCTAGAGTGAACCAGTGATAATTCAATTACGTGTTCAAGAGAGTTGTGATACTTGTAACACTGAGTTTAAAAACAATTTGCAACTGTTTTTAAAACGTGGTGAGAGGAGAATGCCCCCGTATATTGAATTATGGAAAGACCACGGTGGCTATTTTGAAATTTTGCAGAGAATTATGGCTGTCATAGTTATGACGTGTGTTGGTCATGACGTCAGCATTGATGACGCAGCTGTTATGTGAACAGGCCACTTGAGCGGAGATTCTCAATGACGTCAACATTTTATTCGAGAATGTTCCGAGATTAACGACGCAGTCGCAGGAAAAGTGGAATTATGTCCAGGAAGAGATGATGCTATTGGAGGGGAGACTCGAACCAATGGACGAGAGTTGAAGAAGACGGAGATTGCGGAAACTATGGTATTTGCGATACTTTTGGATTGCAGAATTGTGGAAACCCATGTGCAATAGAAGCATTGTTTTGGAATTTTTATGAAATTTATTTTCAGTCTTGGAATTTTGAAAATCCGTCATGTATTAAGGAAGTTGGAACATATAGCGATGACGCAGTAACCCGCTATGGAAGGGATGGCTACGCCCCTTCTGGAGTTTATAAAAGACCCTGCGCAGAAGAGAACGGTCTCAGATTTCTCATATTAGCTCACATATCTCACATCTCATAGTCTCAGATTGTTTAGAGCCCATAGTGCTCATAATTCATATCTTCACATTGTCAAGGCTGGAAGTTAATATCAAGTTGTGATTGTGAACTCTTATAAAGTCGTTTTATAACGAGTGGTGAAACCACTACGGTGAAGTGTATTAAAGCAGTGCAGGCTTACAGCGAATCTAGGTGAAGTTGAAATGAACATTGTAAGGCTTATACAAGGTTAGCCATGAACTATTAGCGATTGCTTATAACATTATTACATTCTACAGTGCTACATTAAGGAGTCCAGAAAGTTTGAACAGTTTCGTGAAATTACTTTGGAAGATATAAGCACTTTTTGGAGATTGACAAAAGTGATTTTCTCGCCACTTGAGAAACACGTTCTATAGTCCGATTCTACGATACGGCACATTGCTAGTGCAGCAGCAGCGAGACTTGACTTGGAATTGTAACACAACGCTGCAGTATTATGGAACAGTTTAATATGGCAACTGATTCTTATATGATTATTACTGAAGGAAGAATGGAGGGCTAAAGGACTTAATGCGAATGGGATATACATCATTGGAGGAAGGCTGCAACATGGAACTTCGCTGATTGCTATTCCATACCAGCGGACATGTGGTCATTACCATCTATACCCATGTTCCGTAAATTCAACGCTGATCACTATCTAGCAGCAATGGAGATAATTCATTCACTTTGAACATGAATATTTCTATGGAATATAATACTACAACTTTACGGCGATTTTCGACGGGAACTTCAGAGATTTTTTCAAGAGAGGTCAGGGTAGTCCCGACTCACAAAGAAGAATTTGCCGGAAGGAAGGATGTCTTTCGTCTTCACGGAGGAGCGGTTCGATTCCTGTTTGGAGGTAGCAGTTCGATTCTTCGAAGGTGCTGTTTCCTGGTTGGAGATTGGAGCTCAGCTGTAGGATGGAGATCTGGATCATCAGCAGTCTTCTCTGGAGAATTTTTCTCTGGATCTTCAGACGTCTGACAAGGTAGTCGTGAACGTTTATTATTATAGTAGAGTTTTATAGCGATATTTGAGCAACATTTTTCCTATATTTTGTCCTCATGTGTGTTTTACCCTATATTCTTGTTGAGATTCCTATTCTCAGTATTTTGTTGAGATATGCCATTTTTCGACGATTTCTTAAGACATGGTGATGTCAAGGCATAGTTAACGATTTTGGATCAGTTGAGACTGACATTTCGAATTTTCAGCATTTTGCTTATTTTTAGTAGTCACGAGCTGACTCTGTAAATTAATGATTTTCATGACAGAATTAAATTCAGACCTTATGTCAAGTTAATAAAGTAATTCTACCCCAGTTTAATTACCTTTGAACAATTTCTGTCATCATCAAGAAAGAAGAACATATAAATGATTTTAGAGCGTTAAAATCTTGCATTGACGACGATCTTTGAAATACTAGTCGTTATTTGGAAATGATTGCAACACTGACATGCATAGTCAGTAATGAACGAACATTGAATCAAAGACAGTTTTGTGAATAATGAACATTGATAATGAATTTTGAATGCATTATAATTAAGAAACGTTGTTAGGAGATTTTTCTCTGTTAGAGATTTAAATAAATGATTGCATTCCCCAATCTAAGTGAATTCTAATCGACTTTTTGACATTTTTAGTCGCATTTCGTTTGATGTAGTATTTTGACTACAGTTCTTTGAAGAAGTTACTATTAAAAATTTGATAGATCAGACAGGCGTAGACAAGCGTATTGAGTATTAAATTTTGTTTGTGATTGGCAAATTTTTGTTTCATTTCGATTCATGAATGAAATCCACGAAGGTTTAAGATAACAGTTTTGAAACAATAATTGATGATAATAATTTTTGGAGTGGAACCATATAATGTATAATCGCTAGTACAGCGGACATGTTGAAATTCGCTGAGATTTATAATGCCCTTGAGTTAATGAAGGAGGTTCCCACAGTAATTGGTGATGTTAGGAATTTATTAGTGGAAGAGTTTTGTGAATTCTGTGGAAGATTATTATACCATATAGTGTGTTATATGATGATTTTGGGCCTATTTGAATGCAGTTTTGTGCATTATTTTGTAAGCGAGGTATTTTCCGCTAGAGTGTATTGTTCCTTTGAAGATTAGTCAAGTGAATTAACTGTTAAAATTTCACAAGAGTTTGAAAGAGTTTAAGATGAGATTTAGAATGAAGATTACCGTCACAAATGATAGAAATTATTATTAAAAATTTATTAAACCCAAATATGACATAAAATGTATAACTAACCTTAACTGGTCGTTTATATGGACACGATTAAGAAAATATCGACCGGATTTGTATGTGGTTCAATGTATTTCTCAAATTGTTAATTTAAACAATTTAACTGTAAATATTATAAATAATAATGTAAATTTCTTTAATGGGATATGGAAAAGAAGATAATGCTAAAGGCATATTTAAATATTTTCAATTGTCTTCGACAATATTCTTAACTATTCTTAATTGTTGTAAATAATTTATTTTGAGATTTGTTATAAACATTTCAGAGTCTGTGGTATACTCTGATTATTAGACATGTGGATAACGAGTTAACAAGTTCAGGGATTGTAAGTTTAAGCCAGCGCTATATGAGTACAGCACTTGTAAGATTTACGTAACACTTTTTGTGTGTTGTCTGGCAGTTGTTTAAAGTTAGGAAGAGAGAGCCAGATTCTTACGTAACAGAGCTAGACATGTGCATCCATTTGACGAGGTGATTGTCATGTTGTGCGTGGACTGCAGATGGTCCGATAACAGGTTTTGAGCAGGCAAGGTCGTCTACTTTGTGTCCTTGCACCTATAAATACTGTCTTGTTTATTAAAGGAAACACATGCTCTGCATATGTCATGTCCTGAATCCCTTTATCCCAGTCCATATGAGTGTCTAATATTTCGTTATTTTAAGCTCGAGGGAGCTGAATTATATTGTGATGAATTACAAGTCCTATAGGAGGACAGTGTCAGGTTGACTTAGGCTACTGATAGCCTCATTGATTTTGTTGTGTGCTAAATTTTCATACCCTTTATTTGCAATAAATCTTGTGTACAGTTCAAAGTTCTTTCCTGCGTTCTGGTTCATCTTTGAAATGTCATGATAGAGATTATTGTGGGATTATACTTTGTAATCCTGTTGTCAACCCAATCCCCGAGATATTTATAAGAGGTAAGTGCAGGTAAGTGTATACCCCCGTCGTTTTTGGTGTATTCCACAATAATTTCTCGTTAACTTCTGTGCTCATACTTCGGTAGTATCTGTCAGTGCCATTTTCTTGGTGTGGCTGAGCCGGTGCAGTGGAGTAGTGGCAATCCGATTGAGGGGGCGGATATCTGACAGCCTACTATCCGGGTAAACGGGGACAGTACATAACTCTATGGCCTATATATATAACAATCAAACATGCCGACCATCCGATATATTTAGACGGTTCACAATATCTACGAATCTATTACGGCAATCAAACTGAAATTTTTAAGTTCATAGGGGCTATGCACATAAGTTCACATATAGGACTTTCAATAACCTGGTGATCACAAATCCAACATGGCGACGACGCAAACATACATATTTAAATGGACGTTTATCGCAATTTAACCTTCCGAGTGCAGTGAAACTTGGTACATTAAATGCTTATACAAATGTTAATCCACTGGCATCTAATATAATTCAATTGTTTCCATAACCTTAAGATGGAATCCGTGCGAAATTTTAAAATCTCGTTTTTACTTCTTGTGTCCTAATCAAGCGATCGAAGTTTGAATACTACACGTATACAATAATCTTCATGAGTACATAACTCTAAGACCAACATATATAAAAATCCAACATGTGACCATCCGAAATATTTAGTCGGTTCTCAGTATCTGCGAATCTATTACAGCAATCAAACTGAAATTTTGTATGTTGATAGTGGCATTAACATAAGTAAGATATATGCAAATAGGCTTTAGTTCTTCACGGAACTACTTGTTCTTATTTTATGCTCATGGAGGTAACATGGAATCGGAATATCACATTAATTCTAGGCCTCTCCGCATTGAGGAGAGGAGTTGTATACTTGTCTGTTAAGAATGAAGCGAAGTTAATATCACCATCACAGGCCGGGACTTTGAAGATAACGTACTTCTCAAACGTTACCCTTTAAGGATATTAAGCTAGCGGAGGATACGCTACATACACACATCAAAAAAAGTTTTGCATCACCTCGGTTCCCAGATCTCCGGCATATAGACGTTGACTGTGTATATTGTATCAAAGATACAGTCCCTTTGACTGTTCATAGATGTCACTAAAACTGCTCAAAGATGTAAACAACCATGCATGAGCAGGGCCTATTAGACGGAGGGGGTACGACAGCCGATCAGTTCCAGTCATTCCACCAGGACGAAGGTACGCTGCTCATGTTGTCTGTAGTTCTACCATGCCTAGAAGGTCAATACCGCAGTTCGATCGCGTCCGCATTGTTACTTTGTGTCAAGAAGGGCTCTCAACAAGGGAAGTTTCCAGGCGTCTCAGAGTGAACCAAAGCGATATTGTTCGGACATGGAGGAGGTACAGAGATACAGGAACTGTCGATGACAGGCCTCGCTCAGGCCGCCCAAGGGCTACTACTGTAGTGGATGACCGCTACTTACGGATTGCCGCTCGGAGGAACCCTGACAGCAATGCCACCATGTTGAATAATGCGTTTCGTTCAGCCACAGGACGTCGTGTTTCAACTCAAACTGTGCGCAATAGGCTGCATGATGCGCAACTTCACTCCCGACGTCCATGGCGAGGTCCAGCTTTGCAACCCCGACACCATGCAGCGCGGTACAGATGGGCCCAACAACATGCTGAATGGACCCCACAGAATTGGCATCACGTTCTCTTCACCGATGAGTGTCGCATATGCCTTCAACCAGACAATCGTCGGAGACGTGTTTGGAGGCACCCTGGTCAGGCTGAACGTCTTAGACACACTGTCCAGCGAGTGCAGCAAGGTGGTGGTTCCCTGATGTTTTGGGGTGGCATTATGTGGGGCCGACGTACGCCACTGGTGGTCATGGAAGGCTCCGAAACGGCTTTACGATACCTGAATGACATCCTCCGACCCATAGTGCACCCATATCGGCAGAATATTGGAGAGGCATTTGTCTTCATGGACGACAATTCTCGACCTCATCGTGCACATCTTGTGAATACGTTCCTTCAAGATAACGACATCGCTCGACTACAGTGGCCAGCATATTCGCCAGACATGAACCCTATCGAACATGCCTGGGATATGTTGAAAAGGGCTGTTTATGGACGTCTTGACCCACCAACCACTCTGAGAGATTTACGCCGAATTGTCGTTGAGGAGTGGGACAATTTGGACCAACAGTGTCTTGATGAACTTGTGGATAGTATGCCACGACGAATACAGGCATGCATCAATGCAAGAGGACGTGCTACTGGGTATTAGAGGTAGTGGTGTGTACTGCAATCTGGACCACAAATGCTGAAAGTCTAGCTGTATGATGGTACAACATGCAATGTGTGGGTCTCATGAGCAATAAAACGAGCTGAAATGTTGTTTGTGTTGATCTCTATTCCCTTTGTATTTAAAGGTTCCGGAACTCTTTGAACCGAGGTGATGCAAAACTTTTTTTGATGTGTGTATATTGAATATATTAAATCGCGTCCTCAGCCTCGCGAATCCTAGCAGGTGGTAAGTTATCTCCACAGCTCCACTCGCAGTCCTTATTTCATATACACAATATCAATCTCCACACACACACTGCATACTCCTCCGGGAAATGACTTTATCCTGGAGACAAGATACACTCTGGTTATGGAAAACAATCCCTTGGAGGAATTCTCGTATAAAGTAGCATTATATTTTAAATGTATTGTTAGTTTTGAATCATTCGACAGTTATCATAATTTTTTACCGGCACACTTCTTTTGTGCCTGTTTGCCATCTCTTGATGAATGCAGTACATTTGCATTTGTCTGTTGGCACAGGCTAGAATAAAATGTGGTTTTTCATCGATGTCTCAGTCCTGCTCATGGCTATGATTATATGGATGATACTGAGGCATGGGTGGTGCTTAGTAATGACATCCAGGGCATAGTCAGTGCCTGTGGAAGCTGTGAAAGGTTCTATTCATAGGGTTAGTACTGCTGTTCTGAATCAGCGAGGAAAGCAGTGGCAAACTACCTCACTCCTCGTCTTGCCTAGTACGCCTCAATATAGCACTGCCTAGGGTTTTTGTGGGTATCTACCCAAATAACCTAACAGTGGTACTATTTGAGGATCCAACCAGCCTTCGGGCTGACTACCTAACAGACAGACAGACAGACAGACAGACACTTCTTTTATAAGCCATTGGAGACAACAATGCAAGTTAGTAGTCTGTAATTTACTTTTAAAATATTTAAGAATATCATTGATAGTCCTTGTTTGTTATAAGAATTAAAATTTTGTGTTCCTTTGCGGTCAATGAGACCGAAACGTATCCACTGTCCAAGAATAAATAGAGAGCAACATAAGCATTCGCTTCTATTGAAGACATTCCATATCTGCAACCAATTATGCCCATACATCAACTTGAATATATTTGACACCACCTTTCGTTCTGTTGCTTCTTCATGTACGGAAATCAATTAATATCAAACTCTCCTTGGCAGTGATTTTGTAAGATAGTTTTAAGTGTCGTACTTAAATTTGTACCAGTAGTACGGTATGCTATTTAGTTTAAGTGTAGTAAAATTACTTTATTCGTATTATCACTATTATTTTAGCATACGGGAATTATTAAGTATACCTTATTTGATATCCGTTAGGTTATAACCTGTCAGAAGCACTATCTCATCATAGTATAAAAAAAAGTCCCCGATTCTTCGATGTAACGGGTAATCTCGAGAACCAATGGATGGATTTTGATGCGGTTTTCACCAATATGTAAACGATTCCTAGAGGAAGGTTTCCGCAGAAAAGCATTCATTTATGACCAAAGAAGCCGAGCATTAAAAATTTCAGTGAATTGAGTCGAAGAAAAACCTGCCGTCCGTGCGCCTTTTAAGCTTACGCTGGGTAAACCGTTAAAAATATCTACATGTATATGCTATCAGTGTTTGATTTGTTCAGCATGAAACGTTCTACAAAACTCCTGGACAACATATCTCTATCTTTAATACATCGTCCACTCTAAGTGCTCTTTTACGTTTTCATTTCTTACAACAATCTCCATTCAGTGGAGATTTAAATTACTAGCTTCGGAGCGAGTTTACGTGCTAGCGAGCGAGCCTATCACCCCAGCTTCAGTCAGCATCAAACTGTCGAGTCGTGTCGAGTTAAGACTTCGGTGAAGAGTACAGTATCTATTGGCATTATTACTGTGTGCGAAAGGAACATTTCAGTTTTGGTTGAGATTTGTTGGAGATTTCTAACGGCATACGTTGCTTCTGAATAAGGGGCGTACGTTTTATGTAATTACCTGACTCTAGATCATCCAATAATGGCCAAACAATTCAACGGATTCCACCACTTTTTTTTTTCAAGGAGAAAGATCCTTGTTGTTGTTTTTGTTGCTTATTTTAGGGGCTGTGACATCGTGGTTATATAGCCCCGTGTATTTGGGTGTTTGTGATAAGTTGTGTGATAACCTGCGTTATTGTGATGGATGTGCTAGTGTGTGTATTTGTAAATTGGGGATAGGATTGGGAAGGAGTTGGCCGTGGCCTAAGTTAGAACCATCCCTGCATTTCCCTGGAGTAGAAGTTGGGGAACCACGGAAGACCACTTCCAGGATGGCTGAACTCTCTTATCAGTTTTGCCTCACGAGGCTTAAAGTGGTCTGTGTCTGCCCTCACGCCAGAATTAATATTTCCTGGCGGAGCCGGAAGCTGTGGAGAAAGCAACAATGGTTTGTGATTGTCTGGTTGACGAGTGAATTGATGTGCATTATTAGCCATAACGGTGGACAGACTACTTGACTGAAGTAAGAGACTGCTATGCTTGTCGATCGCAGAAATATTTCGAAGGAGTAGGACGTGGTGGCACAGCGGTCAAGCTCATTGCCTCTCACCAAGGTGGACCAGGCTCGATTCCCTGTCAATGCATGGGAGATTTTCGATGTGAAATGCCATGTCCTTTGGTTCGGATTCTATGTAAAACGGATGTCCCGTGGCTTATGATCGCGAGATTAACGGCCACTTTAAACTACAAGCTTCCTTGCTTCCTTCAAATACTTCGCATGCATGAAGCAGAAGCCCAAGAATCAAGAAGATGCAATATCCAAGTGTCTTCTGTCCAAGTAGGATAAGAAGAGAGAGGAGTATGTGGCGAGCAAAATGCTGTGTTAATATCAACAATGAACGTTTAATGTTTCCGTGTGTTCCTAAATGTGTTCGTAATAAGTTGGTTATTAACTATGAAATACAGTGGAATTCAAAATGACTACACATGAGGTCAAATGTTATTCATACAAAACATTCAAAAAGTCAACCCCTGGCACTATCCAGCCCATGACGGGCTAAGGCCGACCAAGCGACCGCTGCCCAGCCATTTGGCCTGCAGATATTGGGGTGACGCGTGATCAGCGCGTCGGGTCCCCTCGGCCGTTAATCTTGGTATTCGTGATCGGGGCGCTGTCTCACTGTCAGACAGCTACTCAATTGTCCTCACGAGGCTGAGTGCACCCCGTTCCAACCCTCACGTCAGTTTTAAAATCCCTGACGGAGCCGGGGATCGAACCCGGGGCCTCCGGGTGAGAGGCAGGCGCGCTACCCCAACACCACGGGGCCGGCATACAAAACATTAGACTATGAAATATAGTTTTTTTTTTTTTGCAAACAACAACACAGCAGTTAGAAAGACAACGTTACAAATTCAACATGTTTTCGCTCGCGTCTTCTCTCACATTCACTTCATACAACTCCTCGCTAACAAATATCTAACTAACTAATTTTTTTTTCATGTAGCCTCCTGAGAGGCCGAGTGCAGGTCTTTCTAGTTGACGCCCGTGGGCGACCTGCGCGTCGGGATGAGAGAGGGAATGGATGAAGATGAATGAAACTGGGCAAGGATGTGGAAGGAAGCGGCCGTGGCCTGTCAGAAGGTACTGTCCCAGCATTTGCCTGGTGTTGAAAATGGGAAACCACGGAAAACCATTTCAAGGACAGCCGACGGTGGGGCTCGAACCTACGCGTCTACCGAGACAGCAGAGAGCTTGGCCCCTTGACCTAACGCAGCGCTTTAGCCCACGTAGCCACTACTGTCGGTACTAACTAAATGAACTACTGTATACGCATGAGAATTGCAACATAAACTAAGAAAGATGTTTTCTAACTCATGAACCTAAAAAGAAGGCTATTTTAAATAGATTTGTAATTATAAAAAACAAGTCAAATAGACCAACTTACAAATTACATAAGTTACGTGCATTACATATCAGTTATAACATTACCTGACATATATGATACATGATATGATATGATACCATACGATATCTATTTATTTACTAGCAACCCCACCCGGCTTCGCCAGGTCTCTTAAACGGTTTACCCAGCGTAAGCTTAAAAGGCGCACGGATGGTAGATCCCAGACGTAATTCAGAAAAGCCGATGTGAGCAGCGAAACTCCAAACATGGACTCACTATAATATGGGAGACTCTTAAAGGGTCCTTACACACGAGCGTTTTTCTGTCGACTGCAAAAATATGCTTCTTTGTCGCCACCACGACCACTTCTCTAGTTCAGTATGGCCACATATTGTGGATAGGCCTGCTTAACCACAGATGTAGTATTATAATGGGGTTTAATAATGTAGTTCGGCAAGTGGAACTTCGGTCATTTACAGTATGGATTCTGAAGAGGAGGCTGTACTCCTTTTGCTCATGCGAAGAGGCAAAAAAGAAGGAAAACGTGAAGAATGTGGATACTTCCAATTGTAGAAGACCGGCAACAGTTTGGACAGTTTCAATCTCTATATCACGAACTTTGCAATTATCCGGATAAGTATTTCCAGTTCTTCAGAATTAAAACAAAAGTTTGGTGCTTTTCAGTCGGTCAACACGAATGCACCCAAAAGAGTTGGGTTATACCCTAATCCTGAAAAAAATACAATAGATTAATAAATAAATAATTAATAATAATTATTTTTATTAATAAATAAATAAGGTCTACAGAATTAACAAATTCACAATGAAATATGAAAAAATTGGCTGGCTATCTCAAAAGCAGTTGTCAGCGTTTCGCCCCAGTGTACCAATGGGCTCTTCAGTTGGTTATGGTACATACTGAGAAGGCCGCTGCAAGGCACAAAATGTCGCCACGAGTAGCGCCAATGTACTACGGAAGTCAAAACTTCCTAATCAAAATGGTGTTAGCTTACCTTGCTACTAATCCATATTGGAATGTCTGTTCCCGAAGGAAACAGGATTTTAAATGTCCGATTGAGCTGTACAGGGTCTTTCATATAAAGTAAGAACGGCAAGCGGCAGTTCTGTTATTCGCTGCTGCGGAGGCCTTGGCCGAGCATGTGGCGCGCCATGGCCCCCTGCTGTACTATTGAAAGCGCGCGCATAGTACATACGAGGGCTGCTTTTTTTTTTAGTTCCGATGGACTGTATAAAAATACCAGATTGATATACCAAACTGAATTTACTACTAGGCCTAAATGTTTGCTTGTTTCATTCTTATGTCTCAACATTCACGACCACACTGTACCAACGATACGATAGACTTTTACAAAGAATTCAAGTGTGAAGTTTTGGACCATCTGCCGTTTAGTCCAAACCAGCACTGAATGATTTTCACCTTTTTCGTGAATTGAAGGTATGGTTGGGCGACAATGCCTCGTCGAAAAAGAAAAACTTCAGGAGACTCTCCAGACGTACCCACGTCAGTGGCAGCAGAATATTTTGCCGAGGGCATTGGAAAGCTGGTGTAACGATACGACAAATGTTTCAATCGTTTTGGCGATTATGTTGAGACATACGAATAAAGCAAGCAAACATTTAGTAGTACAATCAGTTTGGTATGTCAATCTGTTATTTTTATACAGACCATCGGAACTTGAAAAAGAAAACGCCGTCGTATGTACTATGCGCGCGCTTTCAATAGTAGGCCTACAGCAGGGGGCCATGGTACGCCACAATCTCAGCCAAGGCCACCGCACCTACGAATAACAAAACTGCCGCTTGCCGTTCTTACTTTATATGAAAGACCCTGCATATGTTCTTCAGAATGTCTAATTTTTTTTTCAATGATCTACTACAGGAAATCAAACGAATTATTTCAAGGACAGATATTGTGTTGAGGAAGGACATATCGACAGAAGAAAGCCGGCTCTATGATGATTACTGAGAGTGGGAACTAGCCACGATGTGGCTGACATGACGTCACGTCCATCTGAAAAGGAAAGCACTGCAGACGGGATGTGGTCAGCGGACGTGATCGGGTACAGGTAGCGACAGTGGTTTACATGTGGTCGGGAAAGCGTTCGTCTGTAAGGGGAAGTATGTTTCCCATTGCATTATATGGTAACGGAACGGCGGCGAAAGCGACTACACATTAGCCACTTTTCGTAGTCGACAACGACGACAGAAAAACGCTCGTGTGTAATGGCCCTTACTGTTAGAGACATATTAACTCTAGAAACAAGATGTTCACTAAATAACATATAGCCTACTTTCTCCTAAATGCATGGGTATTGTTATAACTCTTTGTCCTTTTCAAGGGGTATAATTGAATGTTGGTTGTAGTAGCTTGTTGAAATACAACGTGTTATACGGATATTAAACATGAATATGAGGCGCCCTTTGCTAGTGCTACCTCTGTACAAAATTTCATTCAATTCGGTTTCACCGTATTTGAATTGATGTGGTGAATCGATTTGCACACATACATGACCGCTATCTGCAAACTATTTGGCTGATGACCTTGTAGTTTGGTCAAAAGATGGTTCCCACAAAAACGTATGTTGTTGCAAAATTTGGTAGGGATAAAAATGATTACGTTGGTCGTAATTTGATTTAAGCCTTTCACATTAGTAGGGGAGTGAGGCCGATTCTAACGAGTGTCATGGCCGCCGCGTTAGTCCAAGCCAATATCTCGTGAACCCATGGTCGGATTTTAACAAATGACATGTCATTGGACTCGGGCTGACGTCCTCTTTGCTGTGGACTACTCGTTATATTTTTGAAAAAAATTTGAAAATTTTTGTTTTCGAAAGTTGGTGATAGTTGGAAAACCAAAGATGATAGAACGTTATGCCATGGCCCAAACGAATGGTATTTATGACTTTTATTTTCTAAAGTAAAACTTTTTTATTTTTTATGTTTTTTTGAAAACACTCGAACATTGAAAATCCTATATTTTGGAAGCTAGGAAGTTTACAAAAAGGTTTGTTTGACGTACATTAATGGTCCCTATGCCCCCTACCATTAAAAAAAAATTCAAGTCTTTAGAGGAAAAAATTGTGTTTTGTAAGTAGTGGGATGGGGACAGTGCTGCTTCCAAAAGCAAGTGGTGAGCCCCTGCGACCTTGGAATGGAAGGAGACATGCTAGGAGGGCGTGCTTGGATTCGTTTTATTCGTCTCGTCGTGCTCTTTACGGGAATGTAGGTGTCGAAAAGGTGAAATGCTGGAAACACGGTTTTTTTTGGGGAAAAACGTGATTTTAAACTTTTTGCTATATCTCGCGACCCAATCATGATAGAGGCGTGTTCGACAGGTCCAAGGACTCGGGGTGACGTCCTCTCTGCTATGGACCACTCGTTATAATTAAAAAAAAATGAGAAACGCGATTTTGGGGTAAACACGTGTTTTTTGTGATTTATGCCGATATCTCACAAACCAATAACGCTATAGATGTGTACGAGGTGTCCTAGGACTCGGGCTAACGCCCCCTTACAAATGTGGTAGATATTTTTTTCCAAAAAATAATTCACAAAGGGCCTAACGCCATACATGTTGAAAAAACGTTTTCTTTTTCTTTACTTGTTTATAATGTTTATGAAGCGTGGTGGTTGAGAGAGACGATACGGCTGGGTGTGTGTGTTTCAACGAACCTGTCGCTAACCACGGTGGCTGTGTTCAATAGATTAATCAATATTTCGACGGGTCGGTTTATGACAGAACGAGGGTGCGTTTTTTTCACACATTTTACCTTTGACGTGTAAACGGTAATGAGAACTTGGTTCTATGTTGGTCGAAGCGAGTACAGAAAACCAACTTGCAGAGGAGCAGGAGGTGAATGTCATTTGAGCTTATTGGAAGGCGCCGATCTGACTTGACAACAGGTGACGCTTGAAGGTGAAATAATCTGACCATTGTGGTGGCAGGGGAGTGTGAAATGCATGCACACACATGTGTGAAACCACATGTACGCTAAACCAGTGACTTCCTGTCTTGCTTCGTACGTGACAAAATGCAAGTCCATGTGAAATTTGATCTGCCACAGGTGTTCGCTTGGGACGTTAGCTGTCCACGTGCGCGATAACTGTTAACAAGTTACATTCTGTTTTGCTTCGTAAGTGACAAAATGCAAGTTCATGTGAAATTTGATTCGCCACAGGTGTTCACTTTGGGCGTTAAATGTCCACGTGACCGATAACAGAATGTTCAAAGCGTGGGAAAAATGATTATACATGCAACGTAGCATATATAAAGACATGTCGTTATCATTTCCACTCTCACTTGGGTGGACTACCTTTGAACACACTGTGTTGCATGAAACCCCTGGTCTTGTTTAACAGTTTTGGTGTTGGGGGAAAATACTTAACCTTGTTGTGGGGTAGGTATTTATTTATATATTTATTCATTTATACATTTATTGATTAATATACATATTTACAAGCAATTATTTATTGATTAGGTAATTAATGATTTTATTTATTTGTTTGCAGATAACCGGCATACCTTACATGTCTGAGGGAGAAGAAACCATTGCACTTTCGAGCCCACTAGAAGGGAAGAGCAACAAGTCACTGCAAGTAAAGGTGAGATGATTTTTTTAAACTAACTTGTTTCATTTTTTTGTTTTATGTTTTATTTTATGAAATGTATGTATTAACCTGAATTTAGGTATTTATAGCGGTTTATTTTATTTATTTTTAGAAACTTGGAAAGAATAGCCTTACCGCCGTAGCAGTCACTGAAAAAACCAGAAACGCACTAAAGTGAAACCACTGCCAAAGAGTGAACTGTTTAAAACTCAGGTAAGTCCAACTTAAAAATGCTATTCCATTTTACCACTACTGAAAACTCGAAGACAAAAAAAATTCATTACCTGTACATGACTGGGACAATGATTGCTTTCTTGATTAATGGCTATGTTGTTGTTGTTGACTGGGAAAAGTACAAGACCATGTTGTATTTTCTAAAAATAAAAATAATAAATTTAATTTATGGGTGGTTCCCTATGGACTCAACGAATATCCACAGGTTTGAACATGATAATGTGAACAAAATGACACGACATTCATTTTTGTTTATATATTGGTTAAAGGGAGGGTGGGGGAATGTAAATGACTGTAGCTCTATAAAAAAGAAAATAAGTACATGGGTTAATGTTAGTGCCAACATACAGTTTATTTTTAATGGTGTTATGATATATTAATGCCAATTAACGTTAACGTTTTATTTACAAGTATTGATTGATTGATTGATTGATTGATTGATTGAGTGATGGGTTATTTTGTTTGCTTTTAGGTGTCGTCATGTGCCATTAACGTAATGAACAGACAGTGAACAAGAATGCATTATGCTTTAAAGTACTCTGTGCTCTTGTGCAATGTTAATAACTTACAATAAGAAAAAGTTTTATTATAACAAATGGAGTTAGTACCAAATACAATAAGTAAGCAAGTTGGTTTACCACGTGGGTTAAATTTAAAATCAGAACATGATCGATGGTTAACATTTGAATCCTGGCCTGTAGGCTTTTTGTCGACGCATGAACTTGCAAAAGCCGGTTTTTTTTACTTGAACCGAGAAGATGTGGTGTGCTGTGTGTTTTGTCGTATTGAACTTTCACACTGGGAAGAAGGGGATGATCCCTTTAGAGACCATTAGCGATGATCTCCTCACTGTCCTTACATGCTTGGAAAGCAAGTGGGTAACCTACCCGTGCATTCATTTTACCGAACCACAAGGCCTTTGGCCGCTACTTACGTTGCTGAATCACAAATAAATAATAATAATAACAATGATGCATTACCAGCCAACGGTAGTGTCGATATATGTGGTCCATATGCCATAGACAGTGTTGAATTGGCGTGTGCTTTTGAAAAATTGGGAGTTTGCAAGACTAAAGCACTAGCACACCCAGAGTACAGCTCTGTTGAAAAACGTTTCGAATCTTATAAAAATGTTTGGCCATTAATATTAAAACACCTTACCAAACATCTAAGTGAAGCTGGATTTTTTTATACTGGTGAAGGGGATAAAACAATATGTTTTTATTGTGGATTTGCTTTAAAGGATTGGCAAATGACTGATGACCCTTTTGTGCAACACGCTCGTTGGTTACCAAACTGTAAATACATGGTGTTGCTTAAAGGTCAGGAATTTGTGAACACTATTCGTAAAGAAAAAGTGATTGCAGCACAAGACATAAAAGTGCCTTTAGAGTTAGAGCACGCGGAGCAAATACATAAGGCTGAAAGAAAAGACTTGTGTTACGAACACATACAAAAGTGTGACCAACAATTATGTAAAATTTGTTATCAAGATGAACTAGGTGTTGTATTTTTACCCTGTGGACACATGATAGCCTGTGTCAAGTGTGCATTAGAACTTAACACTTGTGCTATATGCAGAAAAGTAGTATCTGCTACAGTTAGGGCATTTCGTGCATAACTAGTATAATTTATTCGCCATGCATAGTGCAAAATCCCTAATTGCACAATATTATTAATGCTGTGTTAAAGTGTAATAGATATGCTTTTGTTTTGTTTATAGACTACTACAATGAATGCTGTGGGACAATCATGTGGCTTAGAGACAAAGAAGCTCAGCGAATTGCCAACGCATATTCCATTCCGCATTATCAAGATTCGGAAATTGAAAACAGCATATGGTGATCGTGTACTTTGTGTATGTGAAAACTTTGAGACATTTCTGCCTATACGGTTTAATGATATGTCGGAGAGTGTTTTTGATGAAGTCAATAATGCTGTGCAACCTGTACACTTAATTTATGAAGGTTTTAAAAACAATAGGTGCATGGTTCGTTTTAATTAAATAAATAAATAATGTGAAATAATAATGGAAAATATAAGTAATGACAATATACTGAAAAAGAAAGAAAATATGTATATAGAATAGTAATGTTTTAGTGTTTAGTGTTGTCTTTAAAAATATGATGATGAAACCAAAAAAAATGTATATAAAGTTTGTAAATAAATGCAAAATGATGTTACAATGCTGTTTTATTTTATACAAAGTTAGTATATTTAACATTGCAGAGTATACATGATTATGACAAAAAATGCACACTGAATACAAGCCTTTCTCACTTTACAATAGTCTGTTATAGTTTTAAACACATGGCTTGTTGTAGATCATTTTATAGCAATGTCCATTCAATGTTGTTTTCGAAAAGTGGGGAAGCCGCAATGGTTGTATTGACATAAAAACCTTATGGTTATTACTATTTAGTCACTTTGATCCCCTTGCAGATCAAGAGCAGATGACCTAGTTGTTCCACTCTTTAAAACGACAACAAGAACACTACCTCTTGCATAGTTTGTGATGTTGATGGCTCTTGCGACGTGGAAGATGGATTAAAAATAACTTTGAGAACAGGGGTTAAACGTTGATCATTAAACAATGCACTATTTTGAGTAGCAATATGGTTTTCTTGATTTTTTGTCGACGGCAACTGTGTTTCATGCGGTACACTACATTGATGATCACTGACACTTAAAACCTCACTAATTTTACTTTTTAGGTCACCACGACAATGTTTGGAACGTTGCTTTGAACAACGCCAAATATCAGTTCCATTTTTATTGGTTCGTTTCACAATATATGAATATCCTTTATAGTATGCGTAAGGCTTACCATACCTAGTCACTGATACTTCCATATCAACTGTCAAGCATAGACTAAGCTCTAGTAAAGTCAACTTGGTAATAAGAATACTAGTTTAATGTGAGAGCAAATATGGATCCAAAGAGTTTAGGTAAAAGTGAATGCAAATAAGCAAATATTAGAAACAAGAGTTGGGGTAAAAGTGGTAGCAAAGTGGTAGACCCATTACACAATAATTTCAGCACGACGAAGCTCTTGTTCAATTTCTTTGATTTCCCAATCGTGACCGATATGCCCAGCTTGTCGTAAAGCATGCAATTGTCGAAGCCGTTGAATTAGCTTACTGGGTTTGTTCCAGTATACAAATTTAACAAATGGATTTTTAGGTGTAAACAAAGCATTACCATTATCATGATCATTATCATCATCATCATCATTATCATCATCATGATCACCATTATCATCATGACCATCATCACTGTTACTATATAGTCCTTTTTGATCCTCTTGCAATACCACTTTATTTATAGTCTGAGTTGATTTTGATAGTGTTGAAGGTTTCTTGGATGTTGACAACTGTCCTAACATGACGTTTTGAGGACATGATACGTCCTTTTGAACAAACACTGCACTTTCTTTAGCCGCAATATCGTTTACTTGAACTTGCTTTTTAGAATTTTGATAATTGTTTGTAAACAGTAAGCGTGGCTCGTTTCGAGCACTACATTGATGAACACTCACACTTAAAACCTTTCCATTTTTACTTTTCAGATTGCCTCGACATTTTGTTGACCTCTCTTTTGAGCATCGCCAGAATATTATTCTATTCACATTCTGGCGATTATAGTTATAGGAGTAGCCTTGATAGAGTGCACGTAGCCTACCTTTGTTGGTTGTAATAAGTTCCATAGTAGTAACTGACCTGTCAGTACGATGTTCACACTACAAAGGTTACAACTGTTTTGCTGATGGAGTGACCTACCATAACCTTATATATTGGCTTATGTGTTGGCTTTTTGGGTTGGCTTTTTGTGTTGGCTTTTCGTGTTGGCTTTTGTGTTGGCTTATGTGTTGGCTTTTTGTGTTGGCTTTTCGTGTTGGCTTTTCGTGTTGGCTTTTTTGTATTGGCCTTTCGTGTTGGCTTTTTGTATTGGCTTTTCGTGTTGGCTTTTTGTGTGGGCTTTTTGTGTTGGCTTTAGTATTGGCTTTTGTATTGGCTTATTTGACAAGTTATTTGTGTCAATGTATTTAGTGGATTTTTTTCTTGGTGTTGGAAAGTAGTTGAACGAGAGGGAATATTTAAAGACTTAACCTCAGCTCACTAACCTAACCTAACCTAACCTAACTTTACCTAATCTAACCTAACCTTTCAAATCTCAGATGTTAATTAAATTCTGTGCATAGTCGAGTTGGAACCCAAGACCTCAGGGGTAAAAAAAACAATTATTTTTGACGGCTTATTTTGGTAACTTATTTTAATGGCTAACCTAACTTTACCTAACCTAACTTAACCTCAGCTCACTTTGGATATTACTAGTAAGTGTTCATATCCTCTGCTAGGTAGCATGCTAGTAGTACAGGTAGTGCTCATATTTACCGCTAGGTAGGGGAAACATACTTTGCATGTTGCATGTGACACTTGTGAAGTTTAACCACATGCAAGACGTGCTTGTATAAGTTCTCTATTTAAACTCAATATACAATTAACCACTAAATGTTTAGAACTAACATGTATAGCCATATTTAGGTTATATAGGAGACCGTTAGCAAGAAAGGCTGTCTAACCCACGAGTGTACAGCCTTGTCATACGCAGTAAGCACCTGTTGGCAGAAAACAACAACAACAACAATTTGAGAAAGCCAACAACATATCCATTAATGTATTTAAAGGAAACAGTTTTTTGTTGGCTTTCTCAAATTGTTGTTGTTGTTGTTGTTTTCTGCCAACAGGTGCTTACTGCGTATGACAAGGCTGTACACTCGTGGGTTAGATAGCCTTTCTTGCTAAGGGTCTCCTATATACCCTAAATTTGGCTATACATGTTAGTTCTGAACATTTAGTGGTTAATTGTATATTGAGTTTAAATAGAGAACTTATACAAGCACGTCTTGCATGTGGTTAAACTTCACACGTGTCACATGCAACATGCAAAGTATGTTTCCCCTACCTAGCGGTAAATATGAGCACTACCTGTACTACTAGCATGCTACCTAGCAGAGGATATGAACACTTACTAGTAATATCCAAAGTGAGCTGAGGTTAAGTTAGGTTAGGTAAAGTTAGGTTAGCCATTAAAATAAGTTACCAAAATAAGCCGTCAAAAATAATTGTTTTTTTACCCCTGAGGTCTTGGGTTCCAACTCGACTATGCACAGAATTTAATTAACATCTGAGAGTTGAAAGGTTAGGTTAGATTACGTAAAGTTAGGTTAGGTTAGGTTAGGTTAGTGAGCTGAGGTTAAGTCTTTAAATATTCCCTCTCTTTCAACTACTTTCCAACACCAAGAAAAAAATCCACTAAATACATTGACACAAATAACTTGTCAAATAAGCCAATACAAAAGCCAATACTAAAGCCAACACAAAAAGCCCACACAAAAAGCCAACACGAAAAGCCAATACAAAAAGCCAACACGACAGGCCAATACAAAAAAGCCAACACGAAAAGCCAACACGAAATGCCAACACGAAAAGCCAACACGAAAAGCCAACACGAAAAGCCAACACGAAAAGCCAACACAAAAAGCCGACACGAAAAGCCAACACAAAAGCCAACACGAAAAGCCAACACAAAAAGCCAACACAAAAAGCCAACACATAAGCCAACACAAAAGCCAACATGAAAAGCCAACACAAAAAGCCAACACAAAAAGCCAACACATAAGCCAATATATACGCTTATGGTAGGTCACTCCATCAGCAAAACAGTTGTAACCTTTGTAGTGTGAACATCGTACTGACAGGTCAGTTACTACTATGGAACTTATTACAACCAACAAAGGTAGGCTACGTGCACTCTATCAAGGCTACTCCTATAACTATAATCGCCAGAATGTGAATGGAATAATATTCTGGCGATGCTCAAAAGAGAGGTCAACAAAATGTCGAGGCAATCTGAAAAGTAAAAATGGAAAGGTTTTAAGTGTGAGTGTTCATCAATGTAGTGCTCGAAACGAACCACGCTTACTGTTTACAAACAATTATCAAAATGCTAAAAAGCAAGTTCAAGAAAACGATATTGCGGCTAAAGATAGTGCAGTGTTTGTTCAAAAGGACTTATCATGTCCTCAAAACGTCATGTTAGGACAGTTGTCAACGTCCAAGAAACCTTCAACACTATCAAAATCAACTCAGACTATAAATAAAGTGGTATTGCAAGAGGATCAAAAAGGACTATATAGTAACAGTGATGATGGTCATGATGATAATGGTGATCATGATGATGATAATGATGATGATGATGATAATGATCATGATAATGGTAATGCTTTGTTTACACCTAAAAATCCATTTGTTAAATTTGTATACTGGAACAAACCCAGTAAGCTAATTCAACGGCTTCGACAATGGCATGCTTTACGACAAGCTGGGCATATCGGTCACGATTGGGAAATCAAAGAAATTGAACAAGAGCTTCGTCGTGCTGAAATTATTGTGTAATGGGTCTACCACTTTGCGACCACTTTTACCCCAACTCTTGTTTCTAATATTTGCTTATTTGCTTTTACTTTTACCTGAACTCTTTGGATCCATATTTGCTCTCACATTAAACTAGTATTCTTATTACCAAGTTGACTTTACTAGAGCTTAGTCTATGCTTGACAGTTGATATGGAAGTATCAGTGACTAGGTATGGTAAGCCTTACGCATACTATAAAGGATATTCATATATTGTGAAACGAACCAATAAAAATGGAACTGTTATTTGGCGTTGTTCAAAGCAACGTTCCAAACATTGTCGTGGTGACCTAAAAAGTAAAAATAGTGAGGTTTTAAGTGTCAGTGATCATCAATGTAGTGTACCGCATGAAACACAGTTGCCGTCGACAAAAAATCAAGAAAACCATATTGCTACTCAAAATAGTGCATTGTTTAATGATCAACGTTTAACCCCTGTTCTCAAAGTCATTTTTAATCCATCTTCCACGTCGCAAGAGCCATCAACATCACAAACTATGCAAGAGGTAGTGTTCTTGTTGTCGTTTTAAAGAGTGGAACAACTAGGTCATCTGCTCTTGATCTGCAAGGGGATCAAAGTGACTAAATAGTAATAACCATAAGGTTTTTATGTCAATACAACCATTGCGGCTTCCCCACTTTTCGAAACCAACATTGAATGGACATTGCTATAAAATGATCTACAACAAGCCTTGTGTTTAAAACTATAACAGACTATTGTAAAGTGAGAAAGGCTTGTATTCAGTGTGCATTTATTGTCATAATCATGTATACTCTGCAATGTTAAATATACTAACTTTGTATAAAATAAAACAGCATTGTAACATCATTTTGCATTTATTTACAAACTTTATATACATTTTTTTGGTTTCATCATAATATTTCTAAAGACAACACTAAACACTAAAACATTACTATTCTATATACATATTTTCTTTCTTTTTCAGTATATTGTCATTACTTATATTTTCCATTATTATTTCACATTATTTATTTATTTAATTAAAACGAACCATGCACCTATTGTTTTTAAAACCTTCATAAATTATGTGTACAGGTTGCACAGCATTATTGACTTCATCAAAAACACTCTCCGACATATCATTAAACCGTATAGGCAGAAATGTCTCAAAGTTTTCACATACACAAAGTACACGATCACCATATGCTGTTTTCAATTTCCGAATCTTGATAATGCGGAATGGAATATGCGTTGGCAATTCGCTGAGCTTCTTTGTCTCTAAGCCACATGATTGTCCCACAGCATTCATTGTAGTAGTCTATAAACAAAACAAAAGCATATCTATTACACTTTAACACAGCATTAATAATATTGTGCAATTAGGGATTTTGCACTATGCATGGCGAATAAATTATACTAGTTATGCACGAAATGCCCTAACTGTAGCAGATACTACTTTTCTGCATATAGCACAAGTGTTAAGTTCTAATGCACACTTGACACAGGCTATCATGTGTCCACAGGGTAAAAATACAACACCTAGTTCATCTTGATAACAAATTTTACATAATTGTTGGTCACACTTTTGTATGTGTTCGTAACACAAGTCTTTTCTTTCAGCCTTATGTATTTGCTCCGCGTGCTCTAACTCTAAAGGCACTTTTATGTCTTGTGCTGCAATCACTTTTTCTTTACGAATAGTGTTCACAAATTCCTGACCTTTAAGCAACACCATGTATTTACAGTTTGGTAACCAACGAGCGTGTTGCACAAAAGGGTCATCAGTCATTTGCCAATCCTTTAAAGCAAATCCACAATAAAACATATTGTTTTATCCCCTTCACCAGTATAAAAAAATCCAGCTTCACTAAGCTGTTTGGTAAGGTGTTTTAATATTAATGGCCAAACTTTTTTATAAGATTCGAAACGTTTTTCAACAGAGCTGTACTCTGGGTGTGCTAGTGCTTTAGTCTTGCAAACTCCCAATTTTTCAAAAGCACACGCCAATTCAACACTGTCTATGGCATATGGACCACATATATCGACACTACCGTTGGCTGGTAATACATCATTATTATTATTTATTTGTGATTCAGCAACGTAAGTAGCGGCCAAGGGCCTTGTGGTTCGGTAAAATGAATGCACGGGTAGGTTACCCACTTGCTTTCCAAGCATGTAAGGACAGTGAGGAGACCATCGCAAATGGTCTCTAAAGGGATCATCCCCTTCTTCCCAGTGTGAAAGTTCAATACGACAAAACACACAGCGCCCACATCTTCTCGGTTCAAGTAAAAAAAACCGGCTTTTGCAAGTTCATGCGTCGACAAAAAGCCTACAGGCCAGGATTCAAATGTTAACCATCGATCATGTTCTGATTTTAAATTTAACCCACGTGGTAAACCAACTTGCTCACTTGTTGTATTTGGTACTAACTCCATTTGTTATAATAAAACTTTTCCTTATTGTAAGTTATTAACATTGCACAAGAGCACAGAGTACTTTAAAGCATAATGCATTCTTGTTCACTGTCTGTTCATTACGTTAATGGCACATGACGACACCTAAAAGCAAACAAAATAACCCATCACTCAATCAATCAATCAATCAATCAATCAATACTTGTAAATAAAACGTTAACGTTAATTGGCATTAATATATCAAAACATAATTAAAAATAAACTGTATGTTGGCACTAACAGTAACCCATGTACTTATTTTCTTTTTTATAAAGCTACAGTCATTTACATTCCCCCACCCTCCCTTTAACCAATATATAAACAAAAATGAATGTCGTGTCATTTTGTTTACATTATCATGTTCAAACCTGTGGATATTCGTTGAGTCCATAGGGAACCACCCATAAATTAAATTTATTATTTTTATTTTTAGAAAATCCAACATGGCCTTGTACTTTTCCCAGTCAACAACAACAACATAGCCATTAATCAAGAAAGCAATCATTGTCCCAGTCATGTACAGGTAATGAATTTTCTTTGTCTTCGAGTTTTCAGTAGTGGTAAAATGGAATAGCATTTTTAAGTTGGACTTACCTGAGTTTTAAACAGTTCACTCTTTGGCAGTGGTTTCGCTTTAGTGAGTTTCTGGTTTTTTTCAGCGACTGCTACGGCGGTAAGGCTATTCTTTCCAAGTTTCTAAAAATAAATAAAATAAACCGCTATAAATACCTAAATTCAGGTTAATACATACATTTCATAAAATAAAACATAAAACAAAAAAATGAAACAAGTTAGTTTAAAAAAATCATCTCACCTTTACTTGCAGTGACTTGTTGCTCTTCCCTTCTAGTGGGCTCGAAAGTGCAATGGTTTCTTCTCCCTCAGACATGTAAGGTATGCCGGTTATCTGCAAACAAATAAATAAAATCATTAATTACCTAATCAATAAATAATTGCTTGTAAATATATATATTAATCAATAAATGTATAAATGAATAAATATATAAATAAATACCTACCCCACAACAAGGTTAAGTATTTTCCACCAACACCAAAACTGTTAAACAAAACCAGGGGTTTCATGCAACACCGTGTGTTCAAAGGTAGTCCACCCAAGTGAGAGTGGAAATGATAACGACATGTCTTTATATATGCTACGTTGCATGCATAATCATTTTTCCCACGCTTTGAACATTCTGTTATCGGTCACGTGGACAGCTAACGCCCAAAGTGACCACCTGTGGCGAATCAAATTTCACATGAACTTGCATTTTGTCACGTACGAAGCAAAACAGAATGTAACTTGTTAACAGTTATCGCGCACGTGGACAGCTAACGTCCCAAGCGAACACCTGTGGCAGATCAAATTTCACATGGACTTGCATTTTGTCACGTACGAAGCAAGACAGGATGTCACTGGTTTAGCGTACATGTGGTTTCACACATGTGTGTGCATGCATTTCACACTCCCCTGCCACCACAATGGTCAGATTATTTCACCTTCAAGCGTCACCTGTTGTCAAGTTAGATCGGCGCCTTCCAATAAGCTCAAATGACATTCACCTCCTGATCCTCTGCAAGTTGGTTTTTTGTACTCGCTTCGACCAACATAGAACCAAGTTCTCATTACCGTTTACACGTCAAAGATAAAATGTGTGAAAAAAACGCACCCTCGTTCTGTCATAAGCCGACCCGTCGAAATATCGATTAATCTATTGAACACAGCCACCGTGGTTAGCGACAGGTTCGTTGAAACACAAACACCCAGCCGTATCGTCTCTCTCAACCACCACGCTTCATAAACATTATAAACAAGTAAAGAAAAAGAAAACGTTTTTTCAACATGTATGGCGTTAGGCCCTTTGTGAATTATTTTTTGGAAAAAAATATCTACCACATTTGTAAGGGGGCGTTAGCCCGAGTCCTACGACACCTCGTACACATCTATAGCGTTATTGGTTTGTGAGATATCGGCAAAAATCACAAAAAACACGTGTTTACCACAAAATCGCGTTTCTCAATTACTTTTAAAATTACAACGAGTGGTTCATAGCAAAGAGGACGTCACTCCGAGTCCTTGGACCCGTCGTACATGCCTCTAGCGTTATTGGTTCGTGAGATATCGGCAAAATCACAAAAAACACGTGTTTACCCCAAAATCGCGTTTCCAATTTTATTAAAAATTATAACGAGTGATCCATAGCAGAGAGGACGTCACCCCGAGTCCATGGACCTGTCGAACACGCCTCTAGCATGATTGGTTCGCGAGATATAGCAAAAAGTTTAAAATCACGTTTTTCCCCCCAAAAAACCGTGTTTCCAGCATTTCACCATTTCGACACCTACATTCCCGTAAAGAGCACGACGAGACGAAAAAAACTAATCCAAGCACGCCCTCCTAGCATGTCTCCTTCCATTCCAAGGTCGCAGGGGCTCACCACTTGCTTTTGGAAGCAGCTCTGTCCCCATCCCACTACTTACAAAACACAACTTTTTCCTCTAGAGACTTGAAATTTATTTTAGGGGTAGGGGGCACAGGGATCATTTATTTACGTCAAACAAACCTTTTTGTAAACTTCCTAGCTTCCAAAATATAGGATTTTCAAAATTCGAGTCTTTTCAAAAAAACATAAAAAATAAAAAAGTTTTACTTTAGAATTTAAAAGTCATAAAGACCATTCGTTTGGGCCATGGCATAACGTTCTATCATCTTTCGTTTTCAAACTATCACCAACTTTCGAAAACAAAAATTTTCAAAAATTTTTTCAAAAATATAACGAGTAGTCCACAGCAAATAGGACGTCAGCCCGAGTCCAATGACATGTCATTTGTTAAAATCTGACCATGGGTTCACGAGATATTGGCTTGGACTAACGCGGCAGCCATGACACTCGTTAGAATCGGCCTCACTCCCCTACTCACATTTGGGTGGCAGCCATTCCGTTTCCATCAAGATGGCGGCGATATACATAATGACACTAAGGTGCCCTTTGCTAGTGCTACCTCTGTACCAAATTTCGTTCAATTCGGTTTTATCGTGTTTGAATTGATACGGGGAATCGATTGGCACACATACATGACCGCCATATACAAAATATTGGACTGATGACCTTGTAGCTTGGTCAAAGAACGCTCTCACATAAAGGTATGTTGTTGCAAAATTTGGTAGAGATCAGATGATTAGGTTAGTCGTAATTTGATTAAAGTCTTGAACATTTGGGTGGTCGGCATTACGTTTCCGTCAAGATGGCGGCGATAAAAAAACATGACACTGAGGTGCCCCTTGCTAGTGCAACCTCTGTACCAAATTTCGTTCAATTCGGTTTCACGGTGTTCGAATTTATAGGGGGGGGGACAGACATTCAGGGTACACACACAGACACACAAACTCACAGACACACACACAGACAGACACACAATTTTTCGCCCTGTGTTGATCTCATAAGTCTACTTTCATATTTTGCAAAAATCGAAAGTAGGCTAAAAATAAGGCCAGATATAGGCCTGTGAAAAGAGTACTGGGAATAGGAATAGTAGCTCCGTCTCGACTCACCTACATTAAGCTTCAAGAAAGCTTCTGTACAGAAGATGTGAGGTTACAACTGCACCTACCAAATACAAGGGCATACTGTATGAGAAAACTTGTACAATTTTGCTGGACAAAAAGGAATGGTATCCGGAATGAGTTCTATGCAACAGACGCAATACTAACAGAAGACTGGAAACAGGCCAATTGTAAACTGAGGCACGCCATCACGCGATTTGCTGTGCATGGCTTCCACTGCAAGTTCTGCACCACCAAAGAATTCATTACCCAAGTGAAGAATGTATATGTGAACTGTGCAAGGAACATTGTCCCCGATATCATGCCAATATGTGTGTAAAAGGAGAAAAACATCATTGTTGTCAATTGACCAGAAACAACACCGACTTGAAGTGTGCCAAGAACTGATTAATCGGGTTCAACATGATCCAGATTTGTTAAATAGGGTAATTACAGGCGACGAATCGTGGGTATATGGATATGATCCTGAAACCAAAGTGCAGTCTTCGCAGTGGAATGGTCCAGGTCCACCACAATCGAAAAAAATGAACGGCAAAGTCGGTCGAAGTTGAAGACAATATTGGTGATTTTCTTCGATTCTACAACTATTGTGCATTATGAATTTACCCCTAGATGACAGACAATTAACCACGAATACTACAAATGTGTCCTTGAGCTTTTGCGCGAAAAGGTGCGGTAGAAAAGGCCTGCATTGTGGAAAGACAGGAGTTGGGTGCTCCACCAGGACAATGCTCCAGCTCATCGTGCCTTCTCAATCGTTGAATTTTTGACCAACTTCAAGATTCATGTGCTTCCACAATCGCCCTATTTTCCTGATATAGCCCCCATGGACTTCTACCTGTTACCTAAACTGAAATTTTCACTGAAATGGAAGTGATTTGACTCGATTGAAGACATCCAGGCAAATACGGAGAGTGTTCTTAACACATTTCAGGAACAAAAAGTTCCGTGACGAACTAAAGAGCCTACTTTTCTTAAAATTTAATATTCATGCCAATGATTAACCTATAAGGATCTATCTAGAATAATGACGAAATTAAGTTGGTAATATCGAAATTTCTATTTAGTTCGAAATGCTGTATACATGGCATAATGTAGCCTAATAGAGAACTAGAGTTGGCAGCCCTGGTGACAGAATATATTCTTAGTTCCACCTCATAAGGTACAGAATACAAAATTTGGTTGAAGTCCAATGGATAGCATGGACGTTACATGCAGTTAAACATTGGACCTAACAGTGCGCGTAAAATCATGTTGGCAACAATGACATACATGAAATGGTCAGAAATAATCTGAAATAATATGATCTATTGTTGTGTCAATTTTTAATGAAATCCATTAGTTAGTATAGAAGTTACATGCTTTTTAAAATTGGACCTATCAGCAGACTTAGAATCATGTTGGTAGCACTGACAGATATAAGTTACTCCAAATTAATATATAATGTCAGGTACTATACGTGTGCATAGTTTAAAGCTGTCGGCTTGCATACTTTCTGATATATGGGTATTTGGATAAAAAGATTGAGAGCACTTATTAACAGTTGGCAGCCCTGGTGGCTCTTAAGAATACGCTCAGTCATATCTGATTATGCACTCATAGCACATACGAAATTTGGTTGAAATCCAATTGATAGTGTAGAAGTTATATGCATTTAAAATTTGGACTTATCAGCAGGCTTAAAATCACTTTGGCAACACTGCCATGTATGGCCTCCTGGAAATTAAACTGCAATATTATTATCTATGCGTGTGCCAATTTTGAAATAGCTCCCATTCATACCTTCCAAGATATCCAACATGGAGCTCAAATTTCAATTGCGATTTTTCAGCAGTTGGTAGCACTGACATCATTTTCAAATATGGCCGTGAGATATTCAGGTATAGATCTTTACTCCTGCCAAATTTTGTTTCGATTGCTGCAGCCGTTTAGGAGTTGATAGGGGGGGGGGCACATACACAGCCAGCCAGCCAGACAGACAGAAAGACAGACAGAAGGACAGACAGACACACATTTGCCCGATCTCATAAGTACACTTTTCCTCATTTTTCCAAATCTGAAAAGTAGGCTAAAAATGAATCCAGGAATGTTTCCAAAGTGGAAACACCGTTGGAGTCGGTGTGTTCAGTCAGAAGGGGACAATTTTGAAGGAAATGCATCACAGTAGCATGTAAGAACCGCCCTTGTAAAATTACAAGCCAATTCTTAAAACTTTCCAATCACCCTTTGTATTGTATTTCCTTGGCCATTAGCTGCAATAAAATGTATTGCAGCAATACAATTTATTGCTGCTACAGAGAGTTTAGTTTGTATGTAACGGAGACTCTCGCTTGCTGGGTCGCCCGTGGCGCGAGCCTGTCTCCCGCCCCGCACTTTGCCGTTATGTGGCGCCCGCGCTGCACTGAGTCATTGAGTATAGGAATTTGTACTTACCTAGTTCACAGCTGGTGCTGAAAATGTTCGCCATTCACTGCTACACATCGCTGGCACCCTTTTATGAAACTGGCATTTACTCTCTGATGTTCCTCAGCACCGATTGACTGTATTTCAGCTGTAATATAGTGTGAGGGTTTCTCGCATACACCCTATTTTTAAGCGTCTACCACAAATAAAAGTCACATGGTGATAAGTCTGGGCTTCGCGGGGGCCACACGTTCCGACTTATAATCCTCGTACCGAAAATGCGACGCAATTTTGTCATCGATGCTTCGGCAGTGTGAGCAGTGGCAGAATCTTGTTGAAAGTAATTTGTCAATCGTTCTCCGTAAGGCATTTCGTCAAAAAATTGGTCAAGGATCACATTGAAGTACAAATTTAAGTACAAATTCCTATACTCAATGACTCAGTGCCACGCGAGCGCCGCATAACGGCAAAGTGCCTGGCGGGAGACAGGCGCGCAACGCCGGTGAGCGGGCAAGCGAGGGTCTCCGTTACATACAAATTAAACTCTCTGTAATAGCCAACATTTAATATTTCATTCATTCATAATTCAGAAGTGCTAAATTTAGAGTAGGTCATTCGAAAATAAACAGTGGTATACGCTTAAATTCTGGATAGGCACTGGTAATTTAATTCAGGCAAGTCTTGTAGGCCTAAGTTCAATTGCCGCTCATCCTTTCATAATTAACGTATAGGTATTTCTGATCAGTAGCGAAACACGGGTATTAAAGCTGATCATCAATAATCTTGTATATGAAAATAAAAGTACACTTTCTCTGACAGGCTATAAAAAGGGTAACGATCACAGGGCATCAAGCTATTTGAGGTCAGTGGCGGGCAGCTACAAGAAAAGTGGAGTGGAGAGTAAACAGAGAGAGAGACGAGTGAGGCTTCTTACGCAAGCAATAGGGCACGAAATATATACATTACATCAACCTCAAGAGGGCCGACCGCAAACAGTCACTATGTGTACTATGGAAACTCCTAATATCCTGCTCTTTGAATAGCTTCATAAGTATTCTGACTTCTGCTTCCACGGAGTATCCTACCAGAAGTCTTAGAGAGCGCGTCTCAAAACGGCAGGCTGAGTACCTCTCAGATGATACCGTCCGTTTTAACTTAATTAACACTGCTCGGAAGAGATATCCAGATATGACAGTCCTCTTCTATTTCTTCTTTTTTTTGCGCTTATTTCAATGATTCTTCACAAAATGCGATTGAAAGTAGGGGGTTGAAAGTCCGGAGATCGAAGGTTCAAATCCCGGCCCTGGCAGGGGCCATCCTGAGTCTGTTTTATACCCGTGTTTCCTGACACCCTCTCCATCTAAATCAAAATTTTATGTGCCCAAAAAGAAATTCAACCATCTCCTCTGTGCCGTGATGTGAAACTGTATGTGAGGCTATAGAGGAGTGCAGTTCGTATCTTGATCCAAATTCCATTTTCTAAGAATTTATGGCCAGGTACAATCCAGACCAATGAAGAAATATACACCAAAATAGAACCAATAGTGTCGTCCATAAAAAATAACAGATTGCATATTTTATTATTACTGATTTTTATTATTATTAATTATATTATTATAAATATTATTATTAATAATGTAATAATCTCTTTGTCCATGTAATTGTTATTATTATTATTTATTTATTTAGTTATTTAATGATTGTTCCCCTTTAGGAAAGCGATTGAATTTGAATACATGATTTCATCTTCTGGCGTTTTCCCGTATTTCTTCCCAAAATCTCTTCATCCTCTCAGAATGCTCTTCTTCCGCTCAGCTGTCCATTTTCTTCCAGGCTGTCGCGATGGCCTATGCTCAAACTTAACATTTTTTTATTTTATTCCGGCACTCGGTGCGGTCCTCGACATATTCTAATGTTTACCCGTTGTAGGTCCACTCCGTGTCACGCTTCCTCTGTGTAATAACGTAGAGCAATTTCTTCGCCGTTCTGAAATCTTTCATCCTGTAAATGTATGTACATAAAACTGTGCTCGGCGCTTTCTGATTACTTCCGTTCTCGTGCGGATCTTTTGATAGAGTTCGGTTTGAGGTCTCTGAATCCCAATACCGTTCTTATTAAGTGGCCCGTATTTTCTTTCTGAGAATTTTTCCTTCCTCTTTTTCAATATCTTTAATTTTGGAATGACCGTCGACCACCATTGTTTCGGCTGCGTAAGTTGCTTCCGGAAGAACCACCATTGTATAGTGCCTTAATTATCATTTTCATTTTTATTATTATTATTATTATTATTATTATTATAATTATTATTGAAAATGAAAATCCACAGCCTGCTTCCAGTCTCCGACTGGGTCAGGAATGGAATGAATGAATCCCCCATCTAGCGGCGAGGATATGAACTGTGCCGGCTGCCGAGGCCTGACGCACTCCTCTGGGGCAATGATGAAATGAATGACAGATGATATGAAATGATAGTGGAGAGTGTTGCTGGAATGAAATATTGACAGGGAAAACCGGAGTACCCGGAGAAAAACCTGTCTGCCTCCGTTTTGTCCAGCACAGATCTCACATGGAGTGACCGGGATTTGAACCACGGACCCAGTGGTGAGAGGCCGGCGTGCTGCCGCCTAAGCCACGGAGGCACATTATAATTATTATTATTATTATTTATTTATTTATTTACAGCGTATTTTCCCAATATTGGAAAGCGTTAAGCAATTTGACTCAATTCTTGACGTTCTTCTTATCTTGCCATTATTGTTTCATTCTGTTGGAGAATGTCAATTTTCTTTCGTCAGACCATTGAGGTCTGTAAGGTGTAGGTTTTGGCTGCCATGGTTGGACTTCCCAGTTGTTCACTTTATTACGGAAGGAGTCTCTGTCTGATGTGTCGGTTATGTTAGCAGTTCGCATGTCTTTTTATACTTCTTTCATCCATGGTGTTGTACTTTTGAGTGATGATATGTAATCTAGTATTCTTTTGGTTAGTCGTGTATTCGGCAGTCTACTTATGTGCCCGAAGAATTTCAATCGTCTTTTTCTGAAGTCGACTTCGATGTTTGAGTATTTTTCAGTTGTCTTGATTGACAGTAGTCGGTGCCCGCCAGGAGTGAGTCTTGCTCCCAGTATTTTCCGAATGATTTTTATTTCTTCTTTCTTGTTGTCTCCAAGTTCATATTTCTTATTGAGTGTAAGTGTTTCGCTTGCGTAGAGACTTGGCGGTTTGATGACAGTGTTGTAATGTCGAAGTTTGGTTTGTCTTGACTGCATTTTTTGTTATAGGCCTAGAGGTTTTGAATAAGTCCGAGTGCTCTCCTGGTTTTCTGGAGACGGTTTTGTTGTGAGATATTTTCTGATCCAGTTGGTTCGATAAATTCTCCCAGATATTTGAAATGTGGGACTCTTTTAAGGATTCCGTATTTTGTTTGCATGTTGTCGCCTTATTATTATTATTATTATTATTATTATTATTATTATTATTATTATTTTATACAGTACATATAACACATTGCTGGTACATTACTATATAACTATACGGGCTTCAGGGAACCTAAGTACTGTTACTGGAACAGCCTCTTCTAAGTTGCAAATTCGCTACCCATGAACTTCCGAACGATTCGGGTTGTTGAAAGAACTACTGCCTTCTAGTTTGTACAGCTGCGTATCCAGATATTTAAGACCTTGGAGCAAGGTACTTGGGATCACGCCCGTACTTGATACAATGACAGGTATAGTCTTAACCCGTTCTACATGCCATTGTCTTTTGATAGGGCCGACCAACTCGCTAAATGTGCTGATCTTTTCGATGTGTTTCGACAGGAGATTCTTGTTGTTAGCAATCGCACCATCAATCGTGGTAGTTTGATTAATTTTCATACTGACAACCACCAGGGATATTACCCTATATCGAACACAATATAGCTAGCTGAAATTTATTATTATTATTATTATTGTAATTATTATAATTATTTTATTAATCTTGATTGGTCACATTGGACCACTTGAGTCGTTCCACAATCACTTCTTCTTTGAAGGTAGTACTGCTTGGTTCTTGCGCTCTTTCCAGTACTTTTTCATTCTTTCAGATCGGGATTTTCTCAACTCATCTGAAATCTCCATAGGCTTTCTGTGTGTCATTTCTGCAGAAAATTTGTGAGTTTTAAGAATGGTGTTAATTTTATTTTTCTCCTCGGCATCTGTTATCATGAGTTCAACTTCTTTGAGATCTTGTTGGATTTCTTGGATCCATTTTCCTCCAGTTTTCTTTCCTAGATTTCTCATCACCAGTTGGCGTACAATTCTGTTTTCTGGAAGCCGTAAGATGTGAAAAAAATATGAAATTCTTTTCTTCTTCATTGTGCTGGTGATTGGGTCAATCTCACGATAGACAGTTTCATTTGGGAGAATCCTCCAGACTCCCTCAACCTGATACTTTTTATTTATGCACGTTCTAATGATTCTTCTTTCCGTTTTGAGGAGCTGATCAGTTCTTTGTTCATTTTTAATTTGGAACAGTGTTTCACAAGCATAAGTGGCTTCAGGGAGAGTTACAGTTTTATAATGTTGGATCTTAGTAGCTATTGATAGGCATTTTTTATTATATGTTGACCAGGTTAGAGATTGTGCCTTTTTCATTTTATTTGTTCTATTTATCCAAGTTACTTTTTCGTTTAAGTTGTGTGTTATAATTTCTCCAAGATACTTAAATTGAGGAACTAGGTTAATTTTATGATCATTTATATAGACTTCATTTATATCTAAGGGTTTCATACGCATGATCTCAGTTTTTTCAAAGGATATCTGTAATCCTATCCCTTGAGCAATTTCATGGAGACTAGTGATCTGAGTACAAACCTCTTCCTTGTCTAGTGCTAAAAGAGCCAAGTCATCTGCAAATCCTAAGCAGTTTATTTTTATTGATGGTTTTGTTCCAATGTTGATCTTAGGAGGGTTTTCCTTTTGCCAAACCTTTATGATATAATCAAGAGCCACATTGAAAAGCAGAGGGGATAATCCATCACCTTTTCTGAGACCAGTTTTTACTGTGAAAGCTGTTGATATTTCTCCCCTAAATTTAACTTTCGAATTTGTGTTTGTTAATGTTAATTGAATGATTCTTATCAATTTAGGATGGAGACCGTATGATCTGAGGATTTTTAGCAGTGTCAGTCTATGAATACTATCATAGGCTTTCTTGAAATCTATAAAAGAGATAAAGAGTTGCTTATTTATGTTTTTGTAATATTCCATTATTAATTTCAGGCTAAGGATTTGGTCTGGACAACTTCTGTAAGGGCGAAATCCTCCTTGATATTCTCCAAGTTGTGGTTCCAGAATGTTTTTGATCCTGTTGTAAATTATACGAGAGAAAATTTCATATGTGCAGTCCAGAAGGGTAATTCCTCTGTAGTTATCTGGGTTCGTTTTGTCTCCTTTCTTAAATAATGGATGGATTATTCCTGTGGTCCAGTGTGCAGGAATTTCTTCAGTAATCCACATTTTAACTAGATGTTGATGAAGATTTATAATCGCAGGTTTACCAGCATTTTTCCAGATTTCAGCAAAGACTAAGTCTTCGCCACAAGTTTTGTAATTTTTTTGTTCTTTAATTGCGAGTTCTACTTCATTAATGTTTGGAGGATTTATTAAATCAAGTGAAGTTAAAATAGGTGTATCAGTGTTTACTTGCAGGGTTTCCAGTGGATCATCACAATTTAACAGTTTCTCGAATGCTTCTGCAAGGATCTCTGTATTTTCTTGGTTAGAATGTGCTAACTTTCCTGTTTGATTTTTCAACATTAATGTTGGAGCTTCAAATTTTTTTAGATATTTACCAAATGTTTTGTAATAATCTCGAGATTGCTTTTTCTTGAAATCGTCTTCTATCTTTTCCAGTGTATTTTTAAGATGATTACGTTTCGTTTGTCTGATGATTTTATGGGTTAATTTTCTTTGTATAGTTAGTTCTAAATTTGATTCTTCTGACTTTAGAGCTTGATGTTTTATCCATGCTTGGTGTCTTTTCTCTATTGCTTGATCACAATCTACATTCCACCATTCATGTTTTTTCCTTGGATTTATTGGTGCTAACTCCTCTGCTATTGATTTTAATTTAGTGATTAATTCGTCCAATGTTTTAGTGTTGAGAGATTCTTCTCCTGTTCTTTCACAGTACTCTATATTTTTTATTAAGGTAGATGGATCAAATTTCCTCCTATTGTTATTATTAGTTTTTTTCTTGGCCATTGGAGTTAATTTTATTTTTATCTTTACCACATAGTGGTCTGATCCTGAGTCAACTCCCCTTAGAACCTTGACATTGTGAATTTCGCGATGGTGAAATTTATCCATGCAGACATGATCCAACTGCCATTCACCCCTTCTGAAGTCAGGATGTTTCCAAGTTTTCAATTTATGGGGCTGTCTTTTAAAACATGTTGATTTAGAGATTAATGTGTGGTTTCTACAAATTTCGACTAATCTTTGACCATTTTTATTGGTTCGTTTATGTGCTGTCCATTTTCCAATTATATCTCTATATCTTCTTTCTTTTCCAAGTTGCGCATTGAAATCACCAAGGAGAATTTTGTTGTTTGATGAAGGGATGTTTATTAAAGTTTGATTCAAAAGATCCCAGAATTTTTGTACTTCTCTGTCCTTAATGGTGGTGTTTTTTTGATTAGTAGGAGCATGTGCATTAATAATTGTATATGTTTTATTCGCCGATTTCAAAGTTAGGGTCGTAAGTCTGGAGGATTGAGATTTAAATTCTGTTATCGAGTCAATGATTCTGAGATCTATTAAGAATCCGTTACCAAATTGTGGACAATTTTTCATAACTCGTTTTCCTGGAATTCCTTTATATAGTCTATAGCCTTGTGATTCCAGATGGCCTTGATCACTATTTCTAATTTCCTGAAGGGTCATAATTAGAATTTTATGACTTCTCATGATATCCGTGATGATCTTCAATTTTCCAGTTTGAACCAGAGAGTTAACATTATGTGTAGAAAATTATAATAATAGAATATTATTATTAATAATAAAACAAATATTATTTTTGTGCATCTGTTTCGGCCTCAAGGCCATATCGTCTGTAGAAGCAATTAGAAACAATTACTTGAACGAAGAGGTTATAACCTAACAAATAGACTAACGAAATTCAACACAAAAATATTGAATAAAACGGTTACATCTTCGATTTTAGAGTACTGAATTTCTTTAGTCTATATTTTATGTTATAAACACTATGGGCATGTTTCAATTGGGTTCTTTGATAATGGAACTGTACTATCGCGTGCATAAGCCGTGCGGGAGTTGAGTTTTCGAGCTATCAGGTTGCCATCACTTGGTATGTTCTCGGGAGGGGTATGCTCAGAGTCGTGGTTGGGCAGCTGTCCTTGTTGGCAAGGGGGGGGGGAGGAGGGGGGAATGTGGTATCACCTGTTAATTACAAGAGGCTGTCAGTGGCTCAGTAACACGATAGCGAACTCGAATTTGAGGTCTTTAATATGAACGACCGTTTGATGAGGAGGGGGCAGATGGTTGGACTCTATGAAGCTGGCGTCGGAATAACAGAAATATTATTAGTTTAGGACGTTTGCGATTTCTTCTTTTACTTCTTATTAAACTGCGTTTAGTCCCTAACTGTGAAAACTCGATTCTCAAAAGAATTCACACACAGTAAAACTCAACAGTGCATTTCTAACGAGATTTAACAATTAATGGGTTACTTGGCATTTCAGTTTAGATTTATTAAAACCGTCTCGTTATCTGTAACAATCTACTAAGCGTGAAACTAATGAAAATAAAAGTTGGCGCTGCGCTCCTGTCGTGTCCCCCGCCTTTCCCCCCTTGCCTACAAGGACAGGTGTCCAATCACGGTTCTCAGCATTCCGCTCACGAGAACACCCCAAGTGATGGCAACCTGATAGCTCGAAAACTCAACTCCCGCTCGGAAAGACGGCCAGTTATTTATGCACGCGATAGTACATGTATTCTTTTCAATTATATTGTCACTAGTGGATTCTATCTGTCTGACAATAAAGAATACATACAATGTTTTGATTCTAAATTTCCTGTGTGTACTGTTATGTAATAACCTCTTTGTCCATGAAATTGTTATTATATGAGTTCTTTGTAACTATATATCATCTCTTCGATGTTTTGGTGCTGAATTTCCACGATTTATTGTTAATGTTGTAACCTCTGTGCCCAGTCTTTTTTCATAATTGGGTTCCTTGTGCTGACGATGGTTTGACCTGAAATAAATCTATAGAATAGATCATTTCTGGCATATTAACTCGTCATATTAAAGCTAGGGTTCCACAACAATAGTTCGAGCAGATTACAACGTACGGAAAACTCTTCCAAGACGACCGTTTATGGGACTCGAACACACGTATATCCCGAGTCCAAAGATGACCTGACTCCATAGCCTAGGCTAAAGCTTCAACTCAAATTATAACAATAATAATGATAATAATACAGATAACAATAGACTAATAATAATAACTATAATAATTCACCTCTAAAGAACTTAATTAAAAAGGCAATTTCTCTATTTTTGTGGTAATTTGGTCAAAACCAACAATGAAATATTTTTCTGATACAAACACTGCGTTCAGAGGAAATAAATGTGTACAAATTTACGATAACTGCCGTTACTATCCCCATTCGGCAATAAGGCAGTTTTAATTACCCTCCGTATAGGGGGGTCCGTTTCCAACAAATTACTTCTCCCCCCTCCTTTACCAGCGTAACATGACCGACCAATCTATTTCCCCTAGAATAAGATAAATACCTCCCGAATGTCCAGTAATTCAATGAATAAGATCAATAATACATCCGCTGTTTAATTACCCGGTACAATTTATATCAGCAGCTTCGTTATTGATAGCTCTAAATCCCTCGCTACGATTAGTTAACTTGTATAGTGTACGGGGCTTCAGTTCCGGAGTTGATAACTTAAATGAGATATTACCCTCTATCGAACACAAGATAGCTCGCTGAAATTAATTTATCGTTATAAACAGTGTTAATCAGGATCTATTTCTAGCGAACTGAGTCATGGTGACAATTCTCAAAGCAGTGTTCATCAGTTCCGACAGAGGAAGTTTGGGCCAAGTTCAATAATATTTTGTTCAAATGAACAGTATGTTTGGACCAGTAATGATAACTTGCTTGAATCAGGTTTGACGGACTTTTAGTATATAAGAAGAATAACATATGAGGTTTGAATAGGCCTACACAATTATTTTATCATTTTACAACGTTCTTACGACCTTAACTCTAATTCATTTCCTAGATTGGAGATGCCGCTGCACATTGGTACATAACACATCATATAACACATCATACATCATAGGTTGTCAGTTCATGAAGAAATGTCCATTCAGATATACAATTTCATAACAAGAGAGATAAAAGACAATTGCACACTTTCTGCACAAATCGTCGAATCATTGTAAGCGATCGTCATCTATGTGCATGTTGTTAGTTTGGCAACAGCGTGATTACAATCACGATTAACGTCACTTATTACTCAAGTCCGGGCTTCCAAGGATTCGCTCCATAAATTGCAATTGAAGTACCAAAAGGCGTCAGATCATTCTGCAACAGCGTGATTACAATCACGACTAACGTCGCTTATTGCTAATGTCCGGGCTTCCAAGAATTCGCTCCATAAATTGCAATTGAAGTACCAAAAGGTGCCAGCTCATTCTATTCTATATTTAGAAAACATCACCCAACAGTTGAAAAGTTGAAGATCACATCAAAGCAAAGCTACAAAATTTACTAGTTACTTTGAAGAGGAAGTTACCAGATGAGGAACATTACAAATTGGCATAGATATTTTCAAAGGATTATTATGCAACAATACAAATTTTTATACTGTAGATTTTTTCAAAGTATTAATAATTAATTATTTATTAAACCAAACGTTTAATTATTTTTTTCTTAATTATTTATTAAAACTCAATGTAAGGATATCCATTTACTTAGTTTAAGTATATTTCGGATAAGTTCGATTAATGTCCTGATGAAGAAACCAACGTGTTTCGGAACATGTTCAAACAGTCTATAAAATATAGACATTTAAGTAATTTTTATTATTGATTTGGCGAATATACAACATAAGTGTTTTTAATGCCATTCTTCTGTAACAAGGGCCGCCAGCTTTACTTCCCCTCTGAAGGAAGGCAAACTGAAGGATTTTTTACAACCTTAAAAATCCAACGAATTCGTCCAGGTTTCTTAACCAAGCCACGTAACAGGTGATATTCCTAAGTCTGAGTAAAATGAGATGGGGAATCCTGTCCTCCTTAGGGCGGGAAAACTGTTCTCAGAGCACGTGGCCATTTTAACCGAATTGCTTCTCATTAGCATGCGATGATGATTGCTGTTTGAAGGGGCCTAACATCTAGGTCATGGCCTTTAGCAAATAGCTAATAGGAAGAAGACAGTATACCCAATCACGTAAAGCTACACCAGCTGATTGGATGGTTCAGCACGGTTCGATGTGTGCAGCAATCTATATATTTGTAAGGTAATTTTTGTTATCGCTAGATTGAGAAAACGTCTTACTCGATTAACTTCGTAAAGCATTCCAACGAGAGCTCTTGGCATGTAGATTTTCCGAGTGTCTTTAAAAGGAAAATATATCTTAGGGTATATTTTTAAATTGTAAACAAATCAAAAATTGTCGCTCTCGTACTTGCGCACAATGGTTCTATTCCACGAGAAAAATGGAGGATCCCGCCACGTCATACTGAGATCTTTGTTTATGAGAGTTAAAAAGGGGGGAAATATTGTTGTGGCTCTATGGCTCAAACTTTTATAGTAAGTAAACCTGGAGGCAATTCACTCAATGGGCAGAGAGTTGTAATCTTAACATCTTCCGATAAAACACTTCGATTCTCCAATTTCCAATTCGCGTGGCGTACTTTATCACAATCAATAAAGCTCAAGGGGAAGCTCTGGAACGTGTAGGTCTCTATTTGCCTCATCATGGTTTCAGTCATGTCAGTTATATGTTGCGAGGTTGATCTTTCGACGCCCTTAAAGTTGCAACAGTGTCAATGTAATCGTTGAAAAAATGCATATAAGAGAATCCTTCAGTAAATATTTTCCCAATGGCCGTCATGTTTTGACGGGTATCTAAGCCGGAAGGCGAAGGTATATTCCACAGGGTAAATAAAAATACTCTGAATTCACTAAATTTGCCAATTTTTTACCCCTAAAAATGTTCTACATATTTAGCTTTCGAGAAGCCCCATTTTCTTACAATTCCGAAAACAGTTTGCTCTTGGCGCAAGGATATATTACATCATAAAACAAGAAGTTCCGTGACGAACTAAAGAGCCTACTTTTCTTAAAATTTAAGATTCATGCCAATGATTAATCTATATGGATCTATCTAGAATAATGACGAAATTAAGTTGGTAATATCGACATTTCTAATTAGTTCGAAATACTGTGTACCTGGCATAATGCAGACTAATAGAGAACTACAGTTAGCAGCCCTGGTGACTGAATATATTCCAAGTTCCAACTCTTAAGGTACAGAATACAAAATTTGGTTGAAGTCCAATGGATAGAATGGACGATACATTCAGTTAAACAATGGATCTAACAACGCGCGTAAAATCATGTTGGCAACAATGACATACATGTATTGTTCAGAAATAATCTGAAATAATATGATCTATTGTTGTGTCAATTTTGAATGAAATCCATTAGTTAGTATAGAAATTACATGCATTTTAAAATTGGACCTATCAGCAGGCTTAGAATCATGTTGGCAGCACTGGCGTAGGCCTATATTGGTTACTCCAAATTAATCTAGTGTGCCCAATTCTAGGAATGGGTATTCCAAGATTCAGACACCTAGATATCAAGGGAAAGGCTGTAGCCGCTTTTGAAAGTTGAGATATTTGAATATCGCGCTAAATTGCTTCTCGAAGCATTTGGAAGTAATTTACCGATACTTGCATGTCAAGGGACGTAGCGAGTAATAGCAGAGGTCGAGGCTATTTATTGATTAAATAGTTAACCATGGAGTAGAGACTTGAGACATGGATCAGATTACTGGCACGGCCAAATGAAAGAGAATGCAATTAGTATCAAGTAAATCGGACCAGGGATACGAGAGATATGAGGATTTCTAGATTACAACGTGATGACGCGTGACCCTGGCAGTTTTGAATAAAAGCCGGCTGGAGCAGGCATCGATAGCTCACTCCAACACAAGCACTTGCCAAGCAAGTTGCTACGACGCTGAGCCAAGGCACATGGTTGCCGGATCTACGCAGAAATTCTTTTCAAAGTCGTGATAGTCACGAAAGTGCTGCGCTACGAGGTGGAACTTAGTAAGTTTACGGCGAGGAGAATCACTGAGGTGATTGATTTTTCTACAGACATTGGTGGAAATATTTATATTTCTACATGGACATATGCTAGACTTTGTCTAGAATTAGTATTTTGTCACAGTCCAGTAATAACATAATACTTGGATATTTAAATCCATTTCAGTCAGTTTTCATTATTTGTAACTAGTTAACCACTTCGATCTGTCAGTACACTGAAGACTAGTCTATAACGGTGGCGTTCATTAGTCTACGCAAGGGAAACTACAAGTTGCTTAGCGCATGGTAGATGGTGATATAATAAACCATGCCCAGGGAACGATCTTCAGAACAGCCGTTAATTGCTTAGACTGTCAGTGTTTTTCTTGTACTGATAAGATTAACGTGAGTTATGTTACAACTGACATATCTAAGAAGAGATCACTTAGATCTGACCCTATTTAAACAAACTGTTATGGCTTTGATAGAAGCCCATATTAAAATGGAACAACAGATTATTCAAACGTCAAGAGATAAAGGAAGGAAGGAAGATTGTAGTTTAACGTGACCGTGAATCTTGTGATTATGAGCCACGGGACCTCCTTTTTACGTGGAGTCCGAACCACAGGACATGGCATTTCACTTCGAAATTCTCACATGCATTGACCGGGCGTCAAGAGATACTACCACTATGTCTTACTAGACGGATTGTGGGTATATAATGGCGGCCGATACAAGGATTGTACATGCTTGTCCGATAGGGCATGTCTATGGATAAATCTGGTACAGACCAGGTTCACTACGCTTCAAGACCATCAAGAAATGTAAGCCACATTTGAATTATATTATGCCTAGCTAATTGGAACAAACTATTTTTCTGCAGATGACCAACACATTTATTTTTCGTCGTATTTAAATCTTGCAATGATTTACGCAAGACTTGTTAGAGTTATTCTGAGTATTTTCAGCACTCAGAACAGTTTAGGATCGATGACCGAGCATTTCGAGCATTTATTTGAATATTTCATATTTTTGGGAAACCACGGAAAACAACCGATGTAACTGTAAAAGTTAAATTTATTTTTGTTGAGGAATGGATATTTTTTCCGTATTCGAAGGTTCGAACATGTGGATTCTCACATAATGAGATGACAATTAAACATATTTAAAATAATATAAATAATAATAATAATAATCCACTAATAATAATAATAATAATTTTTATAAATTTTCTAAATAATTCTTGGATATTATATTTTTATAATAATCATATGTATTGAGAGAGAACCTATGAAGTAGTTTAATCATTTCTAGTTTGGAACAGGAGATTTTCCGAAGGATAGTGGTTAGCGCAAGCCCGCATTCAACCAACATTTCAGTTCTGGTTGAACAGTTGATATTTGCAATGAGCAAAGTACATTTTTCAGATAACACGGAGAGGCATGAAACGGGAAGCAAATGATATTTGTATCAATTAGGGTATTTTTGTATTTATATAAAATCATGACGTAAATACACTCGAAAGTGAAATAAAGATTTTCATAAGTATGGTAAATTCACGGGTTGAACTGAATGGTAAAATAAAATAAACTTGTAAGTTTATTAATCTTCCAGTGTTGAGAACAAGCAGAGGCTTGATTTATTATATAAATTTTGGGAAGATAATTTATATGTGTGGAGTAGTTGAAAAGCCATTCCCAGGTGCGCATGTTTAAGTCGCAGGAATGAGGAGGTTTTTTCGAGCATCAATCAAATAGCAGGTTCGATGGCTCAGGTTTATAGTAGGAGTATTGGAACTACACATTTCGTCGTATGAATGACCCGAAGGGTATTTCTTTAAAATCATCAGTTCTTATTTCAACCTTGTTTTCGAATTCCATTTAGACTTTGATTTTGCTAGAACCCGGATTTGTCATGATAGTAGCTTATTCTTCTTCAGAGGAAGACCTTTGCCGTTGTTGTTGTAATATTGTGTTCTTACACAAATAATAGAATGGGCCACTGCCAATTAAAAATAATTCTTTAACCACGAATAATTTGAAGGATGTTTTCAATCCTAGTGCCATGAACTAAATGAATTCATTATAAAACTACAATTCTAATTTCCGCATTCTGTCGAAGAATTGCAAGTTGTGAAAGTTGCTAAAAATGGCCATGAATATAAATATTTTTTATAATAATGTTCCCAAGTGGAAAATTGAATAATTGAATGGTTTAACCATTTATTGATCAAGTTTAGGATTCAGAAATCATGTATTTTGTTAGGAACTTGAAGTTCTTAATCGAGTCACTTCTCGAATGTTTAATGTCAGAAGAACAATTAATTGTTGTTGTGCTTCGCACAGTTCTTCGATGCTATGCTCAAGGTCAAATGCTTTTCAGATGTTATTAATATGTGTAAATAATTTGTATTGCTTCAATGATGATAATATTTTTCGACAATATATATATTTTTTGAAACTGGAAAAATAAGTGAAAGTTTAAAATTCTATGAACATTTATTCTACGAGTGTTAATATTATGTAAAATTTCAAACAGTTAACTACGACATTTCCAGTAGAGACAATTAAATTTGAACTGGAATTAATTATAAATAATTTTGGAACACAGTCTACAGGACTAATAATCAGACTTGTGTTTCCAAAAAAATAATTGTCAAATGTGTTTGGAAAATTCCTGTATATTGTGTAAATAGGAGTGTGGATCGCCACACGTGAGTGATGCTGTTTTGAGCATCTTTGCAGTCAATTTTAACTTCAAAATAAACTGAGATAATTTTACAGGATGTGTTACTCCCAATTACATCTCCTTCTATCCTCATTGTTGCATTGAGCCAAAAATCAGTAAAGCATTTTTTTAATTTGATGTCGTTTTTGCGATTTGCTTTAACCCATCTGGCGCTCCGGGATATTTTGACTCTCGTGCTGACTGATTATTGGTAAAATGCATATGTGGTCGTGCGGACTCCGGTCTAAACGGGCACACTAGAATGCAAAGTACTATACGTGTGCAAAGCTTAGAGCTATTGGCTAGCATACTTTCTGATATATTGATATTAGGGTAACAAAAATAGAGACAGTATTAATTAACAGTTGGCAGCTCTGGTTACTCTTAAGAATCGGCACAGTCATATGTGTTATGGTACACATACCACACACGAAATTTCGTTGAAATCCAAATGATAGTATAGAAGTTACATGAATTTAAAAGTAGAACTCTCAGCAGGCATAGAATCATGTTGGTAGCACTGACGTATATAAGTTACTCCAAATTAATATAGAATGTCAGGTACTATACGTGTGCATAGTTTAAAGCTGTTGGCTTGCATACATTATGATATATGGGTATTTTGATTTAAAAAATTGTGAACATTTATTAACAGTTGTCAGCCCTGGTTACTCTTAAGAATCGGCACCGTCATATGTGTTATGGTACACATACCACACACGAAATTTCGTTGAAATCCAAATGATAGTATAGAAGTTACATGAATTTAAAAGTAGAACTCTCAGCAGGCATAGAATCATGTTGGTAGCACTGACGTATATAAGTTACTCCAAATTAATATAGAATGTCAGGTACTATACGTGTGCATAGTTTAATGCTGTCGGCTTGTATACTTTATGATATATGGGTATTTGGATTTATAAAAACGAGAGCATTTATTAACAGTTGGCAGCCCTGTGGCTCTTAAGAATACGCTCAGTCATATCTGTTTATGTACACATAGCGCATACGAAATTTGGCTGAAATCCAATTGATAGTGTAGAAGTTATATGCATTTAAAATTAGGACCTATCAGCAGGCTTATAATCATTTTGGCAACACTGCCATGTATGGCCTCCTGGAAATTCAATTACGATATTATTATCTATACGTGTGCCAATTTTGAAATAGCTCCCATTCATACCTTCCAAGATATCCAACATGGAGCTCAAATTTCAATTGCGATTTTTCAGCAGTTGGTAGCACTGACATCATTTTCAAATATGGCTGTGAGATATTCAGGTATAGATCCTTACTCCTACCAAATTTTGTTTTGATTGCTGCAGCCATTTAGGAATAGATAGGGGACACACACACACAGCCAGACAGACAGACAGACAGAAGGACAGACAGACACACATTTGCCCGATCTCATAAGTCTACTTTTTCCTCATTTTTGTAAAATGTGCAAAATAGGCTAATGACTGGCTGCGTGGCTCAGTGATAACGTTCTCGCTTGCTGTTCCCAAGGTTGCAGGATCGAATCCTTGCACAGTCAGCTGGTATTTAAGGGTGTGCAAATGCAAGGGAGCCATATCAGTAGATTTACTGGCACGTTAACGATCTCCTTCGGGTTAAAATTCCTGCACCCCAGCGTCTCTAAAAGCCGCAGTACTTAAAATCAATAACATTCTTCTTCCTCTGTCGATTTTGGTCTACTGTGGACCGCTTTGAACAATCGGCTGACTTGCCAATATCTTCTTCTTCTCTCAGAATTTCTCCATGCGTTCGCTGAGTCTCCTCCCCCTTTCTTCAGACCAGATGACCTTGGTTTTTGATCTTGGTTTTTCCTGATACCTTTAAATTTATCAACCTCCCTCCGAAACAGCTATTTGTTGAGAATATCTTCTTGAGTGATGCCAACTTCTTCGAGATATGCTCGTGTTTCCTCAGCCCATTTTGTGGTGGACTTTAATTTGCTAATGTAAGTGAATATGCTTTTGGTTAACCTATTGTTGCTCATTCGTGTGAGGTGGCCATAAAATGTATTCGTTCTCTTACGCATCGTGTCCGCAAGTTTCTCCGCCTGGTTGTACAAGTCACTATTCCTCCGTCTCTTCCATAAGCCATCTGCTTTCTGTACTAGCCTCAATATTTTCCTTTGGATTATTCGTTCTTTCTATTCTAACTCCTCTGTTTCTCCTTTTTTTTGTTTAAAATAAGGCATTCAGAACTATAAAAAGTGACAGTCAGTCTGAAAGACTAGACTTTGTATCATTTTAAATGCTTCAAATGCTGAAAAATGCCAGAAAGGCTGGAGGCTAAGACTCTTGACATGTTAGAAAATTATCTGCATACTATTTATCTTGCTTATCTTGTTTCAAATTACTCGCGAACGGCAAGTGCAAACCAAGGGCAAAGCAAGGTCAAGCACGCGGAATGCCGTCACGCTCACCAGAGCGCGCGGGGACGTGGTCCTTCCATCCAGTGTGAAAACACTTATAGTGAGCGATGTATTGAAGATAGGGATATGCTCTCCCGGACTTTTTTGTAGAACTTTTCATGCTGACCAATTCTTACGCTCATAGTATATTGATATATGTAACGGTTTGCCCAGCGTAAGCTTAAGAAGCGCACGGTCGCCAAGTTTGTTTTCGACTTTTTCACTGAAATCATTAGTGCTTGGCTTCCTTTGATCATACATAAATTATTTTCTACAGAATCTTTCCTCGAGATATCCTTTACAGAATGGTGAAAACCGCAACAAAATCCATCCAGTGGTTCTTGAGATTACCCGTGACATCCAAGAATCGGGGATTTTTGTCTTATACTACCGAAGTAGAGATTGTCGGGGAACACATGCACAAAGCGGCACTATGACGTCACACACCTCAGTGCATCTGGGTACATTTCGTCCCGTCACCGTAACGTAACGCCAGACCCCAGCGTAACGACGAAGTCGACAAGATCATTTAAAATGATAATATAAATAGCTTCCGATTTAATCACAGCGGCATAATGTCGTAACTTTGCCCTGAAGGATATGGCTTTCTTGTTTTACATTATTATTATATCCAAAATTAATACAGACAAAAACGGCAGGTGACTTTTAGAGGACTATTAATCATTTTAGACAGTTTTGATTTTGTGCCTATCAAGGAAGGTATGGTTTTATTCTCTCAAAACTCAATTTTTCCACTCCCTTTGGTCAATGATTGGTGCTAGCAAAATCTTTACTAAGATAAGTTTCTGGCGCTTGTCCAAGGAATAGTACGAACTTTGAATCAATTCGAGTTTTCACATACTAACGAGGGAAGTACATGTAAGACAGGTCGAAACCTTTCTTGGAACTTCGTGGACGCAATCGTTGTACTATACGAGGAAAACGTGCGGAAATGCAGGCTCCAGATTGAACTGCAAGACTCCGAAATCATGTGGTGAATCTCTCTTATAAATCAATGGGAAGTAGTGAGTACCGTACACATTGGAAGGGACAGCCCTGACGGCCCAGTCACTCAAGGCCGGTAGGAAGCAGCTGCACGCTCCAGTCAGCTGGTGCGTGTTGCACTGCGTCCATCAATGAATGATGATGTTGATTGTTGTTTTAAGGGGCCTAACATCTAGGTTACCGGCCCCTAATGGTGTGGGTGATCGTGAATATGATAATGAAATGTAAACTATAACTAAAACTAACTACTATCTTATACTCTAGGAGAAGAAATGGAAAACGAAAGGAGAATAAGGCAAATAAGGGACGCGAGGAAAAGAAATGCCCTCAATCCTCGAAGAATGCAGATTGAGGGACTTGGAAGGAAGAAGAGCCATTAAAGGCAGATAGGAATGGGAAAGAGGAAAGGGTCCACCCCCACAGGTAATGGATAACAGGGGGAAAACCAGACCCAGCTCAGGAATCCCTCGGGGTCGCCAACTCCCGAACTCACCAGCCGTGAGCCACTGAGGGTGTAGCAATATCTAGGGTGCACCAGAAGTGGAGGGGCTACATACACCCTGCCTCCTTAAGGGCCTTGAGCACAAGGCAGGAGGTAAAAGGAAATGAAGAAGGTGGCTGACCCCTCGCAGAAGGAGGGTATCAGAAAAGACAAGGGCCAATTAAGGCGGGAAAGGAAGAGACT